>BMAC01000026.1:2896543-2973020 GCA_014905375.1 Phtheirospermum japonicum | reverse complement strand
TTTTTTGTAATTTTTATACTTTTTTTAGAATATAATTGTTATGCTTGAATTTTAAAGTACAGGAAAAATTTATTATTCAAAATTCAAATAACTAGGGATCCAAGAAATTATGAAAGGTTGGGCCCATGTATTGATATTTGTGTGGCTTTCTTGAGGTTATGGGGATTTATGCATACCCCAAAATTGCAACCTTTATTATTGAATACCTAGTAATATATAATTGAATACCTAATAATTATACTACATGGATCCCAAATAATATTATGGAAATTTTGAAAATTCAGGGTATGCTTGATCCAAGAGATTGTGGTGGGTGCAGTATGCAAGTATCAATACTTTGTTTTCTGGTCCCCATATTATGTATGCACTTTACATACCCTTTTCCTTTATTCCAGAAGGCAAAAGCCAAGAAAGTGGGGTGGCATTCAACCCCTTTGCCTTTACCTTCTTTTCATAGTTTTGAACGATGAAATCTGAATATACTTGATTGTTACCTGATTTTGGGGTACTTAATATGCCCCCTCCGTTTTAAAATTAAATGATATCTTATTTTGTTAAATATATTTTCAATTAAATGTTATCCTATCTATTTGTTAATATTATGATATCCTAATCAATATGTCAACTAGTCATTCGTTCGGATAACATGTGTTATCACTTGATAAATTCGGATGCTGAGTTGTCAGCTTATGGTGGTTTGTGTTAAAATACTACGTTTTCTTGATTTTTGGCCTAGATATAAATAACAATTTTTTTCATTTATTACATTTTTTAAGAAACTAGGGCTTTAACACAAATCTCTTCCTCTCTGTCGCCTTCTCTCCTCGCTCACTCTCTCACTGCTATTCATGAAAAAAAAAAATTTCCTTCATTTCTTTGTTTAGGTTTTTTCTTATGTAATTCACAATTGTTCTAACCAAAATATAGATATTATTTATTAGAACTTATCAATCAAAACAGGTCTTGATAGTATTTTTCTCCAACAAATCTGGTCGAATCAAGAATCAAGGGGTGAACAAAGGGATGTTGAACTTATCAAGAACCAAGGGATGAACAAATCTATCCAAATCAATAATCCGCCTCTCTCGCAAATCAACAGTTTTTCCAATTGATTCATGAATTGATTCTTTAATATTTTCTGCTATTTCGGTTTTTTTTTTCAATTTTATGCTTTTTTGATTCATAATTTTTTTTTAATATATATTTTCCAGACGGGTATTTGGAATCAGATTGTTATGTATAGACTCACCAATTAAGATCTGAATTTTCTGCTATTTTTGATTCATGAATTGATTCTTTAATATTTTATGCTATTCTAATTTTTTTTTCAATTTTATGCTTTTTTGATTCATGAATTGATTTTTTTTAATATATATTTGTCAGCCGGGTATTTGGAATCATATTGTTATGTATAGATTCACCAATTAAAATCTGAATTTTCTACTATTCTTGATTCATAAATTGATTCTTCAATATATTCCTAACAATCGGTTATTTAGAATCATGTTTTTATGTATAGACTCACCAATTAAGATCCGAAATATAAAACATTTCTCTTGGTTAGAACCATTCGGCTTTGATTGAGTAAGTTTCACTTGATTTCTGGTATTATTTTTGGTTTTATGCTTAATTAAACCCATATATTTTATTAAAAAAATGGAAAGATAAGTGAGCTAATCTGGAGATGAATAATTAGTTATTATCTTGAACAATTACGTGCAAATTTGTAAATTGGCAGTACCAATGTTACAAATCAATATAGATGAAAAGGAGCATTACTATCACATAATCGAAGATAGAATCTATAATTTCCTATAATAGTTCAAACATCAATTGTCAATTTTCAATATCAATAAATATCAAGCTCTAATTTAGAATTAACATTCTTACATGGAAAGCTTTGTATTATTTTATGAATATATTATTCTAACTAACAAACATCTTAGAAGATAGAAACTTCGTAATCACTATCAAAAAACTTGCTATCAATCAATATCAATTATTAAGTTTTTCCCTTATTAAGACTAGACATTATTATCTTTTAATATATTACCCACAATCTCACCTAAATCATAAAGTTTTTATGAATATCTAGATATCAATCAGGATATTCAATTAATAAAAGTACTATATCATTCCATTAATAATTCATATATCATAATATAGAGTATATTGCAGCTCATTGAATTTATTGTTCAAACATTGAGGGCTATTATTCTATTCTCATATTTTATTAGCTCAATAAGACTCATAAATAAAACCAAACTATGGTGAATACATGATGACTGCAATCAGTTAAATGCTGAAAAACTTTTTACACATGTACAAAGTCTCCAAATAAATTATAAACTATCAACATTAAGTAAAACTAAAATCAAATCCACTTTCAGAAAATAATTTTGTAATAACTAATTACTTCAATTAATCAAAAAAAATCATCATGTTAAAAACTCTTACAAAAAAATTTGGGATAATTACCCGTAATTAGATTTGTTTACCATGTCTATTTAAGAATAAATAAATCATAATATCAATAAATCCTAATATATTGTGTGTGTTTGAGTCCGTAATTTATTGAAGCGTTTGCAAATTTTCTACACCAAAAGTAATTGATTTTTCCTTATATATTCTATGTAATTATTAGATAAACACCGGGATCAATCAAAGGACTAAAGTTTCGTAAATGATGAAGGAAACAATAAAATACTTTGCGGACTTCTAAAATCATAACCTCCAACATAGTAATCATTGTTGCATTTCAAAATACATGATTACACATTATACGTATTATTTGTCAGATCATTCCTTTTTTTGGACATAATTATTTGCTTACAACACCAAATCATATTTTAGGATGTGATTAAATTATTAAATTATATAAACGTGTATATATATATGTGTGTATGTGTATATATATATATATATATATATATATATATATATATATGAAAAAATATCCATCTATATATCACGTATATATGAATAATATAAGAAACTGCTCCCCTCATAATTACTACACATTTGGTAATTGAAATATAAATGGAAAAATATATTAAATATAATTAATTATGTTACTAAATATATAATTAGTAAGAATATAATTCGAAAAAATTTATTTCTTAATTTTCTCATATACATATATATGAAACTGCTCCCGTTATAATTACTATACATTTGGTAATTGAAGTATAAGTGGAAAAATAAATTTAAACACAAAAAATTATATTACCAAATATGTAAAATTAGTAAGAATAGAATTCTCACAAATTCGGTAATAACAAAAATACAAATGAAAAAATATATTTAACATAATTAAATATTTTAACAAATATATTATTATATCATATTGCATTATATTATATTATTTTACACAACCTACATAATCTTATTAATATTATAGTATGTAAATTATTTAAATGTCTATGCAAAAAAACGTTAGCAGGCTTCATGTGTTAAAAATTTATAATATTAGCGTGTTATTAAATTATGATTGATAGATTTATGAGGAATATTTTATTTATAACTTTTTTATTCTTTACTCAATTTTATGTGTATAAAAGTTGATAGGCAATTGAGGTATTTTATGATTAGATTAATTTGGAATAAATCACATGCCTAAAACTTATTTACATAAATAAAAAAGTAAACAAATGAATCTTGAATCAAAGGAAGATTAATAAGTTACTTAAGTAAACATTATCTTTATTGTATTAACAATTTATTTTTTAATTTTTAAAATTGGATTCTTCTATTTTTGTTTATTATGTATTTTTTCATTATGCCCGCGTAACACGCGGGTTTCTACACTAGTTGTCATTATATTCACTTATTTTCAAATTCTATTCCTATACAAACCTAACATAAATATGAATTTGTATCAGCATGGGCCCATAAACTATATAGGTGTATTATTTTAAATCCACTATTTAAGTTGAGTCTTCTTTGAGATGGAATATTACTATAAAAAAGGTAATATCAATGATCCCTGTTGTCGATAAATGTTGGTAAAAAGTTTATCGATTGGATTATAGACGGTTAATGTTCGTCGGCACTTTTTCTCTCAGTAACTCGACGCTAACGGTGATGGGTAATAATGGTCATCGGTATTTTTACCAACGAAATGTTGATGGGACTGGCCTATTGAAATACCCCACGACCGTTTATTATCCGTTGGCTTATAGTAACAGAACATCGATGGGATAGCATTGACAAGTTGCCGATGGGTTGTCATTCGTCGGTGAGTGCCAACGGTCATGGGAATCTTTAAATGCGGATGTACAGTAACTTGTTGGCATTTTAAATTACTAAAACATGCCAACGGTCATCTGCCCGTCGGTAGTTTTTATTTAAAGAAAACTACCTATTCATATTTTGGAGGTGCCAAAAACTTAAGAAAAAACGCAAAGTAAGAAAATAAGAAAAAATACAAATGATAGACCAATATTTCTCCAAACACAAATATTCTGGAAATATATGCAATTTTCGTCAAAATTCAATCATAACTTCACAATAACTTAAACGTCTTAATAACACTACTGCTACAGTGGAGGAGGTTGGTGAGGTGGAAGTTGATGAGTTGCGTACTGGGCCATCGCTACGGCGATCCATCCTGCACCTGCTGACGGTGTAGTGCCTAGAGCTCTAGCCACTCTCGTGCATGCGCCTAGCGGAGCTCCTGTTGTCCCCGCTTATATGCCTCTCTCTACGTCTGGAGATGCTTCTGATGGGCTCGTTCAAATGCCTCTCTCTACACCTCGACCTACTCGTGATAAGTTAGTAGTTATGTCTGGAGTTGCGTGACATGACTATCGAGCTGAGAAGAAGAACTGGAATCTCTAGAAATTCTCGAAGCCACAATTTTCTGAAGCATCCAGTGCCAAAATATTGACCCTTCTCCACTCCAACGATAACGATGTCTAAATAGACCTCGTATTACTCAACTTCATCCCGAACCTGTGATGCAGCACGTCTTACATCTATATATTTTCAAAATTTTGCCTGAGATATTTAGGTTGATAAGTATATACTTAGACATTTCTCAAAATCAAAATATAACCTTATTTAGAATTAAAAATAAAAGACACACACACACACACACACACACACACTTATTTGCTCTGGTTTGGGTTCAGTAAAAATGTGTCGTCATCTTTCTGGTGCATAGTCATAAAAATCTTAAATGCAGATAAATTTTAAGAGCCGATGTGCATGACCAATAGCATATCGAGACCCACCTTTGTTCCTCGATATCCTAGTACCAGGCCCGTCAAGCTATCACATCTTATTCCTACTGGCCTTTTTAGATCTCCCCTACGCCTCAGACTTTTCCGCCCTACTAGACACCTCCTCTAGACGGCCTCATCTATGCACATTGGCCACGTCCCCTTAACTCTCCGCGTCTGACTATACTCGTTGTGGCAGATGGACCAATTACCATCCATAGAACTATAAAAGGCTGATTTCGCAGTGCTCTCAGAATATAGACTCGGGTCCCAATAATATTTTTTCTGCAAAACAAAATAATTTGATACAACACTATTATATACAATACACTATAAATATATACATGTGTTACAAATGAAAATATTAGTTAATTATCACGAAATCAGGCCACCACGTGTCATGAAGAGGTTTATGAATATGCTCGTATCTCCACTTATCGGGGTGTACACGAGCCTCATGAATCTCTCAAAAAAATGTTAGTAACTTTGTCGAGTAACTGTGCAGCCTAAAAATACTATGAGTAATTAGAATAATTTAATATAAAGAACTTATTAGAACTGAATATTAATCTAAATAACTTACTTCTTGCCGACGACATGGACCTCGATCATAACAGGACCTACGGCATGAGACATCTGGATGTACTGGCATTGGACGTGGTGGTCGAAATGGTCGTAGGTGAAGTCCCTCCTAATAAGCCCATCGTATCGTTTTCATTGTCTAACTGAAGCCGTGACGAAGAGTGATGATCCGAGAGAAGCACGACTTGAATATTGGCAATAGAATCATCACATCGACCACCTCTACTCTTAATCTTAAAAAAAAATAGAAATTAAGCATAGCACATAATTCGAGTTAATTAAAAATAATGCATATTCCCACGTATATAAGTGTGTGTGTTTCAAATTATGGTTCATTTTACATCATAACTGACACTTTCACTATCTGGGTTATCATCAAACTCATTTTTGTCTGTATTTTCATCGGTTCGAAACTTATCTTCTATCTCATTCTCCGCCTCTTCGACAAGTTTATCTGGTTCATTATCAACAGGATCATGTAGTTGGAAATCAACCTCCTCCAATTGGATATTGAGTTATGCGGTTCAATAACGTTCTATTAGAAGGCATAATCAGGTAGCATATACTTGATAAAATCTATTATTGATCTAACTTTATTTTTACACTTTGCCAACAAATCTAACTTAGCTAGTTCCAAACTCGAATACAAACGTTTTAAACTTGAATAGTTTTGCTAGTGAGTAAGAAGTAGAATTTTAAATTCCACAAAAGATAATTAAACTCTTTATTTGATACTAAATCTCAAAAGGGTCTAATGTAAGGTGTTTGATCGTGAAAATAAGAACACAAGTACGGTAATTAATTATATCGATGGACACCTTCTGTCGGTGAAATCGTCCATCGATAATCAATGCATTATTAAATATCCACAAGTATTCGTACAAATAAATGACATAGAAGTAATTCAAGAATCGTTATTTAAAATCATAATTCAATATATATATATTAAACACAACACTCACCATTACTTTTAAAAACCACCACCATATATCAAAACATCAACTCCGTTATGGTGGGACAAAATCTCCCGACTGGGACCGCACACCACGTCATCACCACAACACCAACCAATCACCACGCCCAAGTATAATCAAGAAAGCAAACAATTACAACACAAATAGATCTATAAATATTCATACAAATAAATGGTATAGAAATAATTTAAGTATGTTGCATGAATTCATGTTATAGTCAAACAAAATATTAGTCAAAAACACCAACAATAATTAATTATAGTTATCCAAGTAATTCCTAATTCAACCTAATTTTTTTAATTATCTAAACTAATCCTGGTTTTCAAAAGTAACCTTAATTAACTAAAAAATTACAATTGAATCCTAATTAAAATCTAATTTTGAAATTAGCTCTAATTATCTTATTAATTACAATTCAACCTTAATTTTGTTATAATTTAATTAAAATAAAAATTAATCATAATTTTTGAAATACATCCTAGTTATCTAATAATTACAATCAAACCCCAAATAATTATTAATCAAACCCAAAATTAAACCTAGATTTTTAAACAAGCTCAATTATCTAAATAATTATAATTAAACCCTAATTTTTGAAATACTTCCAAATTATTTCCGAATTAACCCTAAATCTAATTTCAATCAATAAATCACAATAAAGAAAATATTCACAAATAGATAAAATAAAAATAAATAATATTTATTAAATACAATAAAAAACGTGACTTACTTGTCAGTGGCCTCGGGCTCAAGCGAAAGTTGGAAGGTGGTGGCTAACGGCGGCAGCGGCAGTCGACGACGGATGTTTAGGTAAGGCTTGGGTCGTACGGGGCTTAGATTGAGCATGGGGTTGGGTATATCGGCAGCGGTGACGTGGTTACGTCGGTGGTGGTGGTGGTCTGCTCTCTCTTTCTTCCTCTTTCTTCGACACTCTTATTCTCTTTCCTTTTTTTTTTCTATCCCATCTATTGTGAAGGGGTGCTATTATTATGGCTTTTACCGATGATCATAAGTGTCGTTAGCACCCTAGATTAAGTATTTTAATTATAATACTATCGCTGCGGGCACCACCTATTGGTAGCATTGTTGTAGGTGGCTCATCTCAGTCATCCTAATCAGTCGCCAACGGGCACTACCCGCCTGTAGTTTAGATGTGTAAATGGACAAAAAATTAGAGCTCATTTTAGATATCGTTCGTTTGCGTTCTATTAGTTAAACAAACACTAAATAGACAAAGAATTAGAGCTCATTTAATAAACGAACATTGTTAGAATAATGTTATGCTCATTTTTTAAGAACTCATAAACAAGCTCATTTATTATGTTCATGAACAACTTTATAATAGCTTGAGTATAACTCGATTAATAAGAAAACTAATAAGTTGGGACATATATATATATAATTAATCTGATAATAATATTCCTTATTATTATTTTATTATTTAAAATGGGTAATAATGATGATGATGATGATAATAATAAGTAAAGTACTAAAGTAGTAAGACACAACAAAGAAAAACTAATTAAAAATAAATAAAGACTTAATTAATATCTTAACGAGTCGACTAACGAATAAGTTAATGAACATGTTCGTGAACAAGTTAACGAACATGTTCGTGAACAAGTTAACGAACATGTTCGGGAATGTGTTCACGAACATATTCAAGCAACTAAAATTCTTAACGAATCGAGTTCGATTTTTTTAAAACTCTTAACGAGTTCGAGCCGAGTTCGAACAGAGCAAAGAATTAATCAACAGTTAATGAATAGAGCCAAACTCGGCTCTGTTCGGTTCATTTACACCCCCACCTGTAGGAATCGCCGCCAGTGGCCCATATTCACATCTGTTGACAAATTATGATGTACTGTCCTTATTCTCCAACATGTATTATGAAATATTATAACACTAATAACTCTCTAGCAGTCTAATCCCATTTCTAATAATTAACATCCAACTAAATCTTCATCTATATTATCACATCAAACATCAAGAACATTCACAATATTAATTCCAAAAGAATTATTAGTTTGCATATTTATATAAGCACAAATACAAGTATAACAAAATAAGAAAGGCTGTACTTCTATAGATAGATAAAAATCTCTAAATGATATGCATATATTTATAAAATAAATGCACATATATTCTGTATTCTTTTACTGTTATGGGCCAACTAATGCCAAGAACAATTCGTGATATTGATAATGGCCACAAAACTCTTTAATTCATACACATGTGAGTGAAATAAACTCAAAGTGTCCGTACAATACTTTGTGTCCATATATTCTGAAAATGTGTAATTCAAGGTCAATAGTGGCCATAACAGTATTCCATTCTCCGGTAAATGCATTTTTCATAATCACACATTTCTTTATCAATTTCATCCGTACAGATCACATATCCCAAATAAATATCAACTTTGTCAATAGAGCAACATATATCAATCTTATTACAATATCACCAAATGAACCATATTATTCACATATAGAGCACATCTTTCAATAACACACTAATAGTTCTACATTTTATTCCAAACACATCAATTATATAATCATACTCATTATCTTATATTTATAGTACACGTGTTAACACTATTAACACACACACACACACACACACACACACACACATATATATATATAACAAAGGGTTCTCATTTGAACCTAACCATATATATATATATATGGTTAGGTTCAAATGAGAACCCTTTGCACAGTGTAAGAAGTAGGAGCCAATCCTGACCGTTTGATCTCATTAAATGGATGGAAATGATTATTTATTTTATTTGATTTATTTAACTCATTAATAAATATTGCATCACATACTATGCCATCTACGCTACTAGTATCGTCCAATTTTTAAAAATTATTTTTTATATTTCTTTCATATTCGACTTGTATCTTAAATCGTAGGTAATTCAAAGACGGTTAATTTGATTTTTTTTATCTAAAATAAATATTAAACGAGTAATTTATGGTATTTTAAATATTTGAGTTTCAAACTTTGAATATGCCTATGTGCCATTGACTTTTAGTCTGAATTTGATGTGATGTTTTTTTTAATAGAATCTTAGTGCTTTTATTTGTATTTGCAGTGCTTTTATATTGCATTTGCAGTACTTTTTATACTTTACCACAATGCTATTTTATAAATTAGCAAAATTTATCTCATTCAATCTTATCCATCCATGTTATTTGATTCAAAGGTTTAGAATTGTTCTCACACACACACACACACACACACACACACACACACACATATATATATATATATATGGGTGGGTTCACGTGGGAACCAATCCCTGTGTGGGAACTAGAAACCTGTTATATTACATAGGATGTGATGCTATTTATGAATCATGTACATGCTAATAAGATAATAGTAAAAATCAAGGGAACATAAAAATACCAATGTGAAAATATAAATAGCATTTTGTATTATTTAAATTAGCATCACATATAATGTAATATAGCGGTTCCTAAAGTTCTCACCTAGGAATTTGGTAATCAGATGATCCTAATCATATATATATATATATATATATATATATATATATATATAGGATTAGGTTCCAATAGAACCCACGTCAATATATGCGAACCTAGGGACCAATCCAGGCCGTAGATCTAATAAAATATGTGGACCAAATTTTTTCTATTTTTTAAATTCATTAAATTATATATATGGAAAGAAAAGGGCTTTTAGGTAATTTTACAAATAGAAAAAATCACATTAAATACCAAAACCCTTCTTCCTTTTATTCACCGTTTCTCATCTCTCTCTCTTCCCAAACGGCAAGCACCCCCAAAAATAATCCGCCGCCGCCGAAGATGGCCACGCCGTCGCCGTCTGAAACCTCCCACCACCCGGCGTGGCTCGGCGAGTCCCTGATTACCGCGTTCCCCGATTTCACGCAGTCGTGTATGTGGATCCCGTGGACGATTATGTTACTCGCGTGGTGGATCGCGATGCACGCGCCGCCGGCGATGTGGACGCTGGCGCCGCGGCCGTCGATTGTTTTGTGCGAGTTGATGATGAGCTCCTGCTTGAGCCGGATCACCATGTCGGATTTGAAGATTATCCAGAGCGGGTCGGGTTGGATGGCGGCGTGGCGGAGGGTGCCGGGTTTGGGGTTGACCGGGTCGTCGTGGCTCGGGTCGGTCACGGTGTAGATGCGGCCATATTTGCCGCCGACTGCATTTTTGCCGAAGCCGATTGCGCAGTCAGCCAGGCGGTGGCGGCGGGTTGACCAGTTCAGGTCGCACCGCCAACAGTCGTCGATGGGGTTTCCGGTGGCGCAGGAGCGGCGAGCGGATAAGTTTCTCCTCCTTGTTGCGTTGTTTATGCTCCTTGTTGCCGGACTGTGAACGGCAGTCGGTGATTGGGGTGGCGATGGTTCGACAGGTTCCTCGTGATGGAAGTGTGGATGAGATTTGGTTGGTTGGGTCTTTGGTCTGGGCCCCCGCGACGGCTCCGGCGTCGGTTTGCTGGGGTGGCTTCTTGCGGCGGTGGACGATCATGTCCAGATCGCCGTCCTCGTCTTTGGGTTGGGCCCCCGCGGCAGATCCGGCGTCAGTTTGGGGATTTAAATTGAGGTTTGGTTTTGGTGGATTTGGTAGGCGGTGGTGAAGGCACCGCGACGTCCGGTAGGCGGCCGGTGACCCAGGCGTGGCCGAGCGCCGTCTTGCCCCGAGCGGCGGCGGCTGAATTCTATGTTGCAGGTTGTGGTAGGCGGCTGAATTCTGAATGGGTAGGGTTTAATGAATGTAGGGCTGAATGAATGGGTAGGGTTGAATGTTGGGCCAAAAAGCAGTATTAGTGTAGTTCAAAAGCACTCTAACAATATTAGAAAAAGCACTCCAAGTATTGCACAGTGTAATTATATGCAATTTTAGAAAAAGCAATTTTAGTGTAGTAAAAAAGCGCTACCATAATATGAAAAAAGCACCCCTGAAATTGTCAAATTTGTAGCACTGCCAACATATAAAAAAAGCATTGTTACTTACATTATAAAAGCACTATTTATATGTGAAAAAAACATTACTACTTAATTATACATAAATTTTATTTAAAATTGTTTGTTGAAGATTTGAGTTTTTTTTGAAATTTTTGAATTTTTCCGTAATTGTAGATGAATTTTGTGATACTTTTTGTATAAAGCCGCAGTGCTTTTTTTTTTATTTATCCGTAGTGCTTTCTAAAGAGAAATTCAGCGCTCTTTTATGAATGTTGTTATATGTCGAAAATACCCTTTTTATTAATTTAATGCAATATTTACCATAAATACACTGCTGACGTGTCATGTTCTCAACCATCTAGATTATTCAATCAAATGGTCAAGATGAGTCCCTAGGTTCACATATAATGACATGGTTCCATTTGAACCCAACCCTATATATATATATATATAAGGGTGTCTTCACACGGGAACCAATCCATGTGTGAAAACCTGCTATATTACATCGTATGTGATGTTATTTATAAATCATGTGAATGTTAAGTAATATTTTGGTAAAAATCAAGGGAATAAACAAATATCAATGTGGAGATATATAATGTTATTTGTGTCTTCCCTCGATTTCTACCATTATCTTATACATGATTTATAAATATTATCGCATACTATGTAATACAAAAGGCTGTGAGGTTCTTACACAGAGATTAGTTCTCATATGAAGGCACCACTATATGTGCACACACACAAAAACACAAACACACAAACACACACAACACACACACACACACACACACACACACACACACACACACACACATATATATATATATATATATATATATATATATATATATATATATATATATATATATATATATATATATATATATAATCTTGATATACAATTGATCTTTGCATAATAATTCATTTAATGTGATGAGACAGCAACATGAACTGTAAATAAATTTACACACATGATATAATAAACACGAAATATGAAAACTTTGGTAATTATGCTTATGAGTAATCTAGTCATGATAATCACAGAGTAAGGTTTTGGGTTATGACAATTCTTCCCCCTTTAAAATCTTTGTCCTCAATATTTGTATTTGAACTGGAAAATAACCAAAGATACTGTTCTTTCATATGATGTTATGTTTCCCACGTATCTTCTTCATATAAGATTTATTGTACAATTCTCAAATGTTGTTCATGTTCTTCAGCAGATTCTGAATATATCAAAATATCACCGATAAGCACAATCACAAATTTATCTAAGTAGGTCTAAACAAATTGTTCATTAATGTCATAAACACATCTGGTGCATTCTTTAAACCAAAAGGCATCACTAAAAACTCATAGTGACCATGTCGGGTTCTAAGAATTGTTTTTGAAATGTCAACCTCTACAAGCTTTGGCTAATGATACCATGTTCTCAAATAAATCTTTGAGAAGACTCTAGTACCCTGTAGCTGATCAAATAAATCATCTACCCTAGGAAAGGTATATTTATTTTTCACCGTCACTCGATTTAGCTATCGATAATCTATGCACAACCTTAAGATACCATCCTTCTTCTTAACAAATAATACTGGTGCATCCCATGGTGAAACACTTGGTTTAACATACTCTTTATTTAGTAATTCTTGTAATTATTTCCTTAGTTCTTATAATTCAAGAGGTGGCATTCTATGAGGAGGTATCGAAATTGGTTCAGTGCCTGGATATAACTCGATGGTAAGTTCCATGTCCCTATCTGGGAGTTACCCCGACAAATTACTTGGGAACACGTCCGCATATTCTCTTACTATTGGAGTATCCTCTAGTTTCACACTACAGAGTCTTGTATTTATAACATATACTAGGTAAGATTCGCATCCCTTCATAATTATTTTGAACGCTTTATAGTTGTGGATATAATACATGCTGAAACTACTTCTTTGTCCACTTTAAATACTATATCATTCTCATTAATAGGATGTAACACAATTTCCTTAGTATAGCAATAAAGTTTAGCATGGTGTTCAACTAGCCAATCCATACCCAAAATTGCATTAAAGTCTTTTAACGACATCACAATCAAAGTAGCACACAATTTATAATCCTCAAGCAAGATTTTAAAATCACGGTATACAATATTCACAATAATTGCACTCCCTACTGGGTTTGAACAAGTAAATCATAGTCTAATGATTCTATTTTATCATTCAAACGTGATGCAAATGATTGTAACACAAACGAATGTGTTGCTCCTGGATCAAACAAATTGTAAGCATTCATACCAGAAATAGATATTACTAGTTACTACGGTTGGTGTATCTTTAGCCTCTTTTTGCGTCATAGCCATAACTCAAGCATGAACTCGTTGCCTACTTACATTGCTTTCCTTGACACCCGCTCTTCTTCTTGTACCAAATTCTTCTCGTCCCTTACCTCTACTAGGAACGATAACTCTGAATTTGGGTTGCTTCAATGTGGGTTCTTCACGTGGTTTTGTGCAATTCCTTTCTATGTGATTAGTTTCCTATATCTAAAGCATTTTTTAATAAGAAGTCTACACTCTCCATTATGATTCCGCCCGCAATGAGCACAAGTGGGAAATGATTATGTAGAACCCACACTCTTAATATCTGACGTTGCAGCTTTAAAATTATAAACCTTAGAACTACTTGGAGACCCCCTATGTGCTGGCCTAATAAAAGTCTCTCTCTCTCTCTTTTTTAAACTCTCAATTTTCATTGCTTTACCGCTTCTTATTAAATTAAGAATTCTGCCTGGATTCATTTTCTAAATTCTGTATGCATATTTTTGTAGCTTTCAGTTTGCTACATGACTCTAAAATCAGAAGGTGTAATAAAGTTTCGAATAGAAAATTGAAGTCCAGACTCAATCTAGTATATTTCTTCTTTTCTATGGATATCATATGAAGGGTATAGTGAGCAAGTTGGTTGAAGAGTACCTCATACTCTGCAACAAATTGGTTCCCTTGTTTGATCTCAAGGAATTTATTTTCTTTATGATCTTTATGAATCTTTGACAAATATGCATCATGAAATTCTCCCTGAAAATCATCTCAAGTTAATATAAGCAGTTGCACAGTACTATGAGGTATAATCTCCCACCAATCATAAGCATTTCCCTAAAAAAGTGACACTGTATAATCAAACTTTTCTTCAAGGGTACATTTCATTAAATTAAAAACCCTCTCAGTTCGCTTCAACTATGTTTCTGCCTCAGCTGGATCTGTAGTACGCACAAAATCAGCAATTCCCAAATTTCTTAATTTATCGTACCTTCGTTCATGTGGTTCAAGAAGGTTTACCGGTGGGTATACAAAGTAAGTAGGTGTTTTATGAATATGACGTGAGGACGAATAAGAAGTGTGTGACTCTTAGCTCAACTGCTCCTTCCCCTATGTGAATGCTTTTCTCATCACTACTTACAAGTGCTTCTTAACTAGCAATCCTAAAATGTGGTACACAATAAACTTATACAAATGTATAACTTGAATAATAACATGCATGTAATGTAATGATCTATAAAACGCATACCCGGGCTCCGATACCAATAAATTGTAACACACTTATCCTCCAACACATATTTATGAAATCTTATAATACTAATAACACTCTAGTATTCTAATCCCATATCTATTAGTTAACATTTATTTAAAACATCATCTATGTTATCACATTAAACATTAAGAACTTCATAATATTAATTCCCAAGGAGTATTAATTTACAAATTTATATAAGCACAAATACCAGTATAGAAATATACGAAAGACCGTAACCCCTTATAGACAGATCAAAAATCCTCAAATGATATGCAAATGATGAGTTGAGGGAGAAGGACTGGAATCAACAGGCCGACCTTTGTTCCATCTTTCTAACTTTCGTCAAAACTCCATGAGTCAATTTTTATCTACAACAGCTAAAATAGACAACATTGCATTTGGTGGGTTACAAGCTCAACAAATATAATCCAATAATAAATTACATTGCATAAACATGATATCACCATTGATCTTAACATATCATCCATATACGTAGAAAACAAATGCAAGTGTAATTCGTATTCTTTTACTTTTATGGGCCAGTTAGCCAAGAGCAATTCATGATCACGATAATGGCCATGACACTCTGTAATTCATACACACGAGTTCAACGTGTAAAGTATATCTTAATCTTATCACAATATCACCAAATGAATCATCTAACTCACATATAGAGCACATCTTTCAATCACACAACTACACATCAATTATATAATCACACTCATTATCATATATTTATAATATACGTGCTCACACACACTACACACACACACACACATATTTGATATACAATTGATTTTTGCAAAACAAATCATTTAATATGATTAGATCGCAACATCAACTGTAAATAAATTTACATGCATGATACAATAAATCCGAAATATGAAAATCTTGGTGATTATACTTATGAGTAATCTAGTCATGATAATCATGATGCAAGGTTTTGGGTTATGACATATGATGTTTACAATTGGAGCCATTTTGTTGACGGAATGTGTGTCGACGGTGAGCCTGTTGGTAGCCCGTTAATATTTTTCTCGAAGTCGGTGGCTATCGGCAAGTCGTCGGTATATGCGGATGGATCATGACAGTCGGTATATCCGTCGGCAATTGTCCCTTTTTATAGTGTTTGGTGCACTCGGGTGCACCATGCATTGCGCACCCGACTCCTTCTGTATTATAATTATGATTGTTTTCTGTGATTATATATTTATATTTTGTGCTATGAGTACGAGTGTTATAAGTATGGATATGATTGTTGGCAAAACGAATCTTCCCGCCGAGATCCGATCAACGGAGAAGTGTAATCGAGCGTCGTCCAAATGACCGTCGAAATTCGATCAATGAGATTCTTAGGTGTGCCCCATCGAAGATGAATTTATATGTTATCCGTGATGGTATATATGTGATATGCAATGTTCAAAACACACATATGATCAATACAAAACATACATATTCATCACATTATACATCCATGTTAATCACACAAAACACAGATATTCTGGAGCATCCATATTTATCATACACAAAAACACAATCTTCAGTTCTTCTAATAATAAATCAATATAATATAATTATATTTATTACACATATCATTTATCAACATATACAATTATATTTATCCCACATAACATTCATATAAGTCGTATAAAATATTCATATATCGACACATTTTATACATTCATCACACAAATAATGAATACTCTATGAGGTTGATTTCACACAAACTAAGAATTGAGTAGTTTATATAATTAAATCATTAATTCAATTAGTATTTTTCAGTTATACACTTTTTGAATTTATTAATGCGAATAAATACTTCTAAAAATCAGTATTGGAATCAGTATATTTGTAATTAGAATAATAAAATCTTGTATTATAATTATTAATTTTTTATTTATCATAAATAATTAAAATCTCAATTAATAATTAAATTATATACATAAAAATAAAATATTAAAAATATATTAAATATAATAACATTAAAAAATAATAACCATATTTATGGGATTGTCCATCAAATAATTTGCCTTGTTCTCGGCACCAACGATTTTTTATTTTTTATTTGATAATATTCATCTTCATTTCAAAAATACAACACACTATGACAGAATCGTGTGATGTGGCAAAACTTAAATGGTAGATAGAATCCTATAATAGTTGTCCTTTTCCACAAAAAACTTGGAAGGGTATTTCGACAATTTCACGTGAGTATCTAAAATAAATCCCGTAGCTTTGGGAAGACGGACACGTCATTAACTTCATCCGCGTAGACGCCGTTACAAAATAAATCCCGTTAGCTTGGGGAAGACGATATATCCCAGTTTTGAGAATTATGCAACCATTTTTTTATTTTAATTATACTTTTCTTCTTTTTAGCAATAGTCGAATATAATGCAAAAGTCTCTCAAACAAAGAAAAGAAAAAGGGAGATGTGCAAAATTTATAATTTCTTCAATAACAAGAAATATAATTGATGATGCATGCAAAAGAAGATAATTCCTTATCAGCAAAAACCTACCTCTTATATAGTATATTAACAAATAATATACTTTTTATTACGAGAGCTTAGGTGAGTCCGAACATTTTTATTTAAGATTATAAGGTTATTTTAAAATAAATATAATTATATAATTTAATTCCATGATTATTTAACTTCAGTAAGTTCTAGAAATGCTAACGGCATCAAAACAAATCCGTCAACTTTATAGTCTCAATTGTGGGCTCCACATTTCAAGCTTTTTATATAAGGCCCTAGTCTCATTTCTCGCCTCTCTGCCCAATCAGTAAAAATTCTCTGAATTTTTTTACAGGGAGAGAGAAAACAAAATCCCAGCTCAACAAGAATTACAGACAAGATCTTCACATATATGAGCTCTGATCATGAGAGATAGACACAAGGAAATGGGTTTCGGGTAGTTTATCTGATCACTCTTGCACTTGATCTATTAAAGAAACTCAATCTTGGTTTGGGATTTTCACTTTCTTCCTTTTCCCATCCGGTAAGTATTTTAAGAATTTCCAGTCGTTTCTTTCATAAATGTATGCATATGTTGTTTCCATTACTTACTAAAGAGCTGTTATAATGTTCGTCATATAAACCCTAGCTTTCGGATGCCTAGTTTTTTCTCAAGTTACGCTTGATCATGTTTGATAACTGGAACTCTGTTGAGAGATTTTAATCAACTTGAGCATTTGTTTCGCATTTTCTGGGCAGTGATTTGGATAATGTGCTTGTAACAAAAATCTAGGGTTTCAGTATTTGGGGGCATTCACAAATTGTTCGGTTTTATTTTTTACCAGTCATTTTCTTGGATCTTGTTAGTTCATAATTGATTGATTGAAGCTTTTCTAATAATGTTCTGATATATTATAATTAGTATTGAGAACTTTTGAAAAAATTGTGTGTAGGGAGAAGAATTTAATCTTCTGGGCTGCAAATTGCAATGTCTGTTGCCAGTGTAGCCCTTAGTCCCGTTTATGAAGATTATTGGAACTTCCCGGGCCGTGTCTCGGGTCAACACGGCCCGTGGTCAAATGACTCGATCCTGATCTACCTAACTGTCGGTGGTTCGGTAATCCCCATGCGTGTTCTCGAATCTGACTCAATCGCCTCCGTCAAACTCCGAATCCAAAAATGCAAAGGCTTCTTCGCGAAAAAACAAAAACTCGTTTTTGACGGTAAAGAATTATCCAGAAACAATTCTCGTGTGCGTGACTATGGCGTGTCTGACGGCAACGTCTTACATTTGGTCTTACGATTCTCCGATCTCCAAGCCATCACCGTCCGGACAGTCTGCGGCAAGGAATTTGAGTTCCACGTCCAAAGAAAAAGTAATGTGGGGTACTTAAAACAACAAATCGCTAAGAAGGAAAATGGTTTATTCGATCTCAAGGATCAAGAATTGTTTTGTGATGGCGAGGAGCTTGAAGATCAGAGAATCATAGACGATTTATGTTTAAGCAACGATGCAGCTATTCATTTTCTTGTTCGTAAATCAGCTAAACTGAGAGCCGTGCCCGTCGAGAAAGATTTTGAGGTGTCGATAGTAGCGTCTGACGAAACTAAAACCGAAAAATCTTTTCCAATTGTAGCCGTTCCTGTTAAAAAGGATTTTTTCCTAGAACCAATTAATATTAATCGGAAGATTGTTTTGTCACCAGTAATTAAAAAGTTAATCGACGCCACTTATTTAGGTCTAGAGACGGGTAAACAGCCTGTTAGGTCATCGGAGGGATCGGGTGGTGCTTACTTCATGCAGGACTCGTCCGGTCAGAGCTATGTTTCCGTTTTTAAGCCGATCGACGAGGAGCCGATGGCCGTAAATAACCCTCGTGGGCTGCCCGTTTCCTCGAACGGCGAAGGGTTGAAGAGGGGAACACGTGTTGGGGAAGGGGCGATAAGGGAAGTTGCGGCGTATGTCTTGGATCATCCTGTGGGGGGCCCACGCTCGGGTTTTGGGGATGAGAAGGGCTTTGCTGGGGTCCCGCCTACAGTCATTGTTAAATGTCAGCATAGCGGGTTTCATTATTCGGAAGGTTTTAATTTTAAGGGTGGGTTTGATAAGTTTGGGTCGCTTCAGATGTTTATGAATAACTGCGGTAGCTGTGAGGAAGTGGGCCCGCGGGCTTTCCCCGTGGCTGAGGTGCACAAGATATGTGTGCTCGACATAAGGTTGGCTAACGCGGACCGACATGCTGGCAACATTCTGATTCGTAAAGATGGTGAGGATGGTCGGATTGTTCTTATTCCCATTGACCACGGTTACTGCATGCCAGAGAATGTAAGTATATTTAACCGTCTTTGGAGTTTAATTGGTATTATTTGATTTGATTGTGAGTAGTGTTTGATAGTGTGTTCAGATTTTAAGAAGTATCTATTTTGAGCTCTTGATCATGTCTTAGCACAGTTACTGAAACTCAAAGTGGCGAATTTTAAATCAATTTATCTTCATGTCACTGCTCGGATTCGTGCCTCTTGGATTATCTTTTTATTGCTCTAAAAGTGTTTTGGCTACAAAGGTATTGTGAGAGGATTCGTGCCTCTTGGATTATCTTTTTATTGCTCTAAAAGTGTTTTGGCTACAAAGGTATTGTGAGATGGAGTTTCCTATCTATTGTTGTCATTCTCTAGAGGATCTTATTTTGTAAAGGTTTAATTACAAAAAGCACCCTTGAGGTTTGACCTAATTATATAAAAAACTCAGCTAACTTCAAAATTACAAAAACACCCCTGATGGTTGATTAGTGTTTGAATTAAGGTGCTAGATATAATTTTAATTTCCCCCTATTTCTTTTCTATTTTCGTTATTTCATCAGTGTTCTCTGCACCGTGCAGTTCGAAGATTGCACGTTCGAGTGGCTCTACTGGCCTCAAGCTCGTCAACCTTTCACCCCCGATGAAATTGCTTACATAAGGTCGTTAGATGCCGAGAAAGACATTGAGCTTCTAAAGTTTTACGGATGGAACGTTCCGCACAGCTGTGCACGTGTTTTTCGAATTTCTACCATGCTTCTGAAGAAAGGCGCTGAGAGAGGGCTCACTCCCTTTGCGATCGGGAGCATCTTGTGCAGGGAGACTGTGAATAAAGAGTCTGTTATCGAGAAAATGGTCCGAGAGGCGCAAGAGTCTGTGCTACCCGGGACGAGCGAATCGGCGTTTCTTGAGTCTATTTCGACGATCATGGACCGTTATCTTGACGGTCTTTTTTCAACTTGAGTCTTAAAACTTGTGCATATGATATGATTACAGGCTCGTGATGGCTGAGAATCGAGTTATGTGTAGTTATTGTTGGAATGCCAGGTTTACTGTGTGTGTGGTAAGGTATATAGAACCAATAATCTGATCTGGTCTGGTGTATGTATTAACTGAATGCTCTGTCTGATGATGCTTGGTTTTTTTCAGTGGCTTTCTCAGACATGAAAATGCAATATTACGCTGTTTAGTATAATGTGCTTCTGCCAGTATATGATCTCATCTTTTACTGATAGTTGCAGAATTATGGTCACTTAGAATTTTTTAATCCTTTTAAATTATAGCTACTGCGTAGAGTGGTGGCACATACTCTACTAATAAGGTTTTTGACTTTTTTTTTTCCTCGGCGGTTGACTGTTTTTTTTTTTCCTCGGTGGTTTGATAATTTTAACTAGATGTTTATTGTTTTTACCGAATATTCGTTACTTTTTTATTTTTATTGAATATCTATTTGTTTGTTACTGATATTTCATTGTTTTTAATAGGATATTATTTATTTATTTTCACTGGCTGGATGATCATTAGCTTTCATTGGACATTTATTATTTTTCAGCAAAATTTGATCAAAATATATGGACTTTATAATAGTTGTATAATTCATTTTGGCCGTCCATGTTCTTTTTTTTCAGTTTACGCTGACATAATATTTTTTTATACCAGACCTAGATTTATGTTTTAGTCTGCTAGTGCCCAAGATAGATTTGGAGAAAATTATACATATTTGGAAATATAATTGATGTTGTTCCTTTTTGTAATTTTTTTACTATTCTCAGTCTTTTGCCAGTCATTTCAATTTTTAATATTTTAAATGGTTGTACTCTTGTCAAGCTAGATTAATAGGTTTGATCCGTTAGGCTGTCTGACTCGATCCACGTTTAAATAAAAGAAAAAAAAAAGCGATCCACGTTTAAAAAAAAGAAAAAAAAAAAGTTACACATCAACCCATTAAATCCATACGCAGCACGCAACAAATCTCATTGTCCCAACACTCTAAAAGAGTCTGCCACCGTGACCTCCACCACTGTAAGCCCGTTTTCACAAGCTCATGCAGAGCAGAACTCTACTTCCAGAGATATTAGATGACAATTGAGTCTTTCTCATCGAAGCTCGGTTTCTACCCTATATATATATATTCATTCACGATCTGATTTCGAACCACTAGCTCGCAAGTCGACGCTGCCACCACCGTCGCGCCATCTCCACCGCACTCCATCGTCCCGAATAACCTGCTTCGACGTTCGCCACTGGTTAGTATAATTTTTTCCATTTATTCAGTTTTTACCTAATTGCAAAAGTTTAAAAATTAGTATTTAAAGCACGTGCCGTTAATTTATAGGTTGTTGAATATTTTTTATAGTTCTATTGTAAACAATGAATTAGTCTTCAATAAGGTATCGGTTTTAAAGTCCCGAAGTAGTAGTTTTTCCACATTAAGGTATTAATTTTGTTGTTGTGAAATATTGAGATTTTTACGGCAAAATAAAATGTTCATGAGTTATTATTCAATAATGTATTAGTTTTATAGCTTCAAAGTACTAGTTTTAAAATGTGTATTATTCGATAATGTAGTAGGTTTAGAGATGTGATGCATCGATCTTCACATTATATGGTTTTTATTTTTTGTTTGTGATCTTCGCAATGGCCATGTCTTAAATTATGCGTTATTCTTCACTAAAGTATTAGTTTAAAAGCATCGAAGTACTAGGTTCTCTACTTAAGGTATGAGTTTTGCTGTTGTGAGATATTATGATTTTTACAGTGAAATATTAATGGTGCTTTTGTAAACAATGAATTATTTCTACAAAACTAGTTTTAAAGTAGTGAAACACTAGGTGTTCTACTGTAAGGTGTTAGTTTTACTGTTGTGAAATGCCAGGATTTTTATAGTAAAGTACTAAACATTTTGTTGTAACCAATGAGTTGTTTTCAATAAGGTATTAGTTTTAAACAAGTGAAGCGCTAATATTTCCATTGTAAGGTGCTAATCTTGTTGCCGTTTGGGCATTTTATGTTGTTATTAAATTTGGGAGTTGTGATAATTCTTGATTCTAATGATGAATACGGCGGAGGTTATATTGATAATGAGAAGAAGATGCAATATACTTGCAATTCATTTACCACTATCAACTCTAAAACTGATCACATATGCTCGATCTCAAGCGGATGTATCTGCGTTGCTATTCTCCTACCACTATCAACTCAGTCATTTATGAAAGTCTATTTTTTGTTTGCCTGCATTTTTATATTTTCACTTGATGTCTCTTAGAAATTGCCTAGTTCTGAATATGCGATTTTTTTAACTATTATGTTTATTATAAGTTGGTAAATGAAATTTCAGGTTTAATTAGTTGGCGATTCACTCGCTCGCGCATCAATTACTTGATACATGCTTTTACTCTTGATTTTAAGAGTGTATATTCCAATAAATGTGACAACATGGTCAACCTAACATCTTTTTACCAAACTCATTGTGAATTTGTCCCATAGTTCATATTGGAATTCATGATCAACCAACGACTCATTGTGACACTTAGTGTCATTAGTTTAATGTAAGGAGAATGCAGTAAGTACAAAAATTAACTGGAGAACGATGGATCATAATGTGAAGTGGTGGTGTTATTCATTCATCTAGTATTTTGTTTTTACAAAATATACACTTTTCATCATAAATACCGATACTTTTCAACACAAAACATATAAGTTTCATGGAAATTCGATTTTTGAAGAGGGTTTGAGTGAAAAAAACCAATACTTCTCAAAAAAAATATTTACATGTTAAAAAGCCAATTTCATCAAAACTCATTAATACTTCCCAATAATAAATTGACACTCATTTATACAAGGGAAAAGAATTTTTTGCCTCTTTAACTATCACAAAATTTAGACTTTACCTCCCAAATTATATTTTCTATTAATGTGCCTCCTCAAGTTTGCATTTTATATTGTCGTGAATATCTTACAATAGAAAAATAAATATATTTCATCAAACTACACTAATACTTCACAATAGAAAAACTAATACTCTTTAGTGTAAAAACAATACATCACGATACAATAATAATACATCTCCAGTGTATATACATATATAATTTGCATCCTTAAATTAAAACTCATCACTCTTCCCCTCGAAATACTTGTTCATCCCCATCTTCAAAACCTGTAAACAAACACACCTTATAAGTAAAATTTAACAAATTAGAAAAATTTAGAACAAACAATCAACTCTATATTAAATATGATAGTTAAAACTACCAATTTGCTATAAAATCACAACATAAAATGTTTATATATCGCAAAAAACACCAACAATGATGCAAAAAAAAAATGTTGATGAAGTGACCATGGAAAAACCCACCTCCATATAAATAACAAAACTACATATGACTTACGTCAACAAAGAACAATTCTAAACTAATAAATAAACAAAAAATAAAATCATCTATTGATTTAGATTATCTAAACAAAAGCTAGTTTCAGGAGACTCATCGGAACCACCACACCACCATCATTAACTATCATAGAAGTCCTGGAACTCCTACCACACAATTGGACATATTACTATAATTTTATACCAACCAAGTGTAATTTCAAATAAAAAATTCTCAACAAGAACTAGAAATTAATCAATACCAACACTCACATGAATATGGAAATTAAATATAAAATTTGCAGCAAATTCTAATTAATTATATGACTATTGATACGATACATAAATGGAGTTTATGAGTGACTCAAGTCTCAATCTCGTCATTATCATTGTCCACAAAGACATTATAGAGTTTATGAGAACCAAAAGGTAACTAGTAGTCATTGATCCTCACCTTCATTGTGGTCTCAAGTAGATAAGCTATCAAAACAATGAGGCAAAGTGTTAAATTAAGTTTGGTGTTGCATAACTTGAGGATCACACAGATGTTAGAAATTGGGCTTCAACAATACATAAAAACAGAGAATGAAATATGTGCCAAGATAAAGTGTGAAAGAAAAAAAATTTAATAGGAAGAAGAGTAGTATTAAATTAAATATACAATTTCAGTCATTTAAAAATTCATGAAAACACTGACATGTAACTCCTCGTGGGTGGTTTAGTTGATAAAAAGGAGTTCTTTAAGCAAAAAATCTAAATTCTAAATAGATTCACCACTTGTTGAGTCTATGATTCGCATAGTTTAATTTTACATAACAATGTGATACAAGTTAAAGTATCATCAAGATATAAGATTACATCGCATACCTACATAGTAGCCACTGGTGCACATGTAATATACATGTGTATAATAATAAAAAAAAAGGTGTCATGTCTACAATTTTTGAATAATTCCAATTCATTAGCAGCGAAATACATGATATTTCAATATATTATACACAAATTACCAACGAAATTCAAACTAATGGTCAAAATCAGTAAAGAGAAAATAAAACCAATGTCATCAAATCCAGCAAAGGTTCTTCATAATGAATTAATAATTTTAAAATCCGAGCACTTAATCTCATATTTCCTTCAGAAAAATCCATAAAACCCTTAGATTAATGAGTTGTTGAGGGTAGCGCAGGAAGAACCTCAGAATTGTTAACTCTAGGGTTAGAGTTTCTCGAGAATCATAAACCTTGAGAAAGATTAAGATATGAAATGGAGTTTATGGTGGGTGAAAAAAGATACATAATTAAATGAGCACCAGTCCATTCTCCATACATTTTCCCATTGGAATGATATATAAAAAATATCGTGCAGAATAGTTTGCAGCATACATTGATTCAGGCGCAGGAATCTGTACAGCTAAACTAGAGGTCTTCCCTAAGGAAATGGAAGAAAATTTATCTCCAGTAGTGGGAAGAGATTTCTCTAAAAGGGTCCTCGTCCTTAAGAGAGGGATCAAGCAAGCAGAAATGATGATGGGAGGAGCAAATGGTACTCCATGGTACAAGGTCCACACTCTACCAATCTATTTACATGATATGGGAGCGGGTATTCTGTTAGGAAATAGTTTTCTACAGACATTTAAAAGATTCACGCAAGAAAATGAGACTAGAAGACTTATTTTCATAAACCCATGTAATCATAGGATTAAGAGAGGCATTCCACAGAAAAATGTCAATCAATTTTCGTAGCAAGCGTGGTGATGAAGGAGGACTTTGACACCTAAAATTGAAGGACTGAAGAAGCTATGGAGAAGCAATTTTCCAACTACGAAATGAGAGTTTAGGAGGCCGAAAGGAAGAGAGGATAAAATCACAAATGATTGAATTCCTCAAAACTAGCCTAGACACAAGCTCACAACCAGACACCACTATGAAAGAACAAATTTCACTGGAGGATAAACTCAAAACAATTTCAACGAAGACCCTCTAGCATGGTGATATAAGAATGAGCTCAAAGCATCTTTGAAGGTAAAATCCAGAAAAGAAAACGAGCTTGTTAGATTCAAGCTTATTCTGATGAATCAAGAAGATCGAAAGGATATGCAACAAATACTTAAGGAACACATTGACCTTAAGTTATCTGAAGCGGGCATATCTCCATACAGCAGTCCGGGGTTCCAGGTCTGAAACCATGGAGAAATAACAAGAGGAAAACCAAGATTGATTATTAACTATAAGGGAATTAATAACATCTTGGAATTCGATGGGTATTATATTTCAAGCAGGGAACATTTAGTAAATTACATTAAAAATATAAAATTATTCTCCAAGTTTGATTGCAAATCTGGGTTTTACCAGATTAAGATGGAAGAAGGAAGCAAGAAGTTCACGGCCTTCTCCACACCACAAGGACACTATATCTAGAATGTTATGCCCACGGGTATAGCAAATGCACCCCAAATATATCAAAAGATGGATAATCTCTTTAAAGATTATTTCAATTTCATGTTCGTATAAATTGATGATATACTCATCGCATCAAAGAACATGAAAGATTATCTAAAGCATTTGGAAACTTTTCGAGATGTTTGCCACAAGGAAGGATTAGTGCTTTCAGAAAAGAAAGCAGTAATTGCTACAAGAAAAATTGAGTTCCTTTGAATAGAAATCGATGAGTCTGGAATTATTCTAGAAAATCATATTGTACAAAAGATACAAGGATTACAAGACACGCTCAGGGACAAAAGGCAACTTCAATGTTTTCTAGGAGTTGTTAATTTTGTTGGGATGTTTATAAATAACCTGGCATATTACAGGAAGGTGTTTAGCTTCTGACTAAAAAAGGACACCGTTTTCAAATGGAAAAAGGTACACCACGAAGGAATTAAATAGCTTAAGTCTACAAACAACTTCCCAACCTGGTAATTCCAAATGATGAGGATGAGCTAGTTTTATACATAGATGCCAGTGATTATTGGTGGGCGGTTGTTCTTAGAAAGTAACACCAAAAGGAAAAGTGCCATGCAGATATTGCAGCGGACTATTTTCAAATAGCGAGGCAAATTGATGGCATATCAATGAGAAGAAGTTTTTCACCGTTATAAAGGCGTTTAAGAAATGGTCTTTATTTCTGCTATCCAAGAAATTCACTTTGAAAATTGATAATTCAAGTGTTAAAACCTTTTTAAAAAATAGAATTGAATCTAAACCCAAAATGGCTAGATTACTTAGATGGCAAGTTGAATATCAATATTATGATTATGAAATTATCGTTATAAAATCTCACAAATATATTCTTGCAAATTTTTTAACTCAAGATGGAGGGACACGTTGCTGACGATACCCTCAAAAGGCTAAGGCATCTCAGGGAAAGTTTGAAGATCCTTGAACGAGACTTTGGGACACTATGTCTCAATGCGGAGGTTGAAGGATGACTTCAACAAGCCGATCGGGAATCTATTTCCGATCACATACAAGCATGTCAACTGACACAATGTCAACTGTTCCCAGCTTTGCGAAGGTTTCTTCTTCAGGCAGCATCTCATACGATGCAAAAAGGAGTAATTCGAGAACGAGTCTCTAACCTAGAGGTTGTGGATTCAAGTACCATAATCATAGGTGTTGCAGATGATGCATTCCATGGGGATGTACAAGCTGTAACGAATGTTGAAACTCCGGTGTCACAATCGGAGATTTCAAGTCAACCCACCACCTCTGGGGTTAAGCGGGAGAGTTAAATCTTAGGCCACAGACTGATACTTCTAAGATTCAGACTGACGAGATTAAAATTCTCTCTATGCAGATTTATCAAAGGCAGTGGGAGAAGTTAGCTACCAGAAGAGGTATCAACTTGATAAAACAATAGTTGATATCTCTGGAAAATATCCAAGAGTTTGGATGAAAGTGGGAAGTCATCTAAACGAAGTACAAGAATGGTATAATTCTGGAGCCTTAGCTTCAGTTTATACTATTACACCAGGCTTCGCAGAAATCTCCAAATTACCAAAATAGATTGAGGAAGCGGTTCACGAGACTTGGGCCAATAATCCACATTGCAGTATTTTATCATTGCAGCACCTGAATTAGTGAAAAAAGACTTCAATAAAGCTTTTCATTTCATCAAATTTAGAAGACCAGATGGGAACGCCACGAGAAATATTAAGGCTGCCTCACTAGAGGACGTACCAGTGATAGTGGGAGCAATTTTAGAAGATGATAATTCTACATGACGAGCATGGGAACTATTGGTTTGTCTAACGGAAATGGACAAAGTAAAGTACCCATTTAAGTTCTTTCAGAATTCGGCGAATTAATCTTTCCTCCTGAGTTCCATGACAGAATCTACTACAGGCTTTGTAAAACTCTTTTCGAAACAAAGAGAAGAGTCCTTTGGGAAAACAAGATTCCGGTAAGCAAGAAAACCTATCGAAAATTTTGTAACATGGCGCATGTCGGACAATGGATTGACCGAATCTATCAGGCATGCCCAGAAAAGAAGGAACCCAAGTTTGGGAAAGGCTTTCGACCCAAACCGAATCGAGAGGAGAATACAGCTAGAAAGGAAAAAAGACCTGCTGATTTCAAAAAGCGCGGGGACCACGCCAAAATACCGTGTGAAGAGATTCCCTACAATACAAGATGGCCGAGTCATAAGGGACCAGCAACGAAATGAGTCGGTGGACACTAAAATAAAGGGTCACTGGCTCGCAATAATAGAGAAAAAGATGTAAGTAATGACACATCTTTTATCAACGAGTTTTGGAGTTCGAATTTGAAATCCGGAGTCAGGTTTATATATACCCAGCGTTTGAGGAAGTAGTGGACATCAAGCATTCACTTCTATTTTCTTATAATAATAATAATAATAATATAATTTTCGAGAACAATTCTCTATGAGAGGCTAAAAGTTTATTTCCTCCTAAAAGGAGATTACTAATGTAATACTTTTTTTAAAAGTTTTTAATAAGATAAAGGTTTCTGTTTCAACATGTGTGCTTAATAACATAATAAATTATCTCTATAAATTAAGTATCTCGCACGCTTGGAGTAGGAAACGAACTGAGACTGTGTTGAATAGTTGATGAAGGAGTTGGATAACTTGTAGTTCAACTTCTGAGAATAGAAGTTAAACGGTAATTCCGTCTGTCAAAAGAACTAGGGGCGATAATTTTTTGACTGGTGTCTTCGCAACCCATCTCACTCGCGACTATTTTGGTTAAAGAGAGTTACAAAATTATAAAAGAATTTTAATTTACTGAATCATGTTGGGCCTAAGTACTATCTGGTAATTTTTTAAGTATTTTTTATTTTGTACCCAAATATTAAGTATGATAAAATTAAATAATTATTTTTTCTGCACAAAGAGACAAAGATATTTGAGTGATAAGGGAGCTACCTTTAATTTATACAGTGGACTCAGGAGTTCAAGCAAAAAAATTTTAAAAGGAAACTGAACCACAAGATAAAAGAAGCTAAAGTAAATTAATACCAAAACCCCCATCTTTTAATCTTTTGTTGTGTTAAAATGAAAAGCATTCTTAGGCGAACGGATGGGATATTTACTCGCGATACTAATATTTTACTTCAATTACTCAAGTTTTGTTGGCTATGAATTTGGGTGAAAAAAATTGGATATCAATCCTGTAAATAAGACTTTGCATTAGTCGTGCTAATTGTTTCAAATCTTTTTCTCCTTTTAAATTCCATTCTTCTCCGCATTTAACTGGGGCACCTTCAACGACCATATTGACTAATTCAAAAGGTTCCTTGCTACTCTATGCACATGTACTATATAATTGGACCACAAAGACTGGTTCAATTATAGTGATATAGCCCCCAATTATTTTGTTTCAAAATTAATTTGATTGAATATCAAAGGCTTGAGTTTGGAACCACGTAATTAGGTTGTTCAAATTAAAATTAAAATCCCTCTATGATAATTCAAGTTTGTCCGGAGACCTTATTCAATTACATATTAGGTTTTGCCAATTAGTTTGCTTAGTTTTCAGAAAATTAAAGTCGAGTCACGTTTATTATAGTCCACAAAACTGAAAAAGAATAACAATAATTAAAATAATGGGGCGTCGCCCATAATATCATCATGCAGCTAGGTCAATTGATTCACATGGTCTCTAGGTCCATTGCACATATCATGTGGGTCACATAATTAGTTGGTCTCGAGCATTTACTATCACACCAATTTTAAACCCATCGATTTAAATTTTGCCCACCGACAGATTAGTATTTGACCCCAAGTCACTGAGTAAAAAGTACTACAGTACACTGCACCATTCAACTGCATCCAACTTTTTCACTAATAATCTTACCTTATGAGTCAGATAATCAATAGTAACTTAAATTCCCATTTGACAACAGCTACATAATTGTGACAACAATTAAGTGGAAAGAAAACCAACCAAAAAAAATAAAATAAAATAAAATTTAATTACTATATATACCATATGATCAAGAAATTAGTGACATTCAATTTAATTTCTTATATAGAAACAACATACTAAGTGACTTAAGTTTGCAACCCGGCCATAAACGACACTCCGGTTGACGGCAACCACGACGACCCGGAAATAAATTGCGCCACCGTGAACTTGCCAGCCTCCGCCGGGGCCGTAATCACATGATAGCCCGTCCAATTCACGCGTTGCCCTATCGCGCCACCGGGTCCGTAATTCATGTACTCCCCATAGTACAATGTGTCTAGTGCAAATGTATCATTCCAGGCTAACCACCCCCTAGGGTTAATATGGTCATCCATGAAAGTAAGCATGTACACCGTCCGAGAGTACAACTTCCACGGCCGCCCTAAGTACGTCGGGTAAGCGCTTTTGTTGGCCTTAAGGTCGGGCTCGGCCACGAGTCGACAATTGTGAATCGAAATACCAGTGTTCTGGTTAGGGTCCTTGCGATTCTGGGCCGTGATGGTGACTTTTTGCAATGGCATTGGTTTTCGGGCATGAATGTTACAATTTTGGAACACAACAGCCGCGTTGCCAAATATGAAGTCTACGGTGCCATATATGTCGCACTCACGGTAGAATTGCCTCTGCGAGTGGACGTATAGCGTGTCTTGGTATCCGATTATGTTGCATCGGTAGATCACGGCGTGATCGGCCCCGATACGGAGCGCGACCGCTTGGTGCTTGCCCGCCCCGGCCGAATTCTCGAATGTCATATCCCTTGCGATGAAACCATTTCCGGTTGCGGCTACATGTCAAGAATGAAACTAACTATAAATTTCTAGCTAGATAAACAGATATTATTGTAGTTTCAAGTGAATTTGTATACGCTTAATTTGCCAATACAATGTTTATTTTTCTTCTTTTTAATAATTCTAATGTTTTTATTGAAACAACAAAAATACAAAGAATTCATTCATTAATTTCTATATAAAGACCACAATGAATTTAAATTATTGAACTCATCCACACACACATATATATAGACACTATTAACTTCGTGGGTAGTTTTCATAATTATCGAAAAGCCGTAGCAACTTGGCCATTTAAAGTTAGTTGGTAACGGGCTTTAAGAAATGACAAAACCATGGCCCACCAATAATGGTGTTTTACATTGCATAGTAGCCACGAAGTTGATGGGCAAGTTGGTATATAGGGAAAAACTTGGTGCCATGAGAAATAATAATAACAATAACAAAAAAACAAAAAGAGATTGAATTTTAAAAAATGGAACTTTTGTGCATCCAAACGGAAGAAGACAACTAATGCAAAATATAGAATGCACTATGCTCGATGATAATCTATCATATATACATATATACTATATACATATGTAAGTTAAGTCTTTCAACAAGAATTATATATATCTTACTCATTGTCTTTCTTATGTCACATTGATCAAAGCATTATGACTGCTTCATACTCTAGAATAGTTAGCCCCTACTTCCACTCACCAAACAGTATAATGTTGTACAGCCATAAAAGCTCTTATGGAAAGTGACATTAATTAAGAGAAGGACATACACTCCCATGTACTTCAATTAAATAGAAAAATTGTTCAAAGAGTTAATTCCACGATATTATTTGTCTCGTGGAAAATAAAAGAGTAGATTTGACTGTCTTACAATTGCTAAAATTATTATTATTACTCAAATTACCATTATTTTTCAAGATAGAAATATAATTTTGAAATAGAAGATTCATACCTCCAAGGGCAAAATTGGGCAATTTGGTTAAATTGTTTGTGATGGATTAGACAAGAATATATCCAGAAAGTCGGGCATGACAGCCACGTGCATGTTCAACTATACATGCAAAAGCAAACTGCCCCTATTCACTGTTTTCACTTTTCAGCTACAAATACTAATTATCAACAAAATTTGGGAGGGAAAAAGGTAAATAGTGAAAAAGAAAGAGGAAAAAAAGGCAAAAAAGTTAGTAGGAGAAAAGGAATTTACCAAACGACGCGGTGTGGAATGTCGTCATGTTATCTTGGACGCTCTTTCCACCTGAAATGACCGTCTTGCCCTTGCCATCTCCGATAAACATTATATTGGTCTTTTTCCTACCCACCTTCAAAATCTTCTCGTCATACCTGTTTTAAATGAAACATCACAAAGATAACGATCATTATTTGTATTGTGATGCATCTTGCAGTCGATAATCTTCCCAATCAATATATTATTTACTTTTAAAAATGAAGAAATCTTACTAGTCCAATATTTTATACAGTATCATTTAAGATTTGATTATTAAAAGTTCCTACGATAATATAACATAGACAATAGTTAAGGTCCTCACTATAGTCCACAGCATGATTAACTGCAAGTCGACATCATTTTTTGTTTCTGAAACCGAAGTCAACACAATTAGTCAATCGATCGAGGTAATGGCGAAAACATACTGTAGGGGGATTAAAGTCATTTCAACAACTATTAAAAAGCCAACCGACCAAAATAGGAAACGGGACACTCTGTTTTAAAAATATGGCGTTTTTTTATCTGAAATTTCATGCCTAATTATAATAAAATACAATTTCGAATTTTTCATACGAAAGAAAATAACTGAATTGCCAATTTTGGCACAATAACAGAAAAAAAGAATTAGGTAGACGGTGAACTTACTTTCCTGCCTTTACGTAGATGATATATCGGCGAGTGCTGTTATCCGGCACCTTCTTAATCGCCTCCGCGATTGTCTTGCACGTGCCGTTGCCGTCTTTGGAGACGATATAATCGGCGGTGATCGCCGACACCGGCATATCCAGCAGCACTCGATCCCTGCGAGACAGCCACGTCGGAAACTGCTCGTGCTCCTCCTTCGCGCCGCCCAGTAACCGCCGCCGCCGGTTCTGTATCGGGACGCCGGAGAAATCGCCGCCGCCCGCCGCTGCGGCGTATATCGCGAGGCAATTGCTCACGAGCTCCGACAAATCCTTCAGCCGGCCCGACATTTGGCTCTTCACGTAGCCGTTCAACTCATCGAACCCTTCGCTGCAGGTGTCCTGGTTCGTCAGCGACGCGCTGAGCCACGTCATCACGTCCTGCGCGGCGGAGGCGCCGCCTCCGGGCGCGACGGAGGTGAGCGACCGCGAGAGGAGATCCACGGAGTCATCTAGAAGCTCTAGGCAGTCCTCGAACGCCGACCTGATCATAAATTATGCGAATTATTAAATTAATTAATGCTCGTGAATTATCATAAATTAAAATTCAGTTACAACAGATTTTACCGGACGCGCGGATCCATATTCAGATTGCTAATCTCGGACGCGGAATAAAGCGCGTGGCCGAACCTCCGGAGCGTGGCGTTGACGGAAATGTGGACGAGGTCCTTCTCGGAGGCGCCGGCGGCGCCGGGGAAATCGAGCAGCGAGTCGACGCAGAGATTCGGGTACCGAGTCCGGCCACAAGCTCGGGATATGGCTTGCGACGGCCGGCGGCTGTGCAGCTGCGCTCCGCCGCCGGAATCAGCTCTGTTCCGCACCAAGACCGCGACCGCTGCAGCGGCGGCGGACGCGAAGACGAGCGTGGCGGCGAGGATGAGGAGAAGCTTGAGTTTGGATTTTTTAGGCGTGCGGATATGGTTGGGAGTTAGGCTACGGGATGAGGAGCCAAGGCTACCAGGCTCGGGTGGTCCGAGCCTGCCGTATTCCATCTTGTGATAGGAAAAACGGTTGAGAAAGCAAAAGGCGGAAATGTGGTGAGTGAAGTTTAAGGAGAGTGAGTTTGGGGGTGTGGCGTATAAGAGGGGTGCGTTGAGTAGAGTAGAGTAGAGTAGTTAGTGTGTAATATATGGACTAGTGTGCATGTGTATGTGTGATGAGTGAGGTCGATGTCTATGAATTATTAGCTGGAGTCTACTTACAAAGATTTGCATTTGCTGCTCGTAAAATGGGAGTCAGTTATAATTGTGTAGTAGATTAATGAATGGATTTTTTTAATTTTTTTTTTTAAATTTTCTTTTGACTTTTCTCTTTTGTTTGTTTTGGGGTGCCTTTTGAGTAGTTTGAGCGAAAGATCAAAAAGTAAGAAAATGTATTTTTATATGGGCGGATATTGACACCCGATAGAATATTAGAACACCCCAACAAAAAAAAAATCCTTGCGATTTCCCAAATTACCCCCGATCAAAAACACACCCCACGTACCTCCATAGCCGTCGTCGCTGCATCATCTCCGGCGAATTTTTTCCAGCCGCTGTTGGTACCATCGGCTTCGTCTCCTCCGGGCGAACCTATCCGCCAAGTTTCGTTGCCGCAAGCCACCATTAGTCCTTCCAAAAGCTCTGCCCTAATTTCGGCCGTCACACCAAAAATCCGGCCAAATCCTACCATTTTCCGGCGCCGTGCAGCATCTCTTCTCACAACCAACCATAGATCTTTAATCCCCAACAAAAATCCGATACTAGCCCACCCACCTCCTTCTCCGGTGTCACTTTCCGATCGGTGGCAGCATTGGTGGTCGAACTAAACGCCATTGTTTGATCACTGTGCTCGAGCAGCCATAGCCGCCGTTCGGACTCCATTCTCGAACAAGAAATGACGGCCATGGCAGAAGTTTCAAGGCTGGCGCCACCCTCTTTCTTTCCCGCCCCGCTGAACCGCCACCCTCTTTCTTCTGCTTTTCTTGCATCCGTCCATTTTTTTTTTCGAATGTTGAGGGTAATATAGGATTATCAAATATGTTGGGGTGTTCTAATAATCTGTTGGGGTGCCAATATGCGGACCCTTTTTATATTACATAATTACTTGTAAAAATGTAGTTGTTGAAAGTTGCCGATGTTAGATCATCAATTCAAGGTAGAGGTTAATATTTGTAAATACCATTTTCTTATTTAATAATAAAGTTTTGTTTTAAAAAGTATATATATTTTGTAATAAAGTTGGAACAGAGATAAGACATAGATCTATAGTAATAAATAATTGATTCATATTGAGAATAGAAGTGCAGAAAAAATATTTAAATTTCATCTCAAATGTCATTCATGCATGGTATATATAAATGATTAAAAAAGAGGCCACTCTCTTTCAATAATTGGTATCATTATTTAAATGTTTAGTTAAGTTAGTAGTGTTATTAAACCGCGTCCATCATTATTACCTTTCACCTTAATCTACTTCCATCTTCGATCCGACCCAGAAATCGGGCAAGGCCAAGGTCTATAGCACCGTCAATTCGTACATGAACTTAATCACATGCGTTAATCTCACAAATACATGCAATTGCTATAAATCATTTCCATAGATAAATATCTATTACTAAATAAAATTATTTATAAATGAAAAACTTTGGGGATATTACAGCCTTGGCACCTAAAATAATTGAGCATCTCTTCCTATATGATTTGATTAATCTTCTATGTCATCCTTTTCCTAAAAGGTACATTGTTATTGACTTTAGCATCTAACTACCCTTCGTTGAGATTCCGTAATATCATTATTAACAATAACTTAATACAATTTTTTGCTAGCTCCACAAATGTATATAAAAGATTTCTGCCAAGTAAAGGTTGGTCCCAAATAATTGCTGCTGCAGTTTCATCCAGATTTCTTGTCCTTATTTAGGATTGAAACCATCATGATTTCATTTTAATTTTGTACGATGGCCAAATTATTTGGCGCTCCCACAAGCCACCACAATAATGAGAGTTCTAGAAAAACTTTAACTATTACTACTCCATATTATTATTATTATTATTATTATTATTATTATTATTATGCTGATAAAATGGGTTGACTCGAGTGGGGATGTGTTGAGATTTTTTTTTTTTCTTTTAGCCAATTTATAAAGTACAATTTTAATTTTATTATTATTGTTATCATTTTTATTACGGTACTATGATTTATTTATTTTTATTATTATTATTTCTTTTGTCCTTACATACAGTTACCTTCTTTAGGTGTTGCATTGCAACCAATACAAACTGTTCCAGAGTTTCGTTCGCAGATATGGTTTGGGGATAACACTTTTTTAATATATATTGTTCCCTTAATTTTTATTTTTTCCACTTAATACCCAATTATTTATAAAGTATTCACATTCTGCCCAGCCCATATGATCCGTAGCATGATATCGACACGTGTGATAATTATTGCACCTTGTCTCGTAACTTTTACTATAATATTTTTACTTTACCGTCTCATCATGATAAATAACTAAACTTTGTACATGTATGTACAAGTTAAGTATTATTGAGGCACTGTCGTTTCACAGTCTAGTATTTAATGTGATGTAGCTTTAGTTGTCTTACATTAGCTTAATCCTTAATTGACTTGAAATTGAGAACACAATTTTTTGAATCATGCATGTAGTTGGCTACCTACTTAAGATTTGAAAATGAAAACAACTAAAAGTAGTTGGATATCGACTGGTTTTCATGTTTGTTTATTCATTTTTTTCAAAAACAGAATTAATTTTCTCGTCAAAGTAAAATAATATTTAATTATTATAGTACTCGAAATATATGTTTCATTTTTCTTACTAGATCAGGAAAATTCATACATGTAATGTAGTGACGTGACTATAGTTGCGCATGGGCGGTGTTGCAAAATTGGAACTGCAGTAAGTGTCCACAAAAGCTGTAAAATAGCTTTCATGACATAATTTGTGTATTTAGTATTTACTTAACACAAGACTTGAGTGTATGTATGGTCATACAGTCATACTACACATTCTCTTTTTATATCAAATTTGAACAAATAAAAAGTTTGCCTTTTATCCTTTTTTGTCCCCATGTCCATCCGATCTTGTTAAATGCTAATTGGACGGTAGGTTGACACTAATGTCTTGGCCGTCTCGAAACACTACACTTTTTTTTGGTCGTATTTTCATTTTAATGTACTTTCTATGTCTAAGTTTTAGTCATTTTAGTCATTTAAGACCGATATTTGGTCACATAACACTAATTAAAAAAAACTCTTTATTTGTCATATTTTTATATATTTTTATTTTGATGTACTTTCTATGTCTAAGTTCTAGTCATTTAAGCTTTATATTTGGTCACATAATACTTTTAAAAAAAATATTGACAAATTCGTTGGTTAATTTTAAATTTTCGTTATTCACTGAATTTGTTGACAGATTTCGCCATTAATATTTTCTTTTTCGGTAACTCAGTCCTGGGTTTTAGGTCTTGGGCAATTAGTCCGAACTGGCTGGTCCGTGTGGGGTCCTGGTTCTGTTTCAACCCTGGCCAACTTTTAGCCACGTGCGGTTTTGACTCCTGAGCTATCTGTGTACGTTTTCAAACGTACACACCTGAAACTCCTAACCGTTCAAGTCAAACGTCATGCTACTTAATGTTTGCATGGACGTTACTTTGACCACTCTCTAGGCTACGTTCGTATGTACACGCTGGTGGAAACCCCTATAAAAGGGTGAAAGCTCCTGCATTTTACACACACGAAAAGAATACCTGAAACAACACGAGAATTCACAGAACACTCACAGCATACATATATTTCTGAGTTTCTTTCTTTACTTTACGGTGCTGTAATACCAGAGACGAAGTCATTTCATATTTGGGGACGAATAGCCAAAATCGAAGGGCACTACCGGGGCTATTTCGTCTTGCGGACAGAGTTCTAAAACTCAACTCAACTTACAGTTTTCTATTTTCTATTTTTCAGTTTTTGAGATATTATTACATTCCCTGTTTGTGCTCGATTATTTGTAATTTCCAACAATCATAAGACGAAATTATTTAATTGTAATTGTAATTTGTAATATCCCTGACTGGAAAAATGTCGACCTCCAGCACTCCGATCAGTTTCACCGCTCCTGCCGTTACCTCCACCATTTCGACGACGACCACGACGACCACTGCCCCTGCAGTCACGAACACCACGACGATTGGCGCCTCTACGCCAAACACGACCATGAGTCATGCTGACTTCCTCTTCAACCAAGGGACCATCGGCACCCTCCTGAAAACACTGTTGAGGCGCTGCTCGGCAAACAACCCGAACTCGGGATCGTTCCCTTATGAGATGGGGACTTCGGTCCAAACTGTGTCAGCTTCGGCTGTGATCCATCCTTCTGGGATGACGGGAACTACGGTTCCAAGTATGTTTTCAGCCACTGCTTCGGCCGTTGGATCATTCCCTTATGGGATGGGGACTTCGATCAAAAATACTTCAGCTTCGGCTGGAATCCATCATTCTAGGATATCGGGAACTTCGATTCCGAACATATTCGCAACGGCTCCGCCGACGTACTCACATGTTTCAGCTACCCACTCAACGGGTACTAAGGGGACTTTTGTTCCAACTATGACCACTCCGGTGCACTCCTCGCGGATCATGACCGCCGCAGAGAAGCCTCCAAAATTCAATGGGGAAGGTTTCAAGAGGTGGCAACAAAAGATGTTGTTCTACCTCACGATGCTTGGCTTCGCTAACTTCGTGAAGGAAGAAGAACCACCTACTCTGGATGAGTCCGAGACCAACTTCAATGTTCGTGCCGCCTACGATAACTGGCACAACGACGACTATCTGTGTAAAGGCTTTCTCCTAAGTAGCCTAGAAGATAGTTTGAGTAACTTGTACTCGGACGCAAAGACCTCCAAGGATATATGGGAGGCACTTGAGAAGAAATACAGTTCTGACGAGGCTGGAACTAGGAAATTTGTAGTCACGAATTTCATGGACTATAAGATGGTTGATTCTCGCCCGGTTATGGAACAAGTTCAAAAGTTCCAAATGCTGGTGAATGAAGTCCACGCCGAGGGGATGGTTCTTCCGGATGCTTTCACGGATGCTGCCATGATTGATAAGTTTCCACTGAACTGGAAAGATTTCAAGACGTACCTCAAGCACAAACGAAAGGCGATGTCTCTCGAAGATGTTATCCGGAAGGTACGAATTAAGTTCGAAGTTCGAGTTCAGTACAAGAATTCGAAAAGTCCGGATGAACCTCGGGTGAATCTACTTGAACGTGGAGACAACTTAAAGAAGAGGCCGCGTCCAGGCAACTCTAAGCCTAAAGCTCCTTATTCTAAGAAGTTCGACGGCAAATGCTACAATTGCGGCTATTCTGAACACATTTCTAAGAACTGTCGCAAGCCAAAGCAGAAGAAGCCGAGTGCCCAACTAGCCGAGAGGGAGCTGACTAGTGATGATCTCAATGCGGTCATCACTGAGGAAGCTAACATGGTCGAGAACCGTGGTCAATGGTTCATCGATACTGCTGCAACTGCCCATGTGTGTGCAGACCCGAGCTTGTTCTCCAAATACCATCCCTGTGAGAGAAGGAAGTTGAACATGGAAAACCAAGCGTCTTCGCAAGTTGCAGGTGTTGGTTCAGTTGTTCTGAAAATGACCTCTGGCAAGGAGACACTCTGAATGAGGTGCTGCAGTTCTGGACATCCGGAAGAATTTAGTCTCTGGTTCAATACTAGTTAGTCGTGGTTTTAAACTTGTATTTGAGGCTAATAAGTTTGTTTTGTCAAAGTTTGGAACACCTTTGGGAAAGGGTTTCCTTACAGATGGACTGTTCAAACTCGGTGTAATGGTTATACGCCCAAAACCTATCATTAGTAAAATTGTTTCTGATTCCTCTTACTTGACTGAGTGCTCTAGTTTATGGCATTGTAGATTAGGCCATGTTAATCTAAATGCAATAAAACATTTGTCAAATCTCAATTTACTTAAGGTAAATGAATTTGTTAATAAAAGTAAGTGTGAAATTTGTGTAGAAGCAAAAACGACAAGGTTACCGTTTAAATCGGTAGAAAGGAGCACGACACCTCTAGAATTAATTCACACGGACATATGTGATTTGAAGTTTGTGCAAACAAGAGGTGGTAAAAAGTATTTCATTACTTTTATTGATGATTGCACAAGGTATTGTTACATATACCTTTTAAGAGGTAAAGATGAGGCTATTGAAGCTTTCAAGAACTTCAAAATGAAGCCGAAAATTAACTTAATTGCAAAATCAAATCTATCCGAAGTGATAGAGAAGGGGAATACGTAGCTCCGTTTGAGGAGTTATGCAACGAAAGTGGCATAATTCATCAAACTACAGCTCCGTATGCACCTCAATCGAACGGAGTTGCAGAACGCAGGAATCGTACTTTGAAAGAGATGATGAATGCGTTGTTGATTAGTTCTGAGCTACCTCAGAACATGTGGGGGGAAGTTATTTTAACAGCTAACTATATTCTCAATAAGATTCCACTTAAAGGAAGGGACGGAACTCCCTATGAGTTGTGGAAAGGAAGGAAACCTTCTTACAAATACCTCAAAGTGTGGGGGCGTTTAGCGAAGGTAGAAGTGCCTCTACCAAAGCAGGTGAAAATCGGACCCAAAATGGTTGATTGTATTTTTATTGGTTATGCACTAAATAATGGCGCCTATCGATTTATAATACATAGGTCAGATGTTCCGGACATGAATGTCGGAACTACCATTGAGTCAAGGAATGCGATATTCTTTGAAGATATCTATCCTTGTAAGGATAAAACTGCTTCCAGTTCAAACACTGGTAATGCTGAAGGAACTACAAGTCAATAACTTGTGGGGGTTGAACCTAAGTCTCGTAAACGATTTTGTTCAGAACTTGAAGCTCTAACTCCTAGACGGAGCACTCGAGCTAAAGTTGCTAAGGATTTTGGTCCCGACTATGTGGTTTTTCTCCTGGATGAAGAACCAAATTCACTGAATGAAGCTTTCTCACGGACTGATAGTTCATTTTGGAAGGAAGCTGTACAGAGCGAGATCGATTCGATCATGCAGAACCATACGTGAATTCTGACTGATTTACCTGAAGGTTGTAAAACTTTAGGGAGTAAATGGATTCTGAAACGAAAGTTCAGAGCCGATGGATCAATCGATAAGTATAAAGCTCGTTTGGTCGTGAAAGGATTTCTCCAAAAGGAGGGTTATGATTTCTTTGATACATACTCTCCTGTGACGAGAATTACCTCTATCCGGGTACTTCTAGCGATTGTTGCTTTGCACAATCTTGAGATTCACCAAATGGATGTAAAAAAAGCTTTTCTAAATGGCGGTTTAGAAGAGGAAATCTATATGGAACAACCTGAAGGTTTTGTAAAACTTGGACAAAAAAGAAAGGTGTGCAAACTTGTTAAATCTTTGTATGGCTTGAAACAAGCACCTTTACAATGGCACTTGAAATTTGACGAAGTGATGATGTCAAATGGCTGCAAGATAAACGAGTGCGATAAGTGTGTCTACATTAAGAATACTAATGAAAAATTTGTTATAGTATGTCTTTATGTAGATGATATGTTAATCATGGGTAGCAACCTACAAGTGATTAACGAGACAAAACTCATGCTAAAAAGGAATTTTGACATGAAGGATTTGGGAGTTGCTGACACTATTCTTGGCATAAGAATCATAAGAACTCCAGATGTAATTGTCTTATCACAATCTCGTTACATTGAGAAAGTGATCAAGAAATTCAATGCACACGATAGTCTTCCAGCAAAGACACCTATGGAACTCGACGTTCACTTGAGTAAGAACAGAGGTGACCCTGTTGCTCAGAAGGACTATGCTAGGATCATTGGATGTCTGATGTACATCTCTAACTGTACAAGACCTGATCTAGCTTGCTTGGTAAACAAACTGAGTCGATATACAAACAATCCGAGTAGAGAACACTGGAAAGCGCTTGTGAGAGTTTTGAGATACTTAAAGTATACTCTGAACTTTGGGCTACACTATGGTAGATACCCCAGTGTACTTGAAGGATACTGTGATGCAAACTGGATATCCTACACAAAGGACTATCTGTATGTGTTTGTAATTGGGGGAGGAGTTGTTTCTTGGAGATCCACAAAACAGAAATGTATAGCCCGATCCACCATGGAATTTGATTTTATCGCTTTGGACAAAGCAGGTGAAGAAGCAGAATGGCTTCGTAATTTTTAGGAAGATATTCCATGTTGGGAGAAACTCGTGCCCCCGGTTATGCTTCATTGCGATAGTCAAGCTGCTATTGGAAGGGCAAGAAGTGGTTTGTATAACGGTAAGTCTCGACATATTCGTCGGAGACATAACACCGTAAGAAATCTGTTATAGAGTGGGATTATCTCAGTTGACTACGTAAGGTCGATAGATAATCTAGCGGATCCATTCACAAAGAACATAGCTCGAGATCAGATGTACAAGTTGCTTGAAAGAATGGGAGTGAAATCCACATCTTAAAGATGATTGTAGTGGAAACCCAACCATGATGAGTGGAGATCCCACAAACTTGGTTCAATGGGAAAACTAAACTATAAAAGTCTGGGTAAGCAAAACTCTACGACCCTATTCCTTAAACGACAAATGTAGAGTTTATAATCTGTCACGTGGTGAGGATAAATCTCTGATTTTTAATGATTCTTGTGCAGGTCTTTGACTTGAGTATGACAGAATACTGATTTGAAGAATCACCTATGTAAGCGAGAAGTGAGGGCCGCTTCTATTGTATGCTTATGAATCCAAAGAAGTTGTCCATGGCCAAAAACGGACACAAACGTGAGAACGGAAGAATTTTGAGACCTTAGTGGGTTGGTACTATTGTCTAGTATACACAAAGGGGAATAGTTCAAGAATTATGTTCACTAATCCGCCGGTACTCTCGGTAGTATTGACTAAGGAAGGTTCAAGGCCCCAAGCCACCTATCCCTATTCTCTATTGTTACTGAGCTATGTATTTGTATTCATGTTTTCGTTTTTTGGAGTTTCTCACTCATGTGGGGGATTGTTGTAAATTGGATTTATTCTAATTAAATGGTGCAGCAAAAATTTATTGTAACGAAGTGTATAGGCTTAATCTATGTTCCGTGTAGATAATCATAACCTTTTGAATTTCTCAAATCCATTTATTGGTGAGTGAGAAATGATGCTTGGAAGTTGAACGGTTGCTTAAATGCTTTATCGGTTATCCCACATTGAGTTTTAATCAATGTGGAAGGGAGTTTAAAAATGATTACATTTCATTAGTGGACATCAAGTGGACCAGCGGGTATTGTGGGCTTTGTGTGAACAAAACTTACGCGGGCTCCTGGATTTGGGTTTGCCCGTCCGCCTTCGGCGAAGCCGATGGTGGATCCGAGCCCGAGCCCGGTCCCGGACCTGGACCCGGACCTCGGTCCTGGGCTCTGGGACTTGGGTCTTGGGCAATTGGTTCGAATTGGCTGGTCCGATTGAGGTGGTCCGTGTGGGGTCCTGGTTCTGATTCAACCCTGGCTAACTTTTTAGCCACGTGCGGTTTTGACCCCTGAGCTGTCTGTGTACATTTTCAAACGTACACACACCTGAAAACTCCTGACCGTTCAGTACAAACGTCATGCTACTTAATGCTTGCATGGACGTTACTTTGACCACTCTCCTGGCTACGTTTGTATGTACACGCTGAACCTGTCCAGGTTCATGCTGCCAGGTGCCAGGTACATTTTGAATGTCTTAATGACCTCTTTAAGATGGCTGCAACCCCTGATGGAAACCCATATAAAAGGGTGAAAGCTCCTGCATTTTACACACACGAAAAGAATACCTGAAACAACACGAGAATTCACAGAACACTCATACTATACATATATTTCTGAGTTTCTTTCTTTACGTAGTTCAGTCCATTTTCTATCCAGTTCGCCAGAGCTCTGGTATTTACGGTGCTGTAATACCAGAGACGAAATCGTTTCATCTTTGGGGACGAATAACCAAAACCGAAGGGCACTACCAGGGCTATTTCGTCTTGCGGACAGAGTTCTAAAACTCGACCCGACTTACAGTTTTCTATTTTCTATTTTTCAGTTTTTGAGATATCATTACATTCCCTGTTTGTGCTCGATTATTTGTAATTTATAACATTTAATTAGATTAAAATCACCGACGAACATCGGATGTCGGTGTTTTTATTTATTTATTTTTTACTTGTTGATATACCTGAAAAATCCAAAAAATAGAAAACGCAAAACAAAACACAAATTGAAACTAAAACCAATATACTACAAAATTATATAGTAAAGTTTACAGTTTAACAAGCAAAAGTCGAGCATAAACAAAAAAGGTCACGACTACGACTGAGGAGGTGGTGGATGGCCGATGGAGGCTGCAGATGAGCTATCGTCATGCATGGTGAGCTGCGCTCGGAGTTTCTGTCGTTCTTATTGCGCCTCCCATTGGGCTCGCTCCTTGATCTGTGTCATCTACGCCTAAATTTGTTGAACCTGTATCTGGAGTCGAGTGGCACGATTATTGGGATAAGAGGAAGAACCGCCACCTCTAAAATTCCTCGAAGCCGCCAACTTTCCGAAGCCGGTGCAGTAACATCCACTATTCCTCAGCCCGAATACGGATCAACCTCCGTATACAGGTCTTGTGATGTAGCATGTCTCATCTAGACGTCTCTAAAATTCCTCATCAAATTCAAAATTGTTAGTTAATATGATACTTATATTTTCTAGAGAAAATAAAAAATATTAAGTTTAGTTAGTATAATATATAAAAGAAATATATACTTACAATTTTCTGACGTGATGTTTGATTGTCGAACTTGTGGTTCAAAGCCACGAAAGTCTCATATGTAGTGGTCTCCCGACCCTTCTCCTTAGTTTGTATTAAATTATTTGAATATATTACAATCAATTATCATAAAGTAATTATCTACTTATGCGAAATTACAAACATAAATATAAAGTTACTGTCGATGCGCTTTTATATCCTTGTACCAGGTTCATCGAGCTCGCTCGAACTATTCAAGCTGACCTGCTGGGACTTCGCCTTTTCGGGATTCCCCACTCTACTTGCCCCCTCCTCCAGATGTCATCGTCCACGCACGTCGGTCTCCTCCCCTTACTAAATATCTATTTATACTCATAAACTTCATGTCCCGCTCAAATGCATCCCGCACTATCTTCTCCATATACAAATCTAGGTCCCAATAGCACAATTTCTACAAAATAAAATAATATTATACAAAACAATTATACTACAACTAAACATATATACATGTGTTAAAAAAAGTTATTTACTAGGAACTCGGGCCACTACAATCGACGATGCGAATTAGGGAACTCCGTGTATCCCCACTCGTCGAGGTGTATACGATTCTCATGGATCTCTTGGAAAATCCTGCTATACTAAGCATCTCACAATACAATCTAAAAATATTATGATTAGAGTACAATTAATCTCAAGAGCATATTAGAATTGAACTTTATTATAAAGTTATTTACTTTTCGCCGAGGACATGAACCTTGTGCCTCTACGAAATCTATGGCAGACAGGCACCTCTGGACGTACCGACATCGGACGAAGTGGTTGGAATGGTCTTAGAAAGAGTCTCTTCTCCAAAGTTCTGAATTGCATCGTCATCTTCAGACAAATATTAAATCTTATACTGGTCTAAAGTAAAATTTCGAGCACAAAAAGAAGAACACGAGCACGGTAGTTATTTATGCATAATTTTCGTCCGTCGGTGAAACCGATCTGTCGATAATCAATATATTACCAACCAACTTTGTTTGGTTTGTGAACCATGAGATCAATTAATTGGTTTCAATAATTTAACATGTTATCAACATAACATTAAAAATCACATTTCAAAACCTCTTCATCGTCGTCGTAAACCACGTCATCAACAACTAACGTCACCACAATAACAATCAATCACTATACCAAGTACAATCACAAAATATATATTAATCACAGTATTCACCACCATATTTCAAAATCTCAAATTCCTGATTAGAGAATAACATCTCCCAACCGACGCCATAAACTACGCCATCAACCTCCAACATCACCACAAAATCAAAAAATCTCAGAAATCGTGAAACATGCACACAAGAATCAAGACCTAGTACTTCGACTTAATTAAATTAGAAATAGCTAAATTTATTGTAACTCGGAAAATCATGGAAACTATAACTGATGCACTAAAGATAACCTTTCTGGAGACCACCGACAGAACATAATAATATGAATATACTGTATATGCATAATATGAACAACAAATTTACACAGTTCCACATTTAATTCGATTTGCTAATTGGCAGACATATATGCCGCAGCTATCGTGAGCCCAAGTGGTTTAATGGGTTTTCTGCGTAGTCAGTACCAAACAATTGATGACAAATACATTTTTAATAACAAAATTTTTTACCATATTAGCGCTTTCGTTATGCAAAATAAAACGGTTTTTATCTGTTAAATTATCTACTTTAACTTTAACTACACAGGCAATAGACATTCAATGGGTGTTTTAATTATAAATAATAATAACAATAATATAATATATAATATATAATATATATAATAATAATAAAGGAGACCTACAGGAATTTGGAGGTGGCGTATGTCATGAAATGATTGGTATTCTTCCTTTTTTGACGTATTTTTATTTATTTTATTTTATCTTTTGTTTTTTATTCTTTCGTATTTTAGCTTTTTATTGGGCATTATGGGCATTAGTTTATCTTTTTTTTTTTCAACTTTCTTTTTTTGGTATTTTAATGTTTGTTTTTTTTCCTATAATTTAGATTTAATTTTTTTTTCTAATGTACTCTTTATTTTAAATTTATATTATATTTTCAATTAAATGGATAAAACTCAAATTTTAAGATGAGACATTATTAATAAATGATTATATTATGTAAAGGAAAGTTGTATTGTATTAAAATAATTATTTGATGATATAAAATTTAATAATTTTAAAATGTTAATTCTACTCTATTAAAGTTGACCTGACAAAATATGAAAGTGACACGTGTCATCGTGCAATCGGACTCCCTTTGTTTGCTTTTCTATTTCTTTTCCTCCTTTCTTTTCTTTTGAGTTTTTTTTTTGGTTTTGAGTTTTGTTTTTAATAAATCTTATATAAGAAAATATTCTAAAGATCAAATCATTCAATATAATTTTATTTTCCAGATTATACCATCTTTATATATTGTATTAATTTATGGTAAAAGTATGGTTGATTATTGTTTAACAAAAAATGAATTTTAAAAAATTTAATCCATTAATGTAATTTTATTTCCCCATTAAACTATATTTTAAATTGTGATATTTTTATTCTCAACATAATAAAAAATAATTATTATATTTATCTAAAGAATGTATTTTTTTTATTTCTTTGTAATTTTTTTCTCTCTCCACAAATAATTAAACCCCGCTGTAAAGAATTTTATTAATAACTAATTGTATAAGTAAAGGAATATTATATTGAATAAAGAATAATTATTTCAGAACACCTAATCTAATAATCTCAAAATGTTTATAATATGAATGAGTATTATGAATAAATGTATACTACGTAAAGGAAAATTATATTGTATAAAAAATAATTATTTAAAGATTCTTAATTCACCTATACAATATAGGAAAGCTTAGAGAGTTAAGAATGATAGTTTCTTTTATTTTATTTCCATTATATATAACATACAATTGTTATATCACGTACCAGGCTCATGGAATCTGACTACATGAATACATTAAATTAAAGTTTCAGATATATTATATACAAAATAAATATACATCAACATATAGATATATTACATAATATAAAGTTGCACTACTAAGTATATTTAATGTTTGGACTAGAGCTCATATTGAGAAATTTATGCATTTTATATTTGTATATATAGGCGAATTGAAAACCTAACTGTTATCGAACTCCTTAAAATTAATTTTTAAAATTAAAAAAATACCAAAAAAAAATAGTAGACCTCAAAAAAATAAAATAGAATTAGAAAAACCCTAAAGTAGAGAAACTAAACTAAATTAAAAGCTAAAAAAGAACTCTAAAATTAAAGGAAACACTTAAACTTTTTTGGAGATGCCTAACGAAATGTACCCCTTTTGGTTGTCTAACACAATTTTTTGTATTTTATATTATCCACGTGTCAGTTGATTCAATGTTCTTATTTTTATATAATTTTCTTCCTCTCACTTCAAATAAATAAAACTCTAACATCTAAAATTTTGATTATGAGAATGGATCAATGATGTAGCATGGTTAACAGAAAAATCTGAGGTGATTATTAATAATAATAATACAAATTCTTTTATATTTCTCACTTTCTTTCTAAGATCTTATAAATTAATTTATATTAATTAAAAAATTATTAAAAATAAATTTGCCCCACAACGAAATCAAAATCTAGTTTTAATTATAGGTGAGATAAATGTTAGGTGCTTATTCATATATCAAATTGGAGACTTTGTGAGAATTTCTTGTCTTTCTTTCTTTTATCCTTTTTGCTTTTCGATCCAATTTTTTTCCATCATAGTTTACGGCACAAAACTTATTAAATTATACTTTGTAAATTTGATTGAAATGAAAAGAAATCATAAATTAAAGGCTATTAAGTTTTATACACAATAATATCAAAAGAAAAGAAAAGGTGAGTTATTGATATCGTAATTATTTTTGTTGTGTGCGCTTCCAGTTCTCATGTGCAAGTTTAACACATTAACTTACATCATGATTGGGGTTAAACCACTCTATTAAGAAAATAAAAACTAAAAATAAATTAATTGAGCTGATTCTTTATTTAATTCTTAGATAAAACCAAAGATTTAAATATATGTTTTTGGGCCCTCAATTTGTTGGAGACCTCGCCATAGGCATTTGGCAATTTGCATAAGAGTCTGGCTGCAATGTCTCGTACGTTTTTAATCACTATTTATTAATTATTTTATTATTAAATAATTTTATATTCTAATTAATATAATTTATTTATATGTTTATATTAGAAGAATAAAAAAAATATCGGATTAAATAAAAAGAAAATATTGACTTATGCAAAATATAATAAAAAATAAAGATTAAATTTGATCAAATATAATATAAATAAATAGATTGATAAAATAAAAAAATATAATATTTGTCAAACAATAAAAAAAATTATTTGTCAAACAAATTATGAAAATTTGACATATAAGAATATCGTTCGATCACCAATGATCCACACTGGCTTACGAATTTTTACTTTTAGGTGTCATTACATATCATGAAGTCAAGAACATGTCCTTATAATTGATGGCATGCCTTTAATATGAAACTTCTCTTATCAGTTAGAGATGACCAATCATCGCCAACCTAAAACATTTAATTGAAACTCAAAATGTAAAACATAAATAAAGTAATTAAATTAGTACGTAAAAAAACAACCATATAATAAGTGCTTAGTATATTTTGGGTAAAACCAAGTGTACATATATTATGCAGGGAGAATTCCCAACTAGGCCAATAACAAAGAAAACTACTCCAAATAACCCATATTATACTATTACTTCCCATTTATTCACAATCACACATATTCGGACGTTGGTATCCTTAATTCCTATCAAAAATAACCCCCCCTCACACCCGCCTTTCCACATTTCCTCCCGAGAAATCTGCAAACAAATTCCACCCTCGCAAAAAATCAAGAAGATACAACCAAATCGGAGCAATAGTACTTTTCATCGAACCGGGAAAATCAAGAAGATTCTGAATTCGAAGAAAATCGAATCCGGCAAATTGGAGAACTTTGAATTTCTTACTAGGTTCCAATCGATTTGAAGATTTGTCGAGGGTGTGATTTTCCCCGAAATTGATGCTAGGAATTTGATACAATCCTCCAAGAAAATCACGTAATTGAAGGGATTATACACTGATTCTCAAGAGATCTCTCCCCAGTATGGAATTCTATAGAAGTATAGAAGTGCAGTAGGCTTTTTGAGTCTGTACTGCATGTTTCCGAAAAATGAACACACCACCTATTTCGTTCCAGCGACTGAAGATGACGAACTTGCCTCCCCTCCGTAAGTTTTCTTTTTCGTTTTTTCTTTTTCTTTTAACTGGTGAAGGCATTCAAATGGGAATGGACTAGTCTGTAATTGATAACTTGCCTCCCCCTCTGAAATTTGTAAATATGTTGTAATTTGTGTGAAATCTTGTGATAAGATGTAAGAATATCTGGAAAAAAAACTGTGTGGCCTTGTTCAAATTTGTTGGTGTAGTAGTCTTAAATTGGAATGAGTTGGTGTCATCGATTGGAAAGGATGCAGTGTGGAATGAGTTGCTGAATAGGCTGTAATTGTCCTGCTTACTAGTATGTAATTATTAACTTGTCTGTATTTGAATAGTTAGTATGGAATTTATCTCGCGACAATACGAAATTATACACCAAGTTCGTAGTTTAAGCTCCGTCGTGTTTAATAGCAAATGAACAATAGTACCATGATTAATTTGTAATAGTAACCAGTCTGTTATTGATAACTAGTATGTAGTTGGTAGTTTTGTAAATCGGTCTGGCCCGTAGTCCGGAATTCATATATGTTGTAGTATAGAATTATATGCCAAGTTCGGAATATAAATTCCGTATATTTGCTGAGTGGGTTTTTGAGCAAAATGTATCGGGATATTATGCTAAATCTGTAACAATTATATAATTGATCTCTCGATGTAAATGTATCGAGTGAACTTGGCATAATTTTGTAATTGTATATAGTATGTGATTTTGTACGAATTAGTGAGAAACGCAAAGGGGAATGTAAAATCGATTTTACCTGTAAAAGGGCATTATTTGACAAGAAATTTGTAATCTGTATATAGTATGTGATTTCTGCTTAAGGAACGGGAATGTAAAAGCGACGGTCTTGTAATTTATGAAAAAAAAACCCTGATATTTGTTAACAGATACCTGTTGTCACTCAGTATGGAATTATGAGGGTATAGTATAGAATTAACCTCGCAGTATGGAATCATATATTCAGTATGGAGTTATAAGTATATAGTATAGAATTATATGCCAACTTGGTAACATAAATTCCGTTGTGTTTATTAGCAAATGAGCAATAGTAAAAGTATTCAGTATGGATTCATCAGTATGGATTCATCTAGAATGTAGTATAGAATTGTATTCCAACTACGTAATATGGTTTACGTCGTGTGTATTGGTATTTTGATATATTGTGTAGTATAAATCAAGGAACATGTATATGAATGATCCTTGAATGCAAACTTATCGAGTGAGGTGTGTACTGTGTAATTTTAATAGATTTGGTGAAAATCGTAAAGGGGACTTTCAACATTATTAGAAAATTAGATTTGTGAACGGGAAAAGATTCGTAAACCTGTAAGTTCTTCTTATTGAATTAGGTTATTATTACTCTTTGTGGAAATATATTATTCTTTCTCTGTCTGTGGTGTTTAGTATCTAGAGTAGCTTGTGGTTAGGCCTCCAGAATAGTTCCTTTTATGATAATAGTTTGGTTGGGATCCTTGTCGATTACGGGAATGGATTATATGGCAAGTTCGTAATATCAATTACGTCGTGTGTATATGCAATTGAACAATAGTACGAAGGCCAGTTTCTAATAGGGACTAGTCCGTAATTTATTAATAGTATAGAATTATATGCCAACTTGGTAATATAAATTCCGTCGTGTTTATTTGCAAATGAACAATAGTAAGACTATTTAATATGGGATTATAAGGTTATAGTACCGAATTATATGCAAAGTACGTAATATAGATTTCGTCATGTTTATTAGCAAATGAACAATAGTAGCACGACTATTTTGTACTAGTAACTAGTTAAAATTTGTGGGTTGTAGAATAGAATCAGTATTGAGATTATCTGGTGGGTATGCATTTAGCAGGGTAATTATTGTTCATATTCCTATGAAGCTACATCATCATTATGTCATTAATTGAGTGAATAAAGGAGACAAATGAAAGAGGAAGTATATAAAATGAGATGGAGATGGTGGGGGGTATTTATACTAGCTTGACAGGGGAAAACAAAAAATAAAAATTAGTAAAATAAAAAGAAAAGGCATGGTGTTTAATTGGGGAGTGTTAGTTTGGTAGACAAACGTGACAAGTTTTTATTATTTTTTGTTTTTTTCAAATAGTACATATGGCTCTTTTGGGCTTGGGAGTTATCTTTGGGTAATCTTACACTAAAAGAAACAGTGAGTTTATTTCTTTATTTTTATTTTTCACTTTTTGAGTGGTTAACTATTCCCCAGGACTAAGACACTAGAATTGGGAGTTTGTGGCCTTTCGGTGAGTATCTTTGTCACTTTTGTGTTGTTAACGTGCATGGAGTGCGAACCCCTTTCTGATGTTACATTTCTGAAAATGGAATTATTATGGTGTCACCAACTTTGATTTTTTTATTTTTTCTTGGTCCAAAATAAATACGAACATATCCTTTTCTATCATAATTACATACTACACTATCAAACAATTTCTAGTAATTATGTCCTAGTATATATCTCTTTAAAACTAGTCTGTAATTATCAGTTGGCAAATCAAATCAGTATTGAATTCATCCCGATTATAGTATAGAATTATATGCCAACTTGGTAATATAAATCCCGTCATGTTTATTAGCAAATGAACAATAGGAACAACATTCAGTATGGAATTCTACGGTTATAGTACAGGATTATATGCCAACTTGGTAATATAAAGTCCGTCTTTTGTAGTATGTAATTTTAATAGATTTGGTGAGAAACGCAAAGGTGACTTTCAACATTATTAGAAAACTAGAATTGTAAACGGGAAAAGATTCGTAAATCTTTTGTCATTGGTCTTATTTTTTTGTGGATAAAATGTGTAATTCTTGATAAAAGGGATGGGAATGTGCCGGTGTACTACGAAATGTGTTGGTTTCTTCGTTTGCTGGAAATGCAACCAGTCTGCAATTGTCATTGTATGTATTAATTTGTTACAGATAGTATGTGATTTTCTGAGCCGTTAGAATTTGATATTAAAGGTTGCGTAAAATGAAACTATATTCTGTAATCATTATCCTTATAATATGAGTTTGCGTTTGGGTGAGTAAATATATTTTGGAGAAGTTGATATGCATATAAGTGACGAGTTTTACAATGGAATAACGTAGATCTATTATTTTGAATCATTGCAGGCAGTTCAGGTCGTCCATGGCAGTGGTGATGAGTGAAATCCAAAACACATGGCCGTGCGATAACTAAAAAACATTTAGAAATAATGAGAAAAACACCTTTTTACCTATTGTTTGAATGCATTCATTCTGGAAGAATTACTAGCTTAGACTGTCATAGGGGTGAGGCCGTTACAGCGGATATCGTGTGCAGACGAAAGCACTTAAATATCTCCACAAGTTTGAGTCCATCTTGAAGTTGGAACGTCCTATTTCAAGGAGTGTTTCATCTCGCTCAACTACTCGATGAGTGGTTATTTGCTTGAAAGACGGAAAGATGATTTTGGCTTCAATTTCCTCTGAGATGTAATTTCTGGAGGGTACAAATAATGTCTTGTTATTGTTAAGTTGGTTGAGACCATCTGTGACATAGGGTACCATTGTCGAGAAAAGAAGAAAGAAAAAAATGAAAGCATTTTTTGTGTACCAGAAGTCACTAAAATTAATATTTGTCTGAATGGTGTACAAATCTCACRATGTTTTRCTTTTKTGTGATRTGATAAGCATTTAAATTATCCTTTGTGGTCTTTCTTCTAACTGTGGATTCACCAACCTTTTGTTTCGAGTACAGGTATATCTTATGGGTTGCTTAGAATTACATTTTACTGTTTGATTGTTCTTTGATGAAATTCACTCTACTACGTGCACTTTTGTGCCAAGAGTGTAATGGCTTGGCTTTTTCAGTATTTAACCCTGATCCCTTATGTGGGACGGAAGCTGTTCTTTTGTTGGCTACAATACAAATGGCGATTTTAGCCGACCTGAGTTGATAATATTTCATCATCCTTTCAAATATAATAATAATAATAATAATAATAATAATAATAATAATAATAATAATAATAATAATAATAATAAAACTATTATGATAATACAAACAAACTAACAAAAAGCAAATCTAGCCCCCATCTCTTTGATGAGAAAAATAAAGGTAAGCGAAAATAATAATTTTGATTATGATTTTTGATTTTTCCCTAGTAATATTAATTTTCTAACAAATCTTGGGGTAGCTTCATGCAACTTTTAAAACCAAAACAGTGCATTGACAGAATAAAACCAAAACATTAATCTACTCTATCACTAACAACGCATGCGTTCTTTTTCTGCTTCTGCTCTCTCCTAACATTCAACAAATTTACACACGAAACTCAGACCAAAATGTGATGCATATTACACTTCCTTTTGTTGTCGGCAACACCACTTGCAAACGAAATAAACCTGCTCTCGTTTTATTTTTTGGAGTAATTGTCTTTTTAGAACCACTCAACGAATCACCACATCAATTTCATTCCTATCACCAATCACAACCTTTCTGTTCTCACCTAGCTCGCTCTTAAAACAATCGTAAAATTCCAACACCTTCGGCTGCGCCTTGATCTTCGACGGCTTCAGGCCCGACAAGTAAAGCCCACCCAAATTCCTCACCCGAGACAGCGCCACGTACACCATCCCAAAGTAACACCTTCGATAGATCCGTATGAAGCTTATCCAATGTCATCCACTGAAACTTGTGAATGCTCAGGGCCCACGACAGAATAAGCGGTATTTGCCTCTGCCTCGCCACAACTCTATCCCCATCCATCACTACCCACTTTTCGGGCTCAACGACCAATACAAGCCCGGAGTCAAATTTCACCAACGACTCGTAGTGGCTCTCGGATACTTTACACAGCTCCATAACTGTACCGATCACCCCGTTAACGAGCTTACGCCACGGGTTTGTATTCTTCACCGGCATCACGCGGGCCCCCACGCAGAGCTCGAGCTCGTCCAGGGCGATCCCATCCCCAAGCTGCCTCATCCACTGCTCGTCCCCACATCCTGAGCCTTATACACATAAATCTCCTTATCCAAGCTCTTCAATTTCTCCTTATGCAATCACATTCAACCGTTGGCACGTAGGCTGCTTATGTAAGAAGCCACTCCAGGCCTGGGTTCCTATCTAACACAAATGTGACTTCCCGAAATGGAGATAGAAGTTTTTTCAACTGCTCCATGAACCACTGCCAATTATCGGAATTCTCGGAGTCCACCACCGCAAAAGCAATGTGGTACAGACTTGAGAACATTTTTTGATTTTGTTAACTCGAATCCTATTCGTATTATGGAATAAAAACCTACGTAGTGCAAACCATAAAACATTAAATTTTTTTTGAATATTAATCGAATATCTTCGACCTTATTATGCATTGAAAATGGACTGGTTTCATAAAATGGAATTAAAATGGCCTGGTTTCATAAAACTTAACTAGTATAGAATTATTCCATAACCTAGTTCAGGTCCTCGATTTCTCACAAACACAAAAAACTTTAAAAACATGGTTTGTCAACTAGAGCCTTCGACTAAAATTCAAAACATGCTCGTCGTATATTATCGACTTTATATATTATCGGTTTTAAAGACGACGAACTGAAAAACTTACTTGAATCAATTTCCATYGCTGCTCGAATAGAAGGGATTATTTGAGAATTTGGAAATCTTATTTCGCGATGTTGTTGGCCAGTGGAATCGATGGAAATAATCAATGAATAGTGAATGTTCTGGAGAATAAACATCAGAGGGTTCGAATCCCTCTCTCTCCTTTTTTGGGACATCTCTATTTTTCTCCGGGGAAATCTTTAGAATTCCCACTGCTTGTATAATCCATGGAATCGCAGAAACTATCAAAATAAAAGCTCGACGCTGAGGACATCCCCGAAGCACGGGGGATTTCGTGACATTGACGGGTGTTGAGGACCCATATTGACTATCATGCTTGTACCTGAACTGGTGGCTCACTTTTTTTTCGCCTTCTCTCGGCTCCTAATAGCCTTACAGAGTATAGATGATGAGAGAGATTGATTGGAGTGAGAATGGTGAGTGTAGACTCGCGTGATCGACGCTACGGGTTTATATGAGCATGGGTATATATGAGAAATTATATATAAATTTATGATTTAATGGACTTAACAACCTAAATGGAAATATAAGATTTGGTAGTATTATATGGAATATTATATTTCCAGAAGTGTATTATTTGAGAATTTTCCCTATTATGTATAGATTGGACTTTGATACATATAGGTCAGAATCAGAACCAACACTTATCAACTAGCTCAAAATGTCACATTATCAAAATACGTGTAGTCACTGTTACTAATTGATAGAATTAGACACACACACAATATTTCCACCATGACCAAAAATTGATTTTCAGTTATCAAATCTTTCATGTGCACTTGGTTCTTGTTGATATGTCCACCTCCAACAGATGACCCTACCACTGAAACATAAAAGTTGAGGTTCTCAATCAATTGTTCCTCAACTCCTAAGCATTCCATGGTACGTATTCAAATCTCAGTGTATCTATATGTGTCCAAAATTACATAGATCATAATTAAATATATACTACTGAATTTAGGCAGTGGAACGTGGTCTAACTGAATTGGGCGAGTGAGTTCTTGAAATCTAATATCTCAATTTTAAAATCTCATGCACAACGCATAATAAAATTGAATTTTATCGTATAGGATTGTCTATTATAGTTTACTTGGTTTAAAATTATCAATCTACCACAGTGTTGTACATTAACGGAAAGATATTAAAGTTTGTGGGTTCTTCTTTTGCACCCACAAGAGAAAATGAAATCATTTGTCTATATTATTTGATTTACTATAACCTAGCTAGAATTTACTCCACACAAACTTTTCACACACTATTTTGGATAAGAAGAAAAATTGGGTCATCTTTCGGTTTGGATAGTCAACTAGCCTACATGAGGTTTACCCAACCGACATTTTCCCCCCTTTCTTTTGTCGTTGTTCTCCCTTTACTAAAAATTTTCTTTTATTATTTACAATTTATATATATATATATTTATTAGGTAAAAAAGAGTAAATTATGACCCATATAATTTGCCTTTGATGTAACTCATAAAGGAATTATCATGGAATATAACTGAATTTGTTATTCCATTGTCTTGTTTTATATGACACGTGTATATAGTTATATCATATAATTTGTATACAGATTATTAACACATACGAGTGGATCATGAAATCTCATTTCAATGTGATGTGCTCACTTGTAACATAATTTTAAATCCATCGTTTGAGTTAGAGATATCTGTTTTGTTAGGATGATTAACCCAAATTCAATCCAATTTGAGTACATGAACTGCGTTTTTCTTCCTTGTTCATTTTATCTTCATTTATTTATTATGTTTTTACCCCTGGTGGGGCAGGCTTTTCAGACCCATCATCCGGCTGGATTCTACGCGTCTAATTGATATTGAACAATATTGCCAACTGCTATACGAAGAAAAATGTGACATTCAATGCAAAAATATAAGTCAATGTCTTCAATTTTTGGGACAGGAAATAATTGAAGTTAATACCTTCAGCAAAATAATTTTCATTTTAAATGCTCTACATCTTTTATTGTGAGTAATATAAATTGCATGTCTGTTTTTTTTTTTCTTTTCCTTCCTTTTAAATATTTAAAAGTAAAAACTTCTCTCGGACCAAATTGATAGGTCATTTGTCATATCATTTGAATTGGTATTATTGATTATTGTATTATGATATATTAATTTTATATTTAAAAGTGTTAATTTTTTATATATTTTTGAATCAATACTGTGATGGATTGATTTTTATATTATAATGTATTAATGATATTATAATATATTAATTTTTATAGTACGATAAATTAATTATGAAGTTTATAAAAGATTGTTTTTCCACAACTTCATTAATATAATCATTATATTCGTAAATCAATAGCTTTTGTTAAAGTCACTCGTCATGGAATTTCAATGAGTTTGATCATAGAGTTTGTTTGACCTGACATTCAGAATAATGGATCTTATATTTTGAATACCAAAGATTCATTTATTTTAAAATTTAAAGTTCAAATAATTAATAATTTTTTACAATCTAATACTACTAAATACAATATTATGATACAAAATTATTTACTTTTTAAATATGATTTGACATCATTTATAATATAATAATATATTATTATTCGCTTTTCAGTGATCTAACGAAAAAAGTAAGTAAATAATTCTAAATTATATAACAAATAATTTTTTTACTATTTATAGAATTCTAAATACCAAAAATTATGAATAATAAAATTTAGAATAACAATGAATATTAGTACAGACGGGCTCATAATAATTTTCAAAACTGAAACCCATCTCGAAAATAGTGAATTGATGCAATGTTGAGTTTTATTTTACTCCATTAAAACGATTTCCTTTTGAAAGAAATAGCTATACCCCCAAAAAAAAAAAAACGCTACTTAATTGTTCATCTATAAATAACACCTAAGGAGCCCAATAAACGTAGACCTTAATTCGTATGGATTCGACTCTTTCTTCCCAAAGGCCCAATTATCACCATCCTTACTGGTCTTATTCCAGCCCAGCTAGAAAACAGTTAATTTAATCAAAGTGCTCCCTTACAGGCATTTTTTAATAGGCCAATTGCTCATCTCCTCCTCAAACCCACCCCCAATTCAATCATTGAGAGTCATGAGCAGGATTGGTTAGTTTAAACTTTAATGGAGTCGACTACATTTGAGGACAAGTTTCTCTCGGTTAAACCTATTGGGCCTATTGCCCGTCCTGATCTTAGATGTCTGCCTGGATTTTGATCAAAATTTATATAATTAGTTTAGCATCATGTGTAGTAGGAGTGAGAAAAAAAAAAAAAAAGGATCAAACAAATTTGAAATTTTGAATTCCGTTCGATTTTAGTTACAATCGTTCCGGTTATCGGTTTGAATTTCTAAAAAAATTGAAATAATTTGTAGTATTCTCAACTCGCATATTCTCAACATGTGTCTTATACCGTGTCTAGTTACTATTTATTAATTTTTATTATTAAATAATTAATATATTTTAATATTTATATTGAATTCTTTAGTAAATTTTAATTAAATATTTAAAAAAGATCAAAAGATGTCATATTTTACTCTTGTCGTACCGATGTGTAATCAATATTTATTAATTTTTATTAAATAATCTTATAATCTTATGTTCAGATTGAATTCGTTGATAATATTTGGTTACATACTTAAATTATTTTTCAAATAATTCGTAACTTATATGTAGTTTATCTTTTTTAATTAAGATGAGTAATATAGAATTCTTTTTAATTAAATGTGACTTATTTATATTTTTATAATAGGAAATAAAAAGAAAATATTAAATTAAAAATATAATAAAATAAAAATTTTATATTAGATAAAATATAATAAAATAAAAATATTAAATTAGTTAGGTATTAGGCTCGACGACATATAAGCAAATGATGCACTACAATTTTTTATTTGTCAGATAAAGTGTGAGAATCACGCAAATAATTTAAGAGGTTTTTATATTAATATATAATGAAAATAACTAGAACAATATGCATGTTTTAAAAGAAGCTTTAAAAGAAAATGATAATTAGTTAAAAGAGACTTGTTAAAAGAGAGGATGTATACCATGCACCTGGGTGGTGCACCCGGTTCCTATTATATAATGAAGGCAAATACTTGTGTTAGGCCAGATTAACGGGTCATGACTCGTTAGGCCATCTGACCCAATATTATAATGTATTGGTTTTTGTACTGTGATGTATTGAATTTTGTACCGAAAAGTATTAGTTTTTTATAAATCTCTAACGCGGGCTATAATATATTAATTTTTGTACTGTAAGGTATTTTTGTACTATGATGTATTTATTTTTCATTATAATGTATTGGTTTTGAAATATAATGTATTGATATGAAATTTTGGCCTAACGAATGATCCGTTAGTTCGGCCTAAGAAGAGTGTTGCCCTATAATGAATATGATTGTTCTATGTAATGGATATATGTTGTGCAGTGCATGCGTGATAAATATGAAATATACATATATATATATATATATATATATATATATATATATATATATATATATATTTATCACACATAACTTACAAATGCATCGTAATTTTCACTTATATAAATAAGAATTTAATAAAAAGCATGCATATCACCATATAAAGCATATGTATTCACCACATGGAACATCCGTATTCATCATATATGAAACACAAATTTTAATTTCATTATATTAATCACACATAATATACATGTTTACATTGCAAAGAGTAAATCAAGTACAACTTAAATTGTGCACCTAATTGCATGTTATAATTCGTTGACGAATTGTTTTTAGAAAAAATTAATTAGTTATTATTTGAAATTTAAAGGAAGTGAGAAAGAATAGAAAATAATTGAGCTGTGATCATTCAACATTTTTGTTTGCATTCCAACTCAAACCTGGTGAACTTTGGAAGGGCTCTACTATATTTAAGGTGATCAATTACTCTCTCATCCACAAAAGATAGACATTTTTTATTTATTTTTGTTAGTCTATAAAAGTCAGGCATATTTATTTTTAAAAGTTAAAATATCACAGAAAGACTAAAACACCCCTATTTAGATTACTTTAATTATTAGAATACTAAAAATTTAAGGGTAGAATAGGAATAATATCAAATATTTTACACTTCCAATTCCAATTTTTTTTTAAACTCTGTATATTTGTCTACTCGCCTATCTTTTGTGGATGGAAGGAGTATTTGGAAGTGTATCGCTACAATGTCTTTATTTTTTCTCTTTTATTAAAGAATTTAGAAGATTCTGTTGAATCTCGAGCCTGAGTGACACATGGTTTTCTTTTCTTGAAAGATAATAGTCCTTCCGTCTCGTTTTATCTATCACATTGTAGAAAATGTCTTGTTCTCATTTGTTATGTTTCATTTATATTTTTAATAGAAAATTAATGTTACTTTTAATTTTTCTAATAAGAGTTTAATATTAATTTACTAATTTTACATAGTTCTTTATTATTTCAACGTTTTAGTTCTTTTAAACAAAAGAATACTATGGTCACTTGATACATATAATTATAACACTAAACATCATTCTTAATTTATGTTAAATAATCAATTATGAAATAGAGTACTAGTTATCTTCATTATATATTAACACATATATTTTTTTAATTTATCTCTTACAACACCTCCACTAAATATGACTCGAATTCATAACTTAAACCTTATACAATAACTTGAGATTTAATGAAAAACTTACCCATAAAATGTAAACGGGCATGTGTGTGCCACTCGCATCATCTATAGTGGGGTGAAAACTGCCCCTTATCTGATACCCCCATATCCAACTTCTCTTTTTTTCCTCTTTCTCTCTCTCCCCCGACTTCTTTCCCCTGCCTTTCATTTTTGTCTCTTATTCTTTTCCTGCCAAAATAACATAGAACTTTTCCCCTCATTAGCATAGAACTTGTTCTTCTTTTTCTTTTGTATTGTTGTATTTTCGGTTGTTTATTTATTTTCCTTTTATACTATTTATATTTTTTGGGTTTTGATAGGATTTTAGATTACGTAAAGATTAATCCTATTAATTGTAATTTTATGTTTAGTATGTTTGCCTGTCTAGGACTCTAGTGTTAGTTGGGATGTTAGTAGACATAGGAGTCCTTATCTCTTAAGTTATCTTAAGAGATAATTATCAAGACCTTATTGTGTGGAATAAGGACTTCTTCAAAGAGGTGGCACTACAAAAGCTTGACCTTTTTCATTTGGAAAGCTCACGAAATACAGCAAGGAAAAAACAGAAACTATAGTTATCTTTTCTGCTTCATTTTTATGTATTCTTCGAAGTTCAACTTGTTTGAACGAGAAGAACCTTTTTAGGAGCAGTTATTATTTTCATTCTTTTTGTAATATTGCTAGAATCCTGTTTGTGGGATTTCTAAATATTTCTAGTAATATATTTTTGGCCTACGGCCGTGCTCTGTGAGTTATTCTAACTCACAGACAAAAATTATCATTGGTTTAATTTTGTTATTCTGCACACATGTTGGTAAAAATGTTCCAACATTATTACTAACATCAGACGTTCAATCTAGTCATTGAAGCCTTCAAATCTTTCAGGTTTTAAGTTTTTTGCCAAATTACCTTTAATGTTATTTTGCTTGGAAATTTTTGAGTTCCCTTTTTTCCTTTTTATGTAAGGATCCGTGGGTCATAATAATATAAAAAAAAAAGTAATAAAAAGACCACAAATCCGATCGATCGACTTCAAAATATAATCAAATAAATCAAAAATAATTGAACACGATACAGGTTAGATAAATCACGAGCAACTAAATCGTGAAGAAAATGAGGCATAAAGTCCACCAACAATCTCCTAAAGAGTGTGCATGCTTAGATAGGGAATCCGCTACCTCATCACCCCCCTAAGCAATGGGATACCCGAAAATGTACTAGTTGCAGATGAAAAAAAGAGAGCTAATCTGATGGTGAAAGCACCATGACACCCTTCTTGACCTGACTAATAAAATCAAGACCACGTAAATCGAATTGGACTCGAACTAGATAAACGACCACCTTCTATCCAAAGCGCACTTGCACGCAAAAATAATCACCCCAAGCTCCGTTAAGAACGGAATGAGACCCCAAGTTTCCGAGTGAAGCATCCCTTGATGAATCCTCAACATTTATGAAAACCCCCTCCAAACGCCGCCTCTTCGGACGAATCGAAGCAACTATTATTTGTATTGATCTTCATCTACCCTGTTGGAGGGGCAACCGATCGAAGTAAGACCACCTCCCGAGGCGTCCGCTGGAGAACCGAGATGTAAAAATTGTCCACAGGCGCCAATTCATTGATGGTGTCATGTGCCCCTAGGTAAAATGTTGGGTTTCTCAGATAACCCCCCAAACCTTAACTTGAATTGCGCTTACACGAAAGTGAGCATCCTAAAAAATGGAACGGAAATCCAAAACAACCTATAACAAAGTGAGAACCGCAAAATGCAAATTAACGCAAGTTAGGAACTAAGCTTTAACACCAAACATTGCAAAACCAAACTTCAAAGTCTCATTTAAAGATCCAGGTGACATGAAAAACATCTGCTAGGCTCTCTCAACACGATCGCACCATATGTCACTCTACAAAATAGTGGTCATTGTTTCCACCTCACACTCACAAAAACAACAAAAAGAGGGCTCGTGAAAATCTCAGCGCTGCAAATTAACCCATAACGGTAATTTGCCATGAATTGCCCTCTAAATGAAAATTGAACGACGAGGGGGACTTATGCTGAATCCACATATCCCATCGAACAGTCAAAATATGATGATGAAGGTACAAATAGGCCAACCGAGAGGTGCGGACGACGAGAGGGAACCTTCTTATGCTGAATCCACATATCCCACCGAACAGTCGAAAAATGATGCTGAAGGTGCAAATAGGTTAACCAAGAGGTGACATCTCCATGAAACGAGTGAGACCAAACACTCCCATCCTCCTCCCGACCACCTTCAAGTGAGAAATATCCAAAATAATCCTCGCTCAACGTAGGATAAAATGCAATGTGAAGTGCCACACACCATCGAGTAAATAATGGGCCACCGTTTGCCCAAAAGAGGCTGAAGACTCAATGGGATACCCACCCAATCTACAATCCAATATCTCATCCAATCATCCCACTAAAATGAAACATCTCGATTGGACCCCACCAACCACCTTGTCTTTCATCAGAGTGCCGTGATGCAATCTTGGATCCCCGGCTAAATGGATGAAATAGAGCCATCATTGAGATGCAAAGGAGTATCAGAAATTTGAGACTGAATGAAAACACCAGTGTAGGAACTCGACTTTAGAATATCCCATGTCAAATAAGTTAAGAAAGTCAATTTCATGATAGCGAGTGACTGTAATCCAAGTAGCCGTCCATCTTAGGAGCAAACACTTTACCCAAGACACCATGACCGACTTTCAAGAGGTGACATCACCCATCCAGATGAAGTTTCAGACAACCATCTCCAAATGTTTAACCAAGAAAACTGGATGCTTTTAAAGAAGCATTGAGTGGAGATGAGCTTAAAATCACCGAAACCGAACCAACCAAACACACTTCCCTCACCATCGAACGCGACTGCCCTTTACAGTTGCTAAATTTAGACAAAATACGGTCCAAAATAAGCTCTGGACAAATATGATGAAGAATACCGAAAAATAAAGGAACTCCCAAATACATAAAAGGTTGAGCCTCGACTTACATGCCACACACCTGAAGAACCGAGCATTGCTGACAGATGTTTGTATCAAAAAATTCATTAAAACTCCCAAAATATTCATTTAGTGCATCCCAAAGTTCATTGGATGTTTGTAAATAAGTATAATTCAACACAAGATATGAGGTCAATATGAAGCCTCAAATTCATTAGAGAATTGACTTTGACTTAGTTTGACGATTCCTTGTTAGTTGGGGCATAGTGCATGATATTATTTTGGAATTATAATTATTCTAGTTTCCACATCATGACCGATGATACTAATTAATTTTTTTTGATCCTAGTAGTTTGAATTTAGATTGAGTTAGTTCAGTTAATTTTTTCAGATAATGGATTCGAAGAACATATATCATAAACTTCACAAAGTAATATGAGAATACATATTTCATACTCTTTATTTGATATATTGTGAATATGCTTTTGTCACAAGAATTGAGAACATGTGTCAATGGATTATGAGAGTACATATGTCATACTCTTTTTTTGATATATTGTGAATATACTTTCGTCACAAGAATGACTTATTTTGTATCTTACATGAACTTCATTATCATGTAAATAAGGAACTTAATATACATTCAATCACACATATATTGAGATTATTATGTACTATTTCAGCAATAGAAGAAATACCAAATTACCAACATACATGAAACTATCAATTTACCGAAATTAATACTTAACGAAATACGGTGGCAAAATCATGATCAATCTCTCATTAAATTATTTAAATAAGTTCATTTATGATTTCTAAGTAAGAAATCATATAAAAAAATAATAATAAAATATGCACTCTATGAATATCATTAAAGTATTACAAAATTCTATATTTGTCAAGATATACTAATGTAGAATGCACTTATAATTTTATTCTCAATTTAATTATAGGTAGCATATATCCATGCTTTACATAAGAAGTTAAATTGTGAGGTAATAAACATAATGCCACATATCAATATAAATAAATAATTATTATTGCATTTAATAAATAATAGGGTAATTCGAATTATTTCGGAGGAAAGACACGATTCTTTCCTAGGCATTCCTCAATTTCCCTTTTGTAATAAGTCTGTATGCAACATGATTTTAATTATATAAGGCTTTAGACCCAATCTCCACCATCTAGATTAAACCTTTATGTGTTTTAAACACTATATACAAAATTCAGATTCATCCAACGGTTAGACTATGTGTAATCCTGACTTGAGAAAATCAGAGCAGACAGTTTCGAAAAGCAGAATCAACTCTGTTCAAAATTATTAATCGGATCCTACATAAATCATATTAAGATATTCACTATTAACATTGAACTTTTATGTGTATTAAGAAATATACCCAATTTTTAGCTCGATCCGACAGTTCAATTGTAAAAGCTCTTGTTTTGAAATAAACTGCATGGGAATTTTCGAAAATAAAACTTGTTTTTTTCAAAATATAATATATGTCGCCTCGAATCTTACAATCCAATAAAATTTTAAGCATGATCCAACGGTTCAAACGCCAAGAAATAATTATTCAGATTTTCAGTGTAGTTAGATTCTCCATGTACAAAAATTATATAATTGTTCTTTTGATTTATGGAGGCTTATTTGTCGATCACTCCTAATAGGTTTGACTGATAAGGTGATAAAGAAAATGCAAAAAAAAAAAAGAAGACATAAGGAAGATAGTAGAATTATGGTTCTTTTATTCATAAAATACTTCCTGTATATAGGTATCAAATACATGTTTCTATATTACATAACAAAAATAAATATCTAAATTGTCATTCGTCAGTTACTTATTGATGAAATCACACCAATTCTCCTTTTCCTTCAACGGTTAAAATATTTTTGGTGTCCTATTAAAGTCTTGGGCCCTGGGCTGGGCTGGAGCCTAGGTCTCTCCGGGCCAGGTCGGCCCTGAGCATCCGCATGCTTGATCGAAATAAGATGTATATCTTCTCCTAGATATTGATATAATCTGGTGTGCTTATTTTGTACTAATCTTTTTACGCCATCTTTTTTATTTCCGAAACGTTAATACATGTATTAAAACTCAAAAAGTATTCTTTACAAACGTAGACCAAGAGGTCAAGACTCATCTGAGACACAAAGCAAAGCGTCCTAGTAGGAGCTCGGGGAGCCCTAATACATGGCCAAGAAACAACCAACTAATGGGACAACAAGAAATACGAAGAGACTGGCTATAGACAATATCAAAGAACACATGACTTCTATATCCTACCCATCATATATTTTAAGCAAAACAAATCACATTTCTTATCCAAATTGGCATTGATGTAAACACTCTACCACAAATACACTCAAATCACCACAAAGAAACACATCTAATCAATTTTCTGAAAAGACAAAATATTGTAAAATTTTTTCTATTCTGCCAAAGCTGCCTCTATTGTTGCCATCTTAGACTTCCACACATTCTTGAACAACCACAAGTTTCTGGTTTCGCAGAGACACAAGAGCGAGTATGTAGTAAGTTGGATCCTATAATTAACTATAAGGCTTTTGACAAGGTTGTAATATTTTCCCACCAGTGATTAAATGAAGATTCCTCATCTTTAAGTCCCTCACACTGTACATGTGAAAGTCTCCATACAATTAAAATAATAATACTAATATAAATAAAAATTAATGACCACCACCACTTCCCCGGTCATTGGCGACTGGGGCGGCAGTTTTTCAGGTGACCGCTCACCGCAATATTTTCTTTTTGGCCCATAATTCTTGGAAAAATAATATAAGAAATTTTACTAAAAAGTAAGAAATCCTCTAACATTAAATAATTTTTCTTACTTTTCTGAACATAAAGTAATAGTTTTTTTTTTCCCTTTTCTAACATAGAGTAGAAATCTTTAATGTAAAGTAAAAAAATTTCTTACTTTTTCTTGGCATAAAGTAAGAATATTTTTTTATCTTTTGGATATAAAATAAAAAATTTAACTAAAAACTTTCCTACACTTCCGTACATAAAGTAGAAAATCTTCTTACCTTACTTCAGAAATAAAGTGAGACTTTTCTTATTTCAAATATAAAGTAAGAATAAGAAGTTTCACTAAAAATAAATAAATTATCTGTTAATGTGTTAAGTAAGAAATACATAAAACTAGTTTGCTATCGAGTAAATTTTGTTTGAAAAAAAAAATAAATTGTGTTTAATAATAAGAAATACATAACAATATTTGCACATCAATAAAGAAAATTTTGCAATTAAGTAAGATATTTTTTGGCAATCAAGTTAGAAATTCTCGAACATGTAGTTGAAAATTTCGAACATAGTAAGAAATTCGTACCATATAGTAAGAAATTTTTTGATCATTTTTTTTTGTTGGTTAAAAAAAAAAACCTTACTGGAAAAGTTTTTCTGATGCCCATAAATTTTTTCGATCGGCGGCAGCAACAGGGGCAACCACCCTGGTGCCGATATATTATAATTATTATTGAATTATTTTTATTATTTTTTCCTCATAAGATGTTGAGGTATTTTTATATTATAATAATCATGCACAAATTTATAAAAATAATAGATATATGACTAATTGTCAAATTAATCACTCTTTGGAGGACTATTACAAATTCCCATTTAATTTGTTGATTTTTGAACTTTTGTAATTTATAGTTAATCATTATTTAAATTGAAAAAAAAATAATTCAACCGAAAAATGAACGGGACATATAAGGAACTATTAAATACCCCAATAATATATACAGCAACACCGGTGGGAATATATACAGTTGGGACAGTAACGCTTTTCTTGTATGTTATTGGGGTCATCATTCAGAGACAAAAGCTATAAATTGAGGTAGGTGGAGAAATTAGACATGACTTCAATTGTGGCTAGCCAGCCAATTAGGTAACGAGCCTAACCTATAAACCACTGCTTTTATTAACTATTTTTATTATTCTTTGTAAAACTTGAGAAATATTATTGTTATTTAATTATTGGTTGATTGATTTTTCAAGATAATTTATATCATACACCCAATTTCGAGAAATTATACAATGCATACGGGTGCACCAAGCATAACGTACACGTTTTCTTATATACGATGATATATACATATTATGTGCGTTGATATATGAATATTATGTGCCTAAGAATATCGTTAACCGGATTCGAACGGCCATTTCGACAACGCCCGCTTGCACTTGCCCGTTGTGATGATATATATAATATGTGCGATAATATATGAATATTTTATTCGATAATGTATGAATATTTTGTACGATAATATATGAATGTATTATATGCTTAAAAATCTCGTGGACCTGATTTCGACGGTGATGTCGGCCGTTTACACTTTCACGTCGACCGAAAGACTAATGTTACCAACAACTATTTTTATCACATATAACACTCATATATATCACACACAACATACATCTATCGCACTAAACACACACACACACACACACACACACACACACACATATATATATATATATATATATATATATATATAGGATTAGGTTCAAATAGATCCCACGTCAATATATGCGAACCTAGGAACCAATCCAGGCCGTAGATCTAATATTGCACAGTGCAATTATATGTCCAGGTTCATTGTGCTTTTTACATAGTACTGTAGTGCTAAAATCAGTCCAGTTTTTTTAATTTTAATTATATATATATATATTTTTACGTTTTAAAAACATGCAATATGTATCTTAAATTGTAGATCTTGAGAATGTGGTTAATTTGATATGTATTTCATTCAAAACGAATAAAATTTGAAAAAGTTATGGTTTGTTGAAGATTTGAGTTTAATTTCAAAATTTTGAATTTGCAGTTTATAGACGAAATTTGCAATGCTTTTTGTATACAATCGTAGTGTTTTTTTTCTTAATCTATTGTGCTTTCCAAAGAACAATTTAGTGCTCTTTGTAAACGTTGATATATGTCCAAAATACCATTTTTAATTAATTAATGCATTTTTTTACATTATTACCATGCTGACATGTCATGATCTCAACCATCAAGATTATCCAATCTAATGGTCAAGATGAGTCCCTAGGTTCACATATAATGACGGGTTCTCATTTGATCAAATGAGAACCCGTCATTATATGTGAACCTAGGGACTCATCTTGACCATTAGATTGGATAATTTTGATGGTTGAGATCATGACATGTCAGCATGGTAATAATGTAAAAAAATGCATTAATTAATTAAAAATGGTATTTTGGACATATATCAACGTTTACAAAGAGCACTAAATTGTTCTTTGGAAAGCACAATAGATTAAGAAAAAAAACACTACGATTGTATACAAAAAGCATTGCAAATTTCGTCTATAAACTGCAAATTCAAAATTTTGAAATTAAACTCAAATCTTCAACAAACCATAACTTTTTCAAATTTTATTCGTTTTGAATGAAATACATATCAAATTAACCACATTCTCAAGATCTACAATTTAAGATACATATTGCATGTTTTAAAACGTAAAAAATATATATATAATTAAAATTAAAAAAACTGGACTGATTTTAGCACTACAGTACTATGTAAAAAGCACAATGAACCTGGACATATAATTGCACTGTGCAATATTAGATCTACGGCCTGGATTGGTTCCTAGGTTCGCATATATTGACGTGGGATCTATTTGAACCTAATCCTATATATATATATATTATGTAAAATATACATATATTATCACATCAAAAAATTAATTGCGTGCACAATACATAATATACTCGGGTGGGTGTATTATATATCATCTCCTTAATTTCTTATTTATCACTATTTATTACCTATATATTGTTAATCAATCATCATCACCACTCGTACATGCGCCAATACAACTCTTCTTTCACCATTGGCTAGAGTTTAGGGTCTTTGACAGCGCCAATACATCATGGAGTAATTGAAAATGTCCCGGACTATCCCTAGTCCCCCACTTCCCTTTCCCTTTTTATAGTCATTCTAAAAAGCTCTGTTTCTCGACAATACTTGAGATCCAAAATAAGTGACGAAAATGGAAATCCAAGGGTGTATGTAATTGTATTCATTCCTTTTCAAATTATAGTGAACAAAGCGATACTCAAAACTTATTATTTTTATATGTAATTAAAATTAAGAGTTCATTAGTGGGGATGATTTGATGAGCTCATAACTGATATCTCATTATAAATTAATGTTTATTAAATGAACGGATTGAAATAGTTAATAAAAAATTAATTTAATGATAGTTTATTAAAATTCATCGTTTATCTTGTCATCACACGAGTGCTCAAAACAGTGTCGTCGAACGCCGTCATCGCCATGTTGTGAAAACTGGTCTTACTTTACTTTTCCAATCCCAAGTACCGATCCGTTTCTGGCACTTCGCATTCGATATGGCCACTTATCTCATCAATCGTATGCCGTTTTGCACCACCTCTGGCTCCTCTCCGTTCGAACATATATTCAAACACAAACCCGATTTCCCTTTTCTCAAAGTCTTCGGTTCTCAGTGCTTTCCTCATCTTCGACCGTACAATAAACACAAAATGGATTTTCGCTCTACTCCATGTGTGTTTCTTGGCTACAGTACTTCCTATCACGGGTATCGTTCCTTTGATTCCATCTCTGAAAAAATCTATATTGTTCGTCAGTTCGTTTCCACAAACAGTATTCCCCATTTCATTACCAACAAACCGCCGATAAACCTTTATCGCCTCCACATCCATACATCTCATCCTATCCGTCTCACCCAATCGACAACACCGTCGCCCTTCAACCACCACCATCACCACCATACAACAACATACCACCACCCAACCAACCCGACACTACACACCTGCCAACTCCGACCCGCGATATCAACGGCCACGATACCAACACTCACGATATTACCCCTATAAAACCGACCAATAGTACCCGACTACCTAATCTTCGCCAAAATCCTAAAACAAGAAACTCTTCTCACCCTCGGCGTATCTCGCTAATACCGAACAAACCGCACTCGAACCCACAATATTTCCTGTTGCCAACAGATTTGCACACTGGCGCACGGCCATGGCCGAGGAATACTCGTCCCTGATGCGAAATGGATCATGGTCTTTGGTACCTTGTGTCTCCAGCGCCAATGTTGTCTATTGCAAATGGGTTTAAAAAATTAAAAAGGACCAAACCGATGCTATTAAGCGCTACAAGGTGCGCCTTGTTGCCAAAGGGTTTCATCAACAACTGAGCATCGACTACACCGAGACGTTTAGCCCCGTGGTTAAGTCCACTACTATTCGTGTTGTTCTATCTCTTGCTGTCTAATTAACGCATATTTGTCCTTATTTTTATTAGTATTTCAGTTAGTTTTTCTTATTATTTTTGGTATAAGTTGGGTAGATTAAACTTAGTTTCGTAATTTATACTTCCATCTTATTTTACCGTATTGTGACCTAAATTGATGCAAATAGGTGATTATTCTCTTTTTTTTTTTTTCATCTTATAGCTAAGTAACCGGAGGATCTCAGTGCATAAGAGAAGAAGTTCAATGAGTAAGAGATGAGAATCGAGCTGTCCGGCAAACTAGTAGCAAAAATTGGGAGTTAGCGGTAACCCTTACCTCTACCATTACCGTTATCTTACCGCTGAAGATGGACAGAGAGCTCCCAGACTAAACTAACGGTAACCTTAGCGGTACCTTTATACCGTTAGTTTCACCGTTAGGAAACGACAGAGAGGTTTAGTGGTATACTTAACGATTACTTTCTTACCGCTACCAACACCGCTACGGATGGACAGAGACTACTCAAAGAGGGTTAACGGTATAGTTAACGGTAACTCATACCGCTAAGTCTTACCGTTACGGGCCCATAAATGCATTTTTACCCTAACTTGTGCTCCAAGACATGGGAAAGCTATATAAACCCCTCTCCAAATCCGTCCCAAAACACACATATCACCACCATAACCTTATTTTCGGTCCTTAGACTAAAAAACAACATACTTTTACGTCCCATATCATAATAAAAGATCAAGATCGAAGATTCAAGAGTCACAAGTTCCAAGCTCCGATTCTTAGTTCGTGATTCAATTTTCGGCAAAGATCTACGTGTTTTCTTCGGAATAGTTGGAGAATTTACTGCACTTTTTAGTTCCAATAAGTATTCTAAACCCTTTTTAATTGCTTTCTTAGTTTAACTCATGCGATTAAGTAGTTGCTTTTATTATTGTTCTTGAATTATTTTATGCTTCAACCCTTAGTTACTTTGGATAATTGGACTCGTAATCTTTCATCTTAATTTAGTTTAATAAATTTATGCTTGAGTATTGGAGATTTAATATTGTTCATGCTTTCATGATATTTAATTCCGTATATGCTTCTCATGTTATTCAGTTCTTGCTATTTGAATCCGTTTATATTTTTATGATTATTGATTCCGTTTATGTTTTGTTCATGATAATTGCTTTTCGTTTATGTTAGTTATTTTCGTTGAGTTTTATGCTTTTAGATTCGTACATGATTTTTAGATTGATATCTTGGAAGTTAATTCATGATATTAATTTCTAGTTGGTTAATTAGTTCAAGTTACTTAGTTTTCATTAATGTTATTGCGTTTTAAATTCTTAGATAATCAACACAAACAAAACCCCCAAATTGTATAAGTTTTCGTGTTAATTCGTGATTAAACAAACATTTGAGATCCCGATTGTTTGTTCCTTGAGATCGACTCGGTTTAGCTTACCAACCTATATGCGAACTCATACTCTTGCGAGCAGACTTCTGAATCATTGACAAATATTTATAAAGTAGGCACACAAAAGCTTAAATCAAAATTTTGGCGCCGTTGCCGGGGAACAAAAGCAAAGGTTTCAAAACAATGTTTGTTCGTATTATTTTCTATTCAACCGTCTATTTGTATAACTAGGATTAGTTTTGCCATTCGATACGTTTGATTTGTTGTTGAGTGCATGAAAGGTAGAAGATCACTTCGACTCGAACTTGCACCATTCATAGATAACATTCATCGTTCCAATCAAGCAAGACCTCCTCATATTTCTGAAAGCGGTTCGTCTATCACCCCTGATTTTGCTTGCGACACAATTCCTGATACGCTGTTAAGACGAGAAAACTCTGTTCACAAAGATAATGCAAATGATCAACCACCTAAAAATCCTCCAACCCGTAATAGAGATGCATATGGGAGCGAACCAATTCGCCTTGGAGGAGCAGCACAACCTAGATAATATTGGGAAGAAATCCAACAAAAACTGATGGACAGGAATGTAGAACAAGGGAGAGGTGAAAATAGAAACAATCATCGCTACGACCAAGATACTTATTCTGAGAGATCCTATCTCGGAGACGAACAAATTGACGACCGGCTCGTTAATCGAAACAACCACTACAATGAAAGACATGAGTATGATAGAAACTACGCGAGACCTAATAATCGAGAGAGACACCCTAGGGGGCCCCCGAACTAAGACAATGAGATTTCACGACTCCTTAGGTTGGTCCTTATAGTTCTGCTATTGTGTTGGGAAGGACTGCAAGAGACTTTGAGCTTAAACTTCACATAATCAATAACCTTCCGACATTTCATGTTCTCGCCAACGAAGACCCGTTAGCCTTTCTTAAAGAATTTTATGCCGAAGTGATTAGAATCCCATCTCTGGGACTTCATCATGAAGACCTTCAAATGGTATGCTTTCCAAGCTGCCTGAAAGATAAAGCTAAATCTTGGCTACTCTCATTAGAACCAAGATCACTGATCGACTGGGATATGGTTAGTGATAAATTCATAAATCAGTAGTACTCAGCTCAACGATATTAGGAGACAAATAGCCAATTTTGTTCAGCAGGATGAAGAGTTACTACACGAAGCATGGGAACGGCACAAATCACTGTTGCAAGCGTGCCCACATCACCACAACTCTCCAGGGATGGTTAATCAGTTTTCTATGAAGGATTATTGGACTCCTACAAAAACCAGGTCGAGACGGCTGCTGGTGGAGATTTTGGGTACTTGACCGCCACGGAAGCGAAGCAGTTGTTTGAAAAGATGAGCGAGAAATCTACGCAGACGAGTTCTAGACCACGAAAGATAAGAGTCAACGAAGTGTCTGAAGTACTAAATGACGAGGAGAACACTCCTTCAAGGGCCAATGAAACGTGTACTCATTGCGGGGATAAAGGGAATATAGTGTATGTGTGCAAGATGGCGTATTTTGATGAACTTGAAGCCCAGGCGAAAGCCATTCAAGATTAGATGCGTCAGCACAAATTTCCCCTTCATGAAAAGATATCCACGAACAAATTACAAGCGCAACGTAATTCTCCTTATTTAAAATGGGGTCCTGGAAACCCACATCACACTCCTACACAAATCGATTCACAACCAGCACCACCGCCCCCACCAAACAAATATCCAACGATGGGACCAACACCTTCTCCAGTTCAACCGAACGATCAATTGTTAATTTGGCAACAAAACCAAGTCACCGAGATGATTCAAAATCGAGACGGGCTTGCGCAATTAACTACGTAAGTAAATAAGCAGGGAGAAACATTGATGATCTCTTCAAAAGTATGAAGAAATTAGAGACGATGATGGGCCAAATGGCAGTTTAGATGGCAAAATTAGAAAACAAGAAGGGCAAATTTCAGAGTCAACCCGAGCAAGCTTCAGCCGTTCATGTTTTGCGAAGTGGAAAGAAAGTAAATAATGGAGTCGAGATAGAAAAGGAAGAAGAAGAGGTGGTCAAAATTCCAACTACGGCCTCGCCCAAATATTGTATTAATCAATTTACGCAACAAATTTCTCAAATATATAGTTAACAAATATTTACAAAATATAATAACACAAATGTTTAGTATAATTTGAATGATTAATTAAATCACCTTGTAAGTCAGTTCATAAACAAGTAAATATCACAACTTGTTCGTCGACTCTCCCCCACAATTCGATCATCACCAAAGCTTTATTTCGATTACTAACCGCAATCAGAGGATCATCGACCAATTTCACCATCTCGTCTAAAATCCTCTCAGCCGTCACCTCAGAAAATAAAAAATGATAGATAGAAGAAGTATAAAACAGATATTATTAATCATCTCTGAACTAATGTGTAGACACTGCTCACTAATTGGGGTAATAGAGGCGTATTGAAACGGAAATAGGAATTGTGCCTCAACAGCGATTACGCTATCAATTGAAGGAAACTGAGATGATAACTGAAAGAACTTGCATCAGGGGATGTTGCAGCAAGGAGCGATGTAAATTGCACCGGCGTGAGCCAAAATTCAGGCGATGTTTTAAGCGTAAATTCTAGATATATGAATTCTATTGATGGGCGAATGTGTGATGCTTAATCGGCGGTGTAGACGCTATATTTTAATCGACGGTGGGGGTACGAAATCGACGGCGGAGCTAGCGTCAATGGGACTTTGACCAATACATTCCAGGGTTTAGATTGTGGGAGAAAACGAATAAGAAAGAATGGGACAGCATTCCACCCCCCCCCCCCCCCCCTCTTCTTTATATGGTTCAATTTTGATGGGCCATATACGGGTTTGGGTCAGGTTTGAGCTCTGTCACATAAGTAGGAGATCCATGTGCCCA
>BMAC01000026.1:2866576-2891384 GCA_014905375.1 Phtheirospermum japonicum | reverse complement strand
ACAACAATCATGGATTACGATGATTTCGTCGATCGAGGTCGCAAATCCGACCCAAGTTAGCCGCAGTCCGGAAACCTTTGGATGAGCTGCAACCCAGCCATTTACGACGTTGGCCGCAATCCGGCCGTTTCAAATCCAAAAAGACGTGCCACCGGGCACTTGCGCGTCGCAATTGATCACAATCATGTTTTGTTTGTTTGTTTTTGTTTATGTTTTATAGGTTTGTTTGCTGCGGTAAGCGGTAGGTTCAGTGGTTGATCGTCATCGTTAACGCCTCGAGTGGAACTAGCGGTAAGGCCTTGCGGTAGCGAGCTTCCGCTATATAACCGTTGTCCAGAATAAGCGATTTATCGTATTTTCTGCACATCAACACACACATAAACGTACCACGACAATTGACACAATATAAAAAGACAGAAATAAAATAAAAGAAAATAAAGAAAAAAACGAAAACTAACTAACGCTTGGGTTGCCTCCCAAGAAGCGCAACATTTAACGTCATATGCTCGACGCAATTACTTGATCAGTTCCTAGCTCGTGGTGGGTCCACGAACTCCTTCTTGGTACGATCACGATTCTTCGTATAATTCTTGTAATAAGGCTTAAGTCGATGCTTGTGGACTTGGAATCCCGTGTTTGCACTCTCATCGTAAATAGTGGCGACTCCATACTCATCCATCTCTTTTATTAAAAATGGTCCACTCCATGCGACTTCAAAATTGGTTGGATCAAACTTACGATCGGAATTATACAGCACTAGTTGACCAACCTTGAACTTCTCGTTAAAAACTTCGTTCGACTTCTTCTTCTTCTTTGTCCCAATCCTTGCTATTAGCCTCGCCCTTTTTCTTCGTACGTTTAAAATTCTTGTAGGGGTCGAGGGAAACACATCTTGAATAATTATGCGGTAGCTTCGTCTCTTCTCTTGGCTCAAACTTCGAACGATCTCGTTGTGGCCTCAACTCCACTTTTGGCTCATTTTGAGGCACGTCAAACCGCATGGCAATCCATCATCAAATGCCTCTACATTATCAAACTCTTCAATCGTGCCGATGCTCAAGAGCTCATTCGCGCAAGAATCTACTAAATCAATAGTAGAACAATCAATCGACGTAAATAAGGGGAGGGTGACTATGTCCGTATTGGGCGAAACGGTGACGTTTTCACTTCAAGATTTTCACAAGAGTCCTGCATCGTTTGTTAAGAATGATTGTTCTACTATTGATTTAGTAGATTCTTGCGCGAATGAGCTCTTGAGCATCGGCACGATTGAAGAGTTTGATAATGTAGAGGCATTTGATGATGGATTGCCATGCGGTTTGACGTGCCTCAAAATGAGCCAAAAGTGGAGTTAAGGCCACAACGAGATCGTTCGAAGTTTGAGCCAAGAGAAGAGACGAAGCTACCGCATAATTATTCAAGATGTGTTTCCCTCGAACCCTACAAGAATTTTAAACGTACGAAGAAAAAGGGCGAGGCTAATAGCAAGGACTGGACAAAGAAGAAGAAGAAGTCGAACGAAGTTTTTAACGAGAAGTTCAAGGTTGGTCAACTAGTGCTGTATAATTCCGATCGTAAGTTTGATCCAACCAAGTTTGAAGTCGCATGGAGTGGACCATTTTTAATAAAAGAGATGGATGAGTATGGAGTCGCCATTATTTACGATGAGAGTGCAAACACGGGATTTCAAGTCCACAAGCATCGACTTACGCCTTATTACAAGAAATATACGAAGAGTCGTGATCATACCAAGAAGGAGTTCGTGGACCCACCACGAGCTAGGAACTGATCAAGTAATTGCGTCGAGCATATGACGTTAAATGTTGCGCTTCTTAGGAGGAAACCTAAGTGTTAGTTAGTTTTCGTTTTATTTTCTTTATTTTCTTTTATTTTATTTCTGTTTTTTTATATTGTGTCAATTGCCGTTGTACGTTTATGTGTGTGTTGATGTGCAGAAAATACGATAAATCGCCTATTCTGGACAACGGTTATATAGCGGAAGCTCGCTACCGCAAGGCCTTACCGCTAGTTCCACTCGAGGCGTTAACGATGACGATCAACCACTGAACCTACCGCTTACCGCAGCAATCAGGGAAAATAATGATTTCATAGATCGAGGTCGCTTAGTTAATTTCTTAGTTAATTCTAGTTTTAATAATTAGTTTAACCGTTTCATGCTTGAGTATTGGATATTGGATATTGGATTACTTTAGTTTACTTATGCGATTGATTCATGCTTAGTTATTCGTTCTTAGATTCTTATGATTCATTGCTTAGTGGTAATTTCTTATGTTTATGATCTTAGATTCGTTAATTAGGTTTAATTTATGGTTGCGTATTATTGATAGTATAATTATTGCTCGTAGTTGATAATTTAGTTAGAATAATTAGTTTAAATAACTTTAGTTTAATTATTGCTTTAGTTATAATGATCAACTGAAAACCTTTTAAAACCCCAATTGTACATGTATTTTACTTTAGTTCGTAAATTGAGAAAAACATCCGAAAGACCGAACAGTTGTTTCCTTGTGATGAGTTTGACTCGAGTCGTAAATTGAGAAAAACATCCGAAAGACCGAACAGTTGTTTCCTCGAGAGATACGACTCGAGTCAAACTTATCACCCTACAGTTACCTCGTACTCTTGCCAGCAAACTAACGTGCTTTTAAATTAATTTATTAAAAACGGGGTGCACAAGAGTTTGGATCAGTGAGTACTCCACTTTTGACCGATAAAATGACGAAAACTATGGAAAGGATTTCTTATGTCGGGCCCTTGTTGATGTGGATGACTCTAAAGAATTAGTCCGTTTTGTTAGCATTATCGACGCTAAAGGAAATCGCTTTGACCAATTGGTGGAGTTTAAGACTGAACCTGCTCATTGCCAAAGCTGCCACTCTTTCGGTCATGTGGCGATGCAAGAGAAATGGAAAGGCAATGGGGATAGAACAAGGCGCAGCTGCCACCGTGCCTGCTCCAAAAACCAACGATCAGCCGCAAAACTCAATTGGAAAGGTGCCAACTGCAACTTTGTCTCCTTCCCCCAAGACCCCTAATAAAGATGCTCCTGACGCTATTTTGAAGAGATCAAAGAATGTAAAAATCTTTTTTTCTCAGCATTTGTCATGAAGTAGAAAGAGACAACGCTATTTCTAAGAGATCAAAGAATGTAAAAATCTTTTTTTCTCCGCATTTGTCATGAAGTAGAAAGAGACAAGAGCGTATTTTTCACATCTAAAACTCACTCTTTTCCAACTCTTTCTCATCGCAAAGCTATAGGGCTAGCCAGCAAGCATTCTCAAAACTACTTTGTTAAAATTCAAATTATTTTCTTTTGAAAATTGAATAACAGCAAGGGCATTCGCTAAACATAAGCCCTTTTCCCGGCATAATAAAGATGCTCTTGACGCTTTTTCTAATTTCAAACTGCCAGCAAAAGGGGAATTTAATCCGAAAAGAGTGCAAGATATTGCAAAAAATACTCCAGAAAATATTCTGAATAGGGACGATGGATCAACATCAATTGCCCAGGCCTGCCCAATCAAGCCGGGTGAAGGATCTGCTACTTCCTCTTTTGCCACTGATGAAACAGAATATGTGCAGATTTCCGAACAGGACTCGACTTTCCAAATTGTTGGAAAAAAAATCGAATCGTTAAACTCACTGAAAAAGAGTTAAAGGCAAGACGTGCTATGCGGAATATGAAGCTGAGTACGGCGCTTTTTATGAAATCGGAAGCAGCGCCTGCTCCCCCTGCCCAACCTAGTCCGCAACCCAATCCAGCCCGCAACTCCAGCCCAACCCGCTCCTGCTAGCACAGCCCGACCCATCCCAACCGCCCCCGCCCCACCCAGTTTTTCTGCTTCCCCCCCTCTTCTTGCTCCCCATCTGGCCCCAGCCCTTTTCGCCTCCCTTTCCGGCCTGGCCCGACCAGCCCAAATTTTCATGTTTTCTCCTCTCCTTGCTCCCCGTCCGACCCCAGCCCTTTCGCCTCCCTGAATCCTCTTGCAATCCTTCCGGCCGCTCTCTCCCCTCTTCTAACGAATAAGAGAAAGAAGGAAAAGAAGAGATGGGGAAAGTCAAGAAGCACTACTGAACATTCAATAGATCACGATTTGCTTGTTGTAACTTATTTTTATTTTTAATCGACTTGTGACTTTTAGCATTTTTTATCGATTTGATCTGTACGAATGATTTTCTTCTGTTAATAATACTTCGCACTTTATTTATTAAAAAAAAAAAAAAAAAAAAAAGCACGCCCACACGAAAAAAGGACAAGAAAACTGGTGATTAAAAATATGTATACGAATTGTCACATCTCTTTACAATTTAGACTTGACCATATTCTTCCATTTATGTGAGAACCCACCTTTTTCACCTAACTCACACGTCACACACTATATTTTTCTAATCAACGGGCGATCAATTAATGCCTCTACATTGAATCAATCCTACTATATTAATTGTTGCCATCCTATCACAGTTGGTGTAGATTCATCATTCATGCAACCTTCTTCAACAACTCCTACTAGGCTACTACGTATGAATAAATAACCAAAAAAATAAATAAAAAATCTTATTTATCTTACTAACAAGTAAAAAATCGATACGAGATGAAAATGTCAGAAGATGAAGAAGAACCAGGTAGCCCGGGTGCCCGTTTGATGCAGACACCGGGCTTTAACTTATGTATATTGGCAGTGATGGGTTATAAGACGATGATCGATGTTGATTTATTCAAGAAAGAGTTAAATCGGACTCTAGTCAAGCATCCTCGTTTTTCTAGTTTGATGGTAAGTAAAAATTGTCACGCTACTCAAATGCGTTGCGTTATTAATTTGTTTGTTCTGATCACACTTCGTTTCTAATGCAATTGGCTTTTGTTGGCTAAAATTTCAAGATTTAGTTGTGTACGTAGTGTAGCTATGCGAACAATTTTTTTTAAAAGATATTCTATTAAAAAGCAACTTGCACTCTATTAATATCATTCTGGGTAGTAACATAATAAGAAATATTCTTATCCTAGTCAGCAATATTTTTTTGTTTTGTTTGTGTCACTTTGTTGATGTCTTTGTCTTCTTTTGATTAACATTTGTTTTGTTCTTCGGCTGTTCGGCTTTGTGAACGATATCTATATTTCTTTATTATACCTCCAATTTACTTATATAAGATTGTTGTCATAACAAGATTGTGAAAAGCAAGAAGCGCGGCACGTTCTCGTGGAAACGAACAAAAGTGGACTTGGACAAACATGTAATCGCTCCGGATTTGGATCCGGACATGGAAAACCCGGATGAGTTCGTAGACGATTACATATCGGGTCTTTCGAAAAATCACCTGTCCCAAGAAAAGCCACTATGGGAAGTCCATGTCCTTAACGTGAAAAACTCGGACGCAAATTCGACCATAATATTCAAAATTGATCATTCGATTGGTGATGGCGTATCTCTGATTTCACTAGTCCTAGCATGTGCTCGAAAAGATTCCGGTCCTCAATCTTTGCCTGTCGTTGCGACCAAGAAACAAAAACGGAATGTTTCTAATAATGGGTTGGTGAAGAGGTTATTTGTCTTGGTTTGGACATTATTGTTGGTTATGTTCAATACATTGATTGATTGCATAGTGTATTTGGCCACAATTGTGTTTTTGAAAGACACCAAGACTGCGATTAAAGCGGGACGAGGGGTTGAGTTATCGCCCAAGAGATACGTGCGCCGGATTATAAGCCTTGACGATGTTAAGCTTGTCAAGAATGCGATGAATGTGGTATGTATGTTTAATGCCTATAGTCATACTTGATGTTTTTTTAATAGGTATTGCTTGCTGAATAATGTGTCTAGGAAAGTTGTTTAGTTGCAAAAATATATATTTTAAAAGAACTGATTAAGGTACTGGGTTCGAGTACTAGTGAATGTAGGAGTGAAGTCCTTAGATCCCCTTAAATGAATTGTTATGATCTTTCATGAATTTTCTAAAAGCTAAAGTTCTGATATTTATTGTTGTTGTGTTCAAATTTTGCAGAGCATAAATGATGTTGTACTAGGAGTCACAGAAGCTGGCCTAAGTCGTTATCTCAGCACGACCTATGGTAAATTTTCCCAATCACTTTTTAAAATTTTCTTTAGAAGCTAAGAATTACCTTCTTCTTCTTCTCCTTTATTTTTATTATTATTATTATTTTTTAATTAAGCTTGCAAATACTTCCTAAATTCCAAGGATGTAGGTCCTCACGTTTCCAGGTGGGATGAATATGTATGTTTAATATTATTATTTTAAATTTGTGTTTTATCATAAGTTATATTCATCACACAACATATATACGTATTCATTACAATAACATACAAAGAAGCACAAACTTAACTTGTATCAAGAAAAATTAAATACAAAACATACATATTTATTACAGAGAGCATTCATATTCTTGGTACATAAAATTTTGCATGGTATAATTTGTCCTTTTATACCCCAATATTCCACTGCAGAAAAACATAATGAAAATGGTGTAGAAATCATCAAGCAGAGCATTCATCCTTTACCCAAAAACCTCCGGCTTAGATCAGCTTGTATTTTTAATCTCAGACCATGCGCAAAACTTGAGGTAAATTTCCATATTTAGGCAAAACCTAATTTAAAAGTTCCAATTCAACTCTAATTACTTACGCCCCACCACCGTAAAACTTATACAGGATTTGGCGGAGATGATGGAGAAGGAGAAGTTATTAAAGGGAATGTGGGGCAATATAGTAGGCATCGTCGTGCTCCCACTCACCATTGTCCTCCGAGACGACCCCTTAGTCTACATACGTAGAGCTAAAACTACAATGGATCAAAAGAAATTATCACTTGGACACAAATGTGGGTTCACGATGATGAAGCTAATGATGTTTTTATTTGGAAGCAAGGTAATATAAACAACAAGATATAAATTATATCGCGTTACATGCATTATTAGTTAGTCCAATTTATGAACGTAATCGTATCAAAGATTTCACGTTCAAGTTCTTCTTAAATATGTGAAAACAAAAATAATATTGAAAATGTTAAATATAAACTTAAATCGTATCAAATATGAAGAATCTTGAAACCACTGATTAAGTTCGACATCTTAGAAAGAATGAATAGTTAACGACTGATAGTTAGTTATTCAAATATGGTTCAGGCGGAATGAACATGTATTGGGCAGGTTCAGTTGAGCCCACTCGCACTGGGCCCAAATACGGTTCGTGTTGGGTCATTATTATAGGCCTATAAATAAAATCAATTTAAATAAAAGTGTTGTGTTACAGGTAGCAGCTAGCGTGTCGACTCAAATTCTCAGGAATACAACATTAACCTTCTCGAATGTGATGGGGCCACAAGAAGAGATCAATTTATTTGGTCATCCCTTGGCTTACATTGCCCCTTCTGTTTTTGGTTATCCACAGGTACAGGTCTAAAGCAAATATAACTGAAATTTTATGTGACAAAAAACTGGGATCAATTAATTGTACTTGATATGATTTATTGAATTTGGATAATGCTGTAGGGATTGGTCATACATTACCAAAGTTATGCTGATAGGCTTATGATTGCCATAGGAGCTGATGAAAAGCTGATTCCAAATCCTCGTCAACTTTGCGATGATATGGTGATGTCTTTTGAAAATATCAAAGATGCTGTAATAAAAAAGGGACTTGTTAAGGGTTTGGAGTGTTGCTAAAATTGTGTGATTCCCGGTATTTTTTTCATTAAGATTAGGGTGTCAATTCATGTCACATTTGAGTTGGTGATTTAGGTTTGGGTTCGATCATGTTAGAAGCACATAATTTGTGTCGCAACTTGTGTTGTATCAGAAATTGCTAGATCTGATTGAGATTATGTTTGCGTTGAAATTAAAGAATATATTAAATCAAAACTTTTTTTTTAAACTTTATTATTGCTACCTTGATTCTATCTTTCTAATCTCAGTGTTTGTTATCAAGTTGAAGGTATCAACAATATTAAACGAAAAGTTATGTGCATCTTCCATAACATTCTTTGAAGGCTAATGTTATGCGTTTAACCGGTCTTATATAATTCTGGGCTTGATCATAATTCTGCACTCGATGAGTTTCTACACTGATTTCTGCAGGAACCACAACATCCATGCCATATACAACGCCCAGAGTACTGCATTTAACTCTTCCACCCATTTCCTTCCAGATCTTTCTAATCGTGATTTAAGTCCTTGGACAAGAATGCGGTTGGTTACCTCGACTTGACCATTCGCCTGCGGATGATATATGGACGTGAAATGCTGTTGGATTTTCATCTTAACGCACCAGGCCTTGATTTTGGCTTCCGTAAACTGGGTACCATTATCCGATATCAAAACCCTTGGCACACCAAAGCGACAGACGACATTTTTCCATATAAGTCCCATTACCGCCTCTTCCGTTATTTTTGATAGAGCTTCCGCCTCAACCCACTTACTAAAATAGTCTATGGCTACAATTAAAAATCTTTTTTGGGCTGGAGCCATCGGAAACGGACCGACCAGGTCAATCCCCCATTTTGCGAAAGGGCAAGGGAAGCTCATTGTTAACAGCTCTTTCGCTGGCTGATGAATCAGAGGGGCCATCCTCTGACATTTCTCACATTTTCTCACGAAGACCTCAACCTCTTTCCTCAATAAAGGCCAAAAATAACCGGCCCTCAACACCTTGCTAGCTAGAGCTCTGGCCCCCATGTGATTGTCGCAACACCCTTCATGAGTCTCACGCAGTACCAGCGCTCCTTCTTCTTGACTCAGGCATCTCAATAAGGGCTGGCCGAATCCTCGTTTAAACAGTTCTCCCTTAATTAGGCAAAACCTGGCAGCTCTGGTTCGTATTTTCGCCGCCTCCTTCCTATCCTCCGGCAAGACCTCCTGTTCCAAGTATGCCTTTATAGGAGAGAGCCAGTCCTCTCCTTCAATAATTAAACATACCTGCTCTGTTCCAAATTCTCCATCCTCCTGTAGTAGAGTAATCACTCTTTCTTGACAATCTGCAGCCGAGCTGGCCACCTTTGCCAAGAAATCAGCTCTTCCGTTTTCCTCTCTAGGGATCTGAAGGACTGTGAGGCCTTTCATACCTCTAGCGAGTTCTCTATACTTAGCCAAATATTTCTGCATATTTTCTTCTCTCGTTTCAAACTCAAACGAGCTGAGAATCTACCCTGACACACACCTGCTCTGCACCCAAGTCTTTCGCCATCTTAATTCCTCTTAGAAGGGCCTCATACTCAGCAACATTATTAGAAAATTTTGTGCTCAGCCGAATGGCAAACTCAGTGGACGCGCCTGATGGATCCATTAAAACAATTCCAGCTCCACAGCCCTGGTTACAGACAGAGCCATCCGTGAAAATCGTCAATTTCTTCAACTCTTCCGGAGGACCGGTCATTTCTTGCATGAAATCAGCTAAGGCCTGGGCTTTAATTTCCGTTCTGGCCTCGAAGCTAATATCAAATTCGCTTAGCTCAATTACCCACCTGACCAGTCTCCCCGACGCCTCTGGCTTATCCATAACGGCTTTCAACGGCAGGTTCGTCCGCACGATTATATTATGCGAAAGAAAATATGGGCGCAATTTCCGGGCTGTGTCTACTAGAGCTAGTATTGCCCGCTCTACTTCTACATACCTCATTTCGGCATCATGTAAGACCTTGCTCCAGTAGTAGACTGGTTTCTGTACCTTTCCTTCTTCTCGAATCAAGACCGAGCTAATTGCCTGTGGCCCAACCGATAGGTACAAGATGAGGGGTTCTCCTAGGACAGGCTTTTTTAGCAAGGTCATGCCGGCCAAGTGTTCTTTCAACATTCTAAAGGCCTCTTCACACTCATCACTCCACTGGAACTTGGCTTTATTTCGTAAGGCCTGAAAAAATGGCAAGCTCTTTTCTGCAGACCTGGATACAAACCTACTCAAGACATTGATCCGTCCAGCCAAGCATTGCATTTCCTTCATGTTTTTGGGCGCTTGCATTTCTGTAATGGCCATTACTTTCTCAGGGTCAGCTTCAATACCCTTCTCTGTGACCATGTACCCTAGAAACTTTCCAGCTCTTATCCCAAACGCACATTTTTTAGGGTTAGGCTTCATTCGGTATTTTCTCAGTGTAGCAAAGGTCTCTTTCAGATCGTTCACATGGGAGGTTGCTTTGGTGCTCTTGACTAACATATCGTCCACGTATACCTCCATGTTTCTCCCAAGCTGACTTTTAAACATTTTATCTGCTAACCTCTGGTATGTGGCTCCAGCATTCTTTAACCCAAAAGGCATGACCACATAACAGTAGGTACCTTTCGGGGTGATAAAGCTGACTCTTTTCCAATCCTCTTTTGCAAGCCTGATTTGATGGTAACCTTGTGAGGCGTCCATCATACTCAGGAGCTCACATCCAGCAGTAGAATCAACTAATTGATCAATCCTCGGAAGTGGGTAGTGATATTTCGGACAAGCTCAATTAAGGTCACGGAAATCAATACACATTCTCCAATCTTCTTGGGTTTTGGGAACTAATACGGCATTGGAGAGCCATTCTGGGAATTGGATTTCCTGGATATGTTTGGCATTAAGTAATTTTCCGACCTCTGCTTCAATTATGGCCTCCTTCTCAGGTCCGAAATTCCGCTTCTTTTGCTTTACCGGCTTCACATCTGGGCTGATGTTAAGGTGATTCTCCATCACTTCTGGATCAATCCCTACCAAGTCCTGAGGAGACCATGCGAACACATCTGCATTCTTTCTTAATAAAGCCACCAGAGCTGTCAAAACCTCTGGGCTAAGCGTCGTCCCCACGCGGAGAACTCGACTCTCATCACCCGGAACGACCTCTACAAGCATTAGTCCATCCTCTCCTTGAGCCGGAGCTGTCCGTGGCTGCTCTATCCGAGCCCTCTTGCTCTGCCTCTCATCAATATTCCTCTTGATGCACTCAACGTAGGTTTGTCTTGAGGCATATTGATCACCTCTAACCTCTCATGTTCCATCCTCCGCTGGGAACTTCATTTTCATATGAAAAACTGATATGACGGCCCTGAACTGGCTCAAAGATGGCCGACCGAACATAACATTATAAGAGAAGGGTGCGTCCACCACCAAGAAACGCACCGTTCTTGTCACCCTATACGGTTCCTCTCCCAACGTCACGAGGAGCCTCATGGCTCCCAAGGGCTTCAGGGCTCCCCCTGCAAATCCAACTAGGGAGGTGGTGACCTCTTCCAGCTCAACGTCCAATTTCAACTGCCAAAAGCAATCATAAAACAAAATGTCGGCGGAACTTTCGGTATCCAACAAAAATTCTCCGCACATTATAATTAGCGATGGTTGCAGTTATAACTAGAGCATCCATGTGTGGGGCTAAAATGCCATCGCCATCTTCTGACCCGAAACAGATATTAGGGGTAGATGTCATTTGTCCCACGTCACGTGATTTTCGAACTAAGTCTCTTGCAGCTCTGACATAACTGTGCTGCGTCCGCTTAGAATGCTCCTTCAGCTCTCCTCCGGTAATCATCTGGATTTCTCCATGGATGACCTGGGCTTGATCAGATCTTCTTACTCCGTTTCGCACCCTATCCTGGTCTCCCTTAACAGACAGAGACCGGTCATAATTCTTGCTGCCAGACCTGTCTTCTTCTCTCCTCATGCGGACATATTCCTTCAAGTGTCCGACCTGGACCATCCTCTCCAACTCATATTTTAGATGGGTGCACTGGTCAGTATCGTGCCCATACTCGTTGTGGAAGCGCCAGAAGCGATCAGATCTTTCTTTCCTGGGCCTCTGCGAGTAGGTCTTCGGCCACTTCAGGTCTGGATGCTTCTCAATTGCCTGCAAGATTTCGCCCTGTGGAGTTGCCAAAGGAGTGTATCTATCAAAGTGAGGCCTCCCTCCAGGCAGGTCTGGCCTAATCTTTTTCACAGCTCCTCTCTCCTCGCGATCATGCCTCTCTCTCTTCCTCTCTCCCTCGTCCTTGATCTTCAAGGCCTCCTCCAAGTGGATATACTTCTCGGCTCGCTCCAAAAGCTCTCCAAACTTCATCGCTGGTTTAACAACCAATGACTAAAAGAATTCTCCTCTTCTCAAACCCTGTTCCAGAGCATTCACCAACACCTCTTCAGAGGCAGAAGGCACCTCTAACTTAGCGGTTGTAAACCTGTTGATGTAGGCACGGAGGCTCTCATTCTCTTTCTGCTTCAAATTGAAAAGCTCGAGCGGCATTTTTTGATACTTTCTACAGCTCGTGAACTGGTGCAAAAAGGCCGAGCTGAATTCGTCAAAGTAACTGATAGATCTCGGCGGCAGCTGGCTGAACCAGAGTTGAGCTAATTTAGTAAAAGTTATCGGGAGCACCCGACACATGTCCGCATCTGAAAATTTGTGTACGGCTGCCGCAATTTCAAATCTACTCAAATGGTCCCACGGATCTGTGGTCCCATTATATTCAAAACCCAGAGACCGGTACGAGGCCGGCACTTCGTCGCGCATCACCTCTTCCGTGAACGGGGTACCTCGCCGTATCGGGACTGTGCTAGTGCTTGTCATCTTTTTCTTAAAATCCCGCACCTCTTTTTGCAGGCTCTGCATCTGCTCAGCTAGGCCTGGAATAGCCTGGATTGAGGTCTCACTATCGGAGGTGGAGAAGTTCTCTTCCCTGTCCTGCAGAGGAGTCCGGTCCGTGCGCTGACCACGTAATGGTTCAATTCCTGCCACCGGGATGGTTCGTGTCGATGGTGTGTTGGATGGCGGCGTCGACATCTCCGCAAACTTCTTTTCCACCGCCGTCTCCACGGCTTTGCCGATAAGCTCCGAGAGCTGCAAGAGGAAAGACTCATTAAATGAACCACCAGTAGTTGGCACAGATCTACCAAGTGGGGGCGGCTTAGCGCCTGGCACGGCCGCTGCCGGCGGTGCTGTCTCTTCTGGCCCCATTGCCAATGTATCTGTCAACCTGGGCATCCCCCACGGCGCAGCGGAACTAGGGGTTCCGCCGAGCTCTCCCACCAAGTTTCGCCGTAAACCGTCTGAAGCCATAAAATAAAAAGAAAACCTCACGCCTTAGCTTGATCGCTTTCCCACAGACGGCGCCAATTGTTTCAACCCAAAAAATGACCAACGTTGAGAATGCCTGGAACCTTGAACACCCTCCTGATCTGCACCACAAACACAAGTTAGAAAGGACCACCGGTGATTTTCCGGTGGAAACCTCTCCGATGCTTAAGTCAGTAAGCGTTTGAGGTGTTTTTCAGAAAGAAAGCAATAATGCTCAAGAAAATGACATACCTCTCTCAGCCTTGGGGCTGAGATATTTATAGCTTTTCCTAGTGGGGACCCCAGCCGGGATCTCAGGAGCACATGCCATGAATCTCGAGCTGTTGTGCAATAAATTCTGACAGGTGGTCCCACTTGTCTCTCCCTGGGGAGTCTGAGAAACAGGTCTTCCTTCATTCCGCATTATCTCAGCTCTGGGATTCCAGCAGAATTCAAGGAACCAGACCTGTCGTTATCTAGCTCTTCTTGCCTTTTATGTTCCCAGACCAGGCTAAACGTCAGTCCCCGAAACTTCAGTTTGGCATAATCTTCAAGCTTTTAGTGATCTCTTCAAGATAGCTAAGTTCAGGAGGGAATACAGGCGATAGCCACCTCTTCCTAACATTCCTGATGCCATTAGGAGGGTTATTTAGATCTTTCTCTAAGACAGAGCTGTTCTAGCCCTCCCTTAATTTATCTAACTACTCTGAGTCAGAGCTACCCCAAACCAGGTCTGGCGTATATGTTTCCCTATCAATTATAAACTTGCCCCCATGCAAATAGTGTTTCCACCTGTCAACAGCCATAAGAATTGCAAGGAATTCCCTCTCATAGACAGATAGTGCTTGATTCTTAGGGCATAGAACCTTTCTCAAAAAAGCCAATGGTCTCCCCTCTTACATTAACACAGATCCTATTCCCTTCCCACTTGCATCAGTCTCCAATATGGATTTCTTGGAAAAATCAGGTAAGGCCAGAACAGGTGTTGTAGTCATAGCCTGTTTCAAATCCTCAAAAGCCAAATGTGTTTCCTGGTTCCATTTAAACTGATCTTTCTTTAAGAGATCAGTCAGTGGCCTACTCATAACCCCATAACCCTTGACAGATTTCCTATAATATCTAGTTAACCCTAGAAATCCCCTGGTTATCTTTTGTGGATCTGTGGAAACCCCTTCCTGTGATATGATATGCCCCAAATATTCCACCTCTGTCTTTCCAAAGCAGCATTTACTAGCCTTAGCATATAGTTTGTTTTGCCTCAGTAACATTAGTACCTCCTCTAGGTGTTTCAAATGTTCCCCCTAACTCTTACTGTACACTAGGATATCATCCAAGAACACTAAAACAGTCCTCCTTAGCTGGTCCTTGAAAACCTTGTTCATGAGTGATTGAAAGGTAGCTGGTGCATTACACAGCCCAAATGGCATGACTAGGCATTCATAGTGCCCATGGTGTGTGCTAAAAGCAATTAGGAACCTGTGCTCAGGTTTCATTAAGGTTTGGAAATAGCCACTCCTCAAGTCTATCTTTGAAAAATACTTTGCCCCGTACAGTTCATCCAATAGTTCATCAATTACTGTTATAGGGTAATCATGTTTGACTGTTAGTCCATTAAGGTACCTGTAATCAACACACAACCTCCAGGTGGTATCCTTCTTCCTCACTAAAATCACTGGTGATGCAAAGGGACTCTTGCTGTCCTGAATAACCCCTGCCTCTAACATCTCATTAATCAACTTTTCAATGGCTTCCTTGTGTTCATGAGTGGTCCTGTATGGATACTAGTGTTTGGGAAAGCTGTCTGGTTTTAATAAAATCTAGTGTTCAACCCCTCTCCCTGGTGGCAGTCCTTTTGGTTCCTCAAAAACATCATAATATTTGCTTAGCAGTCTGTCTATGTCAACATTAACCCCCTGGTGTTCTGTCTTTGTTAAAGTTACCCAGTATACCTCTTCCACTTGAGTGCACTGTTCCTCATGTATCAGCTTGTATAAGGATGGGCCAGAAATGAATTTGCAATCTGTTGTAGATGTGATGGCCTGAATCCTTATCCTTTTCCCTTCTGTAAAAACCATCTTGGCATAATCTAGTTCAATAAAGGTACAAGACTTGAGCCAATCCCCTCCCAGAATGAGATCACACCCCTCATTTTGTGGTACCCTCAGTGAGTAGTTAAACTGGTGTCCTTGCATTTCCCAACCAAAGTCCTTTACACATTGATTACTGACCATTTTTTGTCCATTAACTACTTTCACTAGCAAGGGTTTGGCTGAGCTGAGGTGGCATCCTAGCTGTTTAGCAGTCCTTTCTTGAATGAAACTCAGGGTGCTACCTGAGTCAATGAGTATATGTAGTTTATGCTCCTTTTGTTGCCCACATACTCTCATTGTGGTGACCCCATCCTCCACTAAAATTGCATTGACAAACATTTGTACCTCCTCCATGACATTAGGCCATTCAGTGTGATTGACAACTTCTGTTTGTAAATAGGTTAGCTCTTCTTCTTCAGTCATGATCATGTAGCTAATTCTATTTTTACACCTGTGACCTGGCATAAATTTCTCATCACAGTTGTAGCACAATCCCTTCTATCTCCTAGTAGGCATCTCACTTGAGGTCAGAAGTTTGGTAGGGGTCTTGAGTTGTGGGTAGTAGCATCCCTTCCATAAGTTGAAGAATCAGTACTCTTAGGGTTTGATGAACTGGTGAATCTGGTGGTCCCCTTTAATTTTCTTGTGGTGGCATCTAGGGTAAGTAGCTGATTCCTGCCCAAATCTATGGCTTGTTGCAGTGTGGTAGGTTCAAACATTGTGATGAAAGACTGCACATCTTCAGATAACCCACTGATAAAACTAGCTATAAAATACTCATCTGAGTACCCCTGATTAATCATCAGCATGCATGCTCTGAGTTCTTCAAATTTCTCCACATATTCCATGTAAGAGTCTGTGTGTTTGAGTTTGTTAAATTCTTCAATGATCTTAGTTTCTTTGATTTGTTCAAACCTGGCTGAAATGATATCTAAAAATTGTACCCATGACAAATCAGTCTGATTAACCCCAAAATTTTGGTACCATTGGGCTGCTTTGCCCTCAAAATGCATGGCAGCCAGTGTGACCTTCTGAACATCATTCATGAATGGTACCAATTTGAAATACCCATTACATTTCATTATCCAAGACCTAGGTTGTGTCCCATCAAAATGGGGAAAATCAATCTTGGGCAGTGGATTTGTGGTGTGGTTACCTGTATATTCAATCTGTTGCTTTGTTCTGGAAGTGTTTGATTTGTTCCCATTTTCTGTCAAAGGAGTTGAAAAGGGTCTACCCACCTCCATCATCTTGGTTTTCCCCCCTGTCTGGATTCAAGATCTGCATCTGGAGTGTGGCTAGGGTTGTAGTAAGGTGCTCCAGCTTACTGGTAAGGTTTTGTGTCTATTCATGTATTGCTGTTTTGATATTGGAAATCTGGGCTTGTGTTTCTGAATGGATATCTGTAATCTGCTCTTGTAGTTTAAGTTCTGAGGCTTCTCTTTTTTGTAATTCATTTTGCAGCACCTGATCAAGCCTTTTTTGAGATTCTTGGAGATCTTTGAAACGAGTAACTTCTGCTATGCCGAGGATCGTCTGCTCTGGTGCCAATTGTTATGGGTTTAACCGGTCTTATATTTAATTGAATTTTCCTGTAATTTATTTGGTGATTCTGCAATGTAATTTGATGGATGAAATTTGGGGAAGAGATATATGACGGCAGATAGGGAGGAGAAATATAGAGAGATGAGTAATTCATGTAAAATGCTTAATTGTTGCGTACTGTTCCCCTTGATTACATAAAGCCAAAAAATATGGTTGGACCACTTGATTATAATGACTAAATTACCCATAAAATATCTAAAGGAAATTTGACCCCCTTCTCTTATAATTTAATGGATCAGTAACAATTAATTAATAGGCCCAACTCCTTTCCAGCCCATTTAAATAAATCAGCCCGGCATCTGGTTGTCACCGCTTTGATTCGCGACCCGAACTCCGCCCGAGTCCTTACCTGTTTCTTGCTTCTTCTTCTTTTGTTCATAGCCCGTCTTAAAGATGATATTTTTATCTCTTGGCTTCAATTTAGGGTTCCTTTCCCAATCGGATTCCTCTTCCCCTTCCTTCAATCCCCAATTCATGACAGCTAAGTTTGCATTGATCAATTTGAAGTTAAGAATTCAAACATGCAAGATCGAAAATTTATGGACTAATTCATTGAATAAACAACCACCTTATAATATAGACTGAAAATCTTGAGTGGAAATATCACTTATAAACGAGTTTAAGGCACGTTTTCGAAGTCGTTCCAACTAGGCATACCTCTTTTTTCTTTTTTTAAATTTTATAAATTATATATTCATTTAGTATTATTTTACGTAAAATATAAGTTTTATATTAAATTCTATTACTAATGCTAACATAATACTTTTTTTTTTGGAAAGCCCATCGGATCTAACTATTGGTTGTGGTTGACAATTGAATTATTTGTTTTTGTTAGAGATTTATAAAATTCTGAAATCATCTAATTTATTGAAGTTATAATTCCAGTGGTACACAAATACAATAGAGTTAGTTATTTATAAACACGTTATAGGATTTTTTTTACGTAGGAATAAAATCCCATTATTTGTGCTAGTTTATTTAAAGTGTTTTATTTTCCTTTTCTGGACTCTAGTGTTAGTTATAATATTTAGTCAATTAATTCAGCAAAATAATAGAGTCCTTTATCTTGGTAAAGTCTTTATTTAACTCTTACATATTTGTTTTATAGAGATAACCATGAAATCCTTGTTATGTGGAACAAGGACTCTTTCAAGAAAGTTGGACTATATATATCTCTTGGCGCTTTTGATAAAGATATGCGGTGAGGACGAGAAAAACAGAAGGACGATTAAAAGCTTCCATTTATCCATTTCAGAGAGTTCTTTAAGTTCGTGTTTGATCGAATGAGAAGATTTTAGGAGTGATTCTTTTCATTAATTTTTGTAATACTCAGAGAGAGTTCATTGATTCCTTCGTTTGTATAACATTTCTAGTAATACCTTTTGGCCTAAGGTCACGATCTGTGAGTTATTTTAACTCATAGATAAAAATCATTCATGTGTCTTTCTTTCAATTACAAGTATGTCAGTGAAGATGTTTCAACATCACCACTAGCATAGGTTTCAAATACCTCCATGCAAGTTATTGAAGACCTTCAAAACTTTCATTTGGTATCAAGAGCGATTAATTGACACTACTAAGTGAGGATCCTGCGTGTTTTGAAGGACAAACGATTGATACGGTAATGAACAAGGCAATCCGACCTCCTGTGTTGGATGGAATAAATTACACAATCTGAAAAGTTAGAATGCGTGCTTACATAAAAATGATAGATGAAAGATCTTGGCGCGTAATCCTGATTGGATGGGAGGCTCCCAGGATAGACGATCCGGATGGTGACGTCATTCTAAAAATTGAGGTTGACTGGACTGCCGAGGAACTGGCTATTTCGAATGTGAACACCAATGCTTTGAATGCTATCTATTTCTTTGTAGATGTTTCTCTGTCTAGAATTATCTCTAACCTTCAGACGGCTAAAGAAGCATGCGACGCTCTATAACTCTTTTGTGAAGGGTCTAAAGGAGTACAACGAACTAAACTAAGGGTGTTGGAAACTCAATTTGAATTTCTAAGGATGGAGGAAAGTGAAACTATTGTCAATTACAGTGCAAAACTCCTTGACATCGCAAATGAATGTCAATTGTTGGGTACCCCCATCTCAAATGAAAGGCTGGTGAGAAAATTCATGCGATCTGTGACCAGAAACTCAACATGAAGATCACTGCCATTGAAGAAACTAAGGATACACTTGTCATGAGTTTTGATGAACTCGTTGGATTTTAAAAAACCTCGAGATGGAATTAAAAATCAAGCAACCGAAAGGGAGAAGTATTGCTCTAATCTCGGCCCCAGATTTTGAAGATGAAGACCTTGATCTTGCTGCCCTAGCATATGAGGCTGAGAATGGCAATTTAGATGAAGATGGCATTGCTCTCAAGACCAGTAAATTCAGTGACTTTCTGAAGAAAAAGAACAAATCAAGAGAACCTTTCAATAGGCACTTTAAGTCTTCATCTGAACCTACCACTCCCAAACCATTGAATCAATCCGCCAATAGATTCAAAATAAGGGATGTGACTCATACGAGTGTTAAGTCTGAGCTTAGAAATCAAAACAGCACCAAGGATTTGGATAATATTCAATGTCATGAGTGTAGAGATTTTGGACATTACAAGTATGAGTGTGCTAACACCATAAGAAAAAAGAACTTGATCGCTATGAGTGATGGTGAAAAAGACGATGAATCAAAAGAAATTGGGGTGGTATGTTGTCTGGGATGACACTGACAGTACGAGTGACATTTTGTGTCTCAACTCGTTCACCTTAACAGAAAGTGATGAAAATGAAGATTTTGGTGCTGCGTACGAAGAGCTGTATGAGAATAGGTGCAAACTGCTTTAGAAGGTCAAAATTCTCTCTAAAGAAAATGAGAGTCTGACTCGTGCAGACAAAGAACAATAATTAGTGTTTTTGCGTTTAGAAGCTCTTCTGACCAAACAAGAAGAGGAACTAGATAGAACTAGGGGTGAACTTTCAGCAGCCATGATGACACTGAAGAAACTCAACTCTGGATCTACCAAACTTGATGAAATCCTGTCTATTTAAACTATGATTAGACATGGGATAGGGTTTGAGGCTCCAGTTTTTGTCAAAGAAAGTGACAAATCTTCAGAAGGATCTGTTTCTATGAAGAAGACCAAGCGAAGAAAGCGTACTTATGTATGTCATCACTGCTTGGAACCTAGACACATTAGACTATTTTTAAAAATTTTAAGTCAGAAAGAGCATCCTCTTCCAGAAGCAAGACAATGTCAGTGAATATAAGATCCAACATTAGGACTAACACTACTCACAAAGGCATAATGGTGTGGGTAAGAAAGGTTGACACACGGTGCAACATGATCTATATCTTTCTGAAGTCCAGTGTTGAAGGCTCGTGATATTTAGATAGTGGATGCTCCAGGTATATGACAGGCTCGGGTGAACACTTGACTAACGTTGTTCAGCACAATGGTGGCAAATTTCAATATGGTGGTGGTGTGCATGGTCAGATTATAGGATAAGGACACTAAATGTTGAAGGGTTACCTAAACTTCAGAATGTGCTGCTTGTTAAGGGATTGGCTGCCAACCTCATAGGCATCAGTAAGCTATGTGACGATGATCTTCATGTGAAATTCAGCCGAGATTCATGTGAAGTCTTTAACAACTCTGATAAATGCATCCTTACTAGCACATGAACCACGAACAATTGCTACAAAGTAAACAGCAAGATCTGGTGTCAAGTGTGCAACCTTCAGATCCGAGTTGTGGCATCAAAAGATGGGACATTGATATGCAAGGAATTATTTGGTAATTAATGGTTTAAAATTATATTTGTGCTCTTCATATTTTCATATGTTTATATTAAGAGTAACATAAAACTAATACAAAACCAAAAATAGTAAAATGAGCAGCAATCAGATAGCAGAAAACGAGTGGGAAAAAGTGCTTAACTTTTATTCCTCAAAATCAGTTCGGATCGGCCTTAGCCGAACCCTTTTTTACATGTGCTTGACCTTGAAATACAAGTTTTCTCTCTCTAAAGCTCTCTCTGTTTCTTTCTCTAAAAAAATGGGGATCTCCCCTCTCTCTTTTGGAGAGGCTATTTATAGTTTTCCCTTGAAACTCTAATTAGACACCTGGCACTCTCCTATTGGTCCTCCGAAACCTCTGCTCTCATATCCACCGCCTTAGTACCGTCCTCAGCTATGTTCCACCGACTGAAAGCCGACCTCAGATATTTTTCGAATCGAACGGATCTCTCAGAGGAATCTGCCCTCCTTGACACTTCTCAGACTTGTGCTTCCAGGTCAGAAAATTTAGCTCATGACTCGGACCGCCTGTCCCTCCCCCCCCCCCGGGCAAAATTCTGCTCGGCGGAGTGCCGAGCTCAAGGTGCTCGGCGTACCCTACCTGGCACCTCTGGCAGGAGTGTTCGGCTGGGAGTCGAGCTTTTCTGCTCGGCCCATTCCTGCTCGGCCGCCGGCCTCGAGCCCGGCCTGATGCTCCCGCGTGGGTGTTCTTCGGCAATGCCTGCGCGTTGTCTGCTCTGCTCGGCAGCAAGCCTCGAGCGCGTCTTATTCTGTTCGGCAGCTGGCCTCGAGCTCGGTCCGGTGCTGCCGTGCGGGTGTTCTCGGCGGTGCTCGTACATTTCTTGATCTGCTCGGCAAGGCCCCGAGCTTGGCAGAAAGCCTCAAGCGCGTCCTATTCTGCTCGGCAGCCGGCCTCGAGCTCGGTCTGGTACTGCCGCGCGGGTATTCTCGGCGGTGTTCGTGCTTTGCTTGCTCTGCTCGGCAAGGTGCCGAGCTCGGCAGCTCGGAAAGGAGCTGCTCGGCTCCTCTAGGCGGGGATGCTCAACACTTCTCGGCATGGGCGCTCGGCAAGTGCTGGTCTGCTCGGCCCTCCTCGCCGAGCCATGTGCGTTACGCTTTCAGCTCGGTCAGCATGCCTTGAGATCTGCTCGGCATCATTGCGCAGGCGTCCTCGGCACCCCCGTGCACAATGCGCATTCAGCTCGGCAACAGGCCTTGAGCTCGGTGAAACCCTGTTCGGCATCTTTGGCACCTAGCCACTTTTCCGGTCAGTCTAATTCGCTCAGCTCGGATCCTCCTTCGGGGAATACCGACCATCAACAAGCCCCTGAGCATGGAGTCGAACACGTGTGGTCGAGTTCGGGCTCATTGAATTCTTGGTCGCTCGTGAGGACCGAGCTGAATCGTACACGGGATACCTTGTCCCTTCAACCTGGCCCCGCCTGCGGTTTGACCATCTCGTGGTCCGCGACGTAAGCTTTTTCAGGAATCTTTGTAAGCTTTTGCAGATTTGTCCTTTGTACTTTTGGGGAAGCTGCATGTGATGTGTTTTTGTACATTTATGTGGCAAGATTCCCCCCTTTTCTCTATTACACCAGCCCCTTGTGCTCTCCTCTTTTTCCTCACTTTCATTTTGCAGCCTCATCTTCTACTTCCTCCTCTTACGTAACATCCTCTCTTTTTTTTTTTTTGTGGAGATCCTATTCGTGTTCTAGCTTTGTGACTCCCTGTCCGGTCCGTTTCGTATCACTTGGGTCCGACTCTTCTCGAGTTCTTCATCAGAGGTAATCTCTTTCTTTTGCGTTCTGTCTTTCAAAAAATCTTTTTAATGTCTAGTAGCCCGGGTTATTCCCGGATAGTTCTTGGGGGTACGAGGGGAATAGTCAGTGCGGCGACCAACCCATATTTCCGTCAGGTTCATACCCCGGGTCCGGACTCGACCAATACCGCAGTTTTGGGGCCGGGGAGATTTTTGGTCAAGGGAGACCCTTTGCCTTTGAACAGTTTTCAAATGACAATTTTGGCGGTCATTTTCAGTTCGGGCATTCCCAACCTTTCGAGCCTGGAGGCCAGTTCGGACAAGGTTGTTCTTTTGGGCCCAGGAGTAGGCCTTTTCCTGAATTGCAATGCGGTGCGGATAGCTATCCCAATAGGGACACAGCCGGTGAACCGGCTCGGATGCCGAGTTTGAGTCCAGACCGAACCGGTGCCGTCTGTGAGGACTTCGGGGTTGGTCTGGCCGATATAGAGCTCCTAGACGATCTTTCTGGCCCAGGCAGAGATGAGAATCGATGAACGCTGGGGGCCAAGAAACCCACGAAGTCTAAGGCTATGGTGAGGCTGGCGTCTCCCGAGACTCTTGCCTTTTGGTCCGACCAGCCGGGTGAGCGTACCCCGGTTGGTCATTGGAAGAGACCGCCTCCCCAAGAGTGGGACGACAATATGCTCAAGATAGCCGCGGAGCAAAGTATATTGGTTGACAACAATTTGGTTGTGTATAGGGACGAGTGCAGGGTGCCTGGGTCGGTTCATTTCTTCCTTCCCTATGATGCCGAGCAAATTCACTGCCCACCAGTCTCGTGCACCACCATGTTCTCTGACAGTTTACGTTTTGGTGTCTCGTTTCCGCTCCCCCGGCTTTTAACGGATATTCTGAACGGCCTGGGACTACCCATTTTTCAGCTCCATCCTTTGACCGTGGCTCGAATCTTAGCCTTGTTTGTGCTTTTTAGCCTCAATGATTGGCCATCCCCCTCTATCGAGGAGCTTCGTTGGCTTTTTCACTTTAAGGCCGCCGATGGGGCTAACTCTGGCTTTTATTATGGTTCGGTTCGGTCCGGGGACTTCAAATATCTTGTGGCTGGGCTCCCTGATTCCCTTCATGACTGGGAGTCTCGTTGGTTTTATGTCGGGGGGGACTGGCAGACACGTAACCCTGACGGCTCGCTCTACCTTCCTCCCAACTCTTATGTGAAATTTGGTTAGTATAGCTCTAATTCTTTCCTTTAACTTCGGTCTAATGCTTATCGTCCGTCTTTTTCTTTTCAGTGTATCGAAAGGCAGAGGAACCCAACTTGGAATTTGTTACTCGCTTGTTTACAATTTTGGGCTCCGACCCAGAGCAGAGGCACTACAAGATATTTCTTACAAAAGCCAAGCTCCGAAGGGCCGGACTCAGGGAGTCACCTCTTCGCTCTCAGCTCGGACCTTCCATCCCCGGTGAGTCCAACGACTTACTCGGTATTCCGTGCTTGGTACTTTACGCTTTTTGTTCAATAATTTTATGTTTGGTTGAATGATTTATCATTTGTATTAGCATTTGTCGGCCGATGTTGCCGAGCCAGACTCAGCAGTTCGGGGCCCTTCTGCTTGGCATTTTCTCAGCTCGGCACGGGCTGCTTCATCGCTTAGGCATCAGCACCCGTGTCGATTTAGAGATTTGGGCCGAGCTCGGCTACTCGAGGATTGCTCTGCTCGGCATTTTCTCAGCTCCGCAGGGGCTACTTCGTCGCTTCGGCGTTGGCACCCATGTCGATTTAGAAATTTGGGCCGGGCTCGGCTACTCGAGGATTGCTCTGCTCGGCATTTTCTCAGCTCAGTAGGGGCCGTTTCGTCGCTTCGGCGTCGGTGCCCATGTCGATTTAAAAATTTGGGCCGAGCTCGGCTACTCGAGGATTGCTCTGCTCGGCATTTTCTCAGCTCGGCAGGGGCCGTTTCGTCGCTTCGGCGTCGGCGCCCATGTCGATTTCAAAATTTGGGCCGTGCTCGGCTGGGTTGTCATTTTTTGCTCGGTCACGATATATGTTTAGACTGCCCTTTTTATCTGTGCTTTTCTGAGCTCGGTGTTTTTGTGCTTGCAGTGTATTATCCTTGCCTTGACAGAACCATGCCTCTTTCTGCACTTGACCGGGCTGCTAAGTTTCTAGAACTAAATACCAAGAAGCCGGCTAAGAAATCAGCAATGGGTGGTGGCAAGAGGAAGAAAAAGGCCAGCTCCTCAGCCCCATCTGCTCCTCCTGTGTCACACCCAGCCCCTCAGGTCGGTGAGGGCAGCTCTCACCATGAGCCCATCGAGGTCGAGCATGAGGAAGTCGTGTATGGAGGTCCTCGTCCTCCTTCAGTTCCTCGTGCGTACGATTATTCGGGGTGTTACGCCCCGAACGCTGCTGGGGGGTCGTCTGCTGGGTATCCTTTTTCCGAGTTCTCGGAGAGCATGGCTCGGAGCTGGAACCCAGACCTGAATGACTGGGTGTCCGGCTTTGACGGGGACAGCCAGGTCGGGTTC
>BMAC01000026.1:2773985-2853617 GCA_014905375.1 Phtheirospermum japonicum | reverse complement strand
CAACAATGATTCCAAGGAGTAAGTTCTAACGAAGTACCTCGAAGAAACGGCTCGAGTTAGGAGTTTAGAGTCGAAGAGCAAGAATTTCCCCAAAATTGCTTGTGTTTGAAGATGGAAGACGAAATAAGAAATCCCGTGTAAAACTCGGTCGATCGACTCCTCACCCCTTCTTCTCCTTTTTTTTCCGATTACTTTCCTTTTTTTTAATATTTTCTTGCTTTTCGTTTTTTTTTTGTTTCTCTCCCTCTTTTTTACGTTGCAGTCGTCTGGGGTGGAAGAAAGGGTCAGCCAACTTGTTTTATAGACTTCCTTCCAAGTCCGCGTCAGTGGGGCAGTCGATCGACTGCTCTTCAGAGAGGTCCGAGAGTTTCTGTCCGCCAGTCGATCCGGGGAGGCTCAGTCAATTTTGCAGTCGATTGACTGCCCCGTTGAATCGACTGCTCTTCAGAGAGTCATTTTTCGGTCCCCGTGGCTCCCAAATTGCTCCTACACCAACAAGAACATAAGACAACGCAAAGAAAAGGAGGAAACATGTACATAATTTCAAGAAGAAGAAGAAGAATAAAACAAAATAAAATAAAAGTGGATAAGAATAAGAAAAATAAGAAAGAGATAGAAAACCCATGGGTTGCCTCCCATGTAGCGCTTGTTTAACGTCATTAGCTCGACGTTTCTCTTGTGAATTATGCATCGGATGAGATGGGAGGATCCACCAAAGCTACCACTTCCTCGCCGGGTGGTAAAAGGAAACCATGCTTATAGGGCTTGAATCGGTGGACGTTTACTTGAAACTTCTCTTGAGTCTTTGGGTCGATCAAAGTCACCGCCCCACTTGGATTGATGAACTCAATAGTGTAGGGTCCCATCCATTTCGATATTAACTTGCCGGGGTGGAGAGCTAAGCGGGAATTATACAATAAAATGGGCATCCCAACTTCAAGTTCCTTCAGAATTATCCTCTCGTCATGAATTCGTTTCGTCCTTTCTTTATAAATACGAGCATTGTCATATTGTCTATCCCGAAGTTCGTCCAACTCTTCCATTTGCAACATCTGTTCAAGACCGGCTTTCTTTAAATCCAAGTTAACGGCTCTCATTGCCCAAAACGCCTTATGTTCTATCTCAACGGGCAAGTGAAATGTCTTCCCAAAGGCCAAAGTATAGGGGCTCGTGCCTAGAACCGTCTTATAAGCCGTCCGAAGGGCCCACAATGCATCGTTTTACTTTCTTAACCAATCTTTCCGGTTAGGTTGCACCGTCTTTTCTAACACGCTCTTAACTTATTTGTTGCTTGTCTCGACTTGCCCCGAAGTTTGGGGGTGATACGGCGTAGCAATCTTGTGCTTGATCCCGTAGATCCTCATAGGTTTCTCAAAAAGCTTGTTGCAAAAGTGGCTACCACCATCACTTATTATAACTCTCGGGAAGCCAAAACGAGCACAAATGTTCTCTTTCACGAACTTGACGACAACCTCGACGTTATTCTTTCTTGTGGGGATGGCCTCGACCCATTTAGAAACGTAATCAACCCCCACAAGGATGTACTCAAAACCATCAATCGACTTTGGAAACGGGCCCATGAAGTCAACTCCCCAAACCTCGAAGATTTCAACCACCAAATTTCCCGCCAAGGGCATTTCGGTCCTCTTCGAGATGCTTCCCGTTCGTTGACATTTATCGCAAGTTTGAACGTGGACTTGAGCATCATAATGGAGAGACGGCCAATAGAAACCCGAACTCAAGATTTTAAGTGCCGTTTTCCTTCCCCCAAAGTGCCCTCYGGCTTYATGGYCATGACAAAAGGTTAGTAGAGCTTTTATCTCATTCTCCGGCACACATATCCTAATCATTCCATCCTTCCCCACTTTGTACATGAAGGGGTCATCCCAATAAAAGCTTTGGCACTTAGCTAGGAAGCGTTTCTTCTCTTGCCAATTCATATCTGGCCGGAGTTCTCCATTTTCTAAATAATTCGCATAGTCGGCATACCAAGGGGCTTGGGCCACTTCTAATAAGTTTTCATGTGGCAAGTTTTCGCCAATTGCCAACCTTTCTCCTCCCTCCATGACCAACCTCGAGAGGTGATCGGCTACCGCATTTTCGCACCCCTTTCGATCCTTGATCTCAATATCGAATTCTTGTAGCAATAGCATCTATCGAATGAGGCGGGGTTTTGCTTGAGGTTTAGAAAATAAATAACATAACGCGGCATGATCGCTATGCACCACGACCCGTGAACCAACAATATAAGCTCAAAACTTCTCCAAAGCAAAGATCACGGCTAGTAGCTCCCTCTCAGTTGTCGTATAGTTCTTTTGGGCATCGTTAAGCATCAAACTCGCATAATATACCACCCGTAATAACTTGTCTACATGTTGTCCAAGCACGGCCCCCACCGCTTCACTCGAAGCGTCACACATGATCTCAAAGGGTAAGCTCCAATCCGGGGGCCACGACGATGGGGGCGGACACTAAACTCCTTTTGATGGACAAGAAGGCCTCCTCACAATCCCCATCAAAATCGAAAGGCACGTCATTACTTAGTAAACGGCACAAAGGGCGGGCGATTTTAGAGAAATCCTTTATAAAACGACGATAGAACCCGGCGTGCCCAAGAAAGCTTCTTACATCCTTCACGTTGAGGGGAAGAGGTAACTTTTCGATCACTTCCACTTTTGCTTTGTCCACCTCAATACCCCTTCCCAAAATTATGTGCCCTAGCACCAAGCCACTCCGAACCATGAAATGGCTCTTCTCCCAACTTAAGATCAAGCTCGTCTCCTCACACCGGGATAGCACCTCCTCAAGATTCTTTAAGCACTCATCAAATGAGTCTCCATAAATGGAGAAGTCATCCATGAAGACCTCAAGGTACTTGTTGATCATGTCGGAGAATATGGAAAGCATACATCGTTGGAACGTCCACGGGGCATTACATAGCCCAAATGGCATCCGTCGGAAGGCAATAGTCCCAAACGGGCAAGTGAACGTCGTTTTAACTTGGTCCTCGGGGGCGATGGCAATTTGGTAATATCCTAATAATCCGTCCAAAAAGCAATAAGAGTGGTGGCCGGCAAGCTTGTCGAGCATTTGATCGATGAATGGGAGGGGGAAATGATCCTTCTTCGTAGCCGCATTCAATTTTAGAAAATCGATACACATTCTCCACCCCGTCGTAGCTCGTGTAGCCAACAACTCTCCCATATCATTCTCCACAACGGTTATGCCGCTCTTCTTTGGGACCATATGAACGGGGATTACCCATTCACTCNGGGAAGAGGTAACTTTTCGATCACTTCCACTTTTGCTTTGTCCACCTCAATACCCCTTCCCGAAATTATGTGCCCTAGCACCAAGCCACTCCGAACCATGAAATGGCTCTTCTCCCAACTTAAGGTCAAGCTCGTCTCCTCACACCGGGCTAACACCTCCTCAAGATTCTTTAAGCACTCGTCAAATGAGTCTCCATAAATGGAGAAGTCATCCATGAAGACCTCAAGGTACTTGTCGATCATGTCAGAGAATATGGAAAGCATACATCGTTGGAACGTCCCCGGCGCATTACATAGCCCAAATGGCATCCGTCGGAAGGCAAAAGTCCCAAACGGGCAAGTGAACATCGTTTAGCTTGGTCCTCGGGGGTGATGGCAATTTGATAATATCCCGATAATCCGTCCAAAAAGCAATAAGCGTGGTGGCCAGCAAACTTGTCGAGCATTTGATCGATGGGAGGGGGAAATGATCCTTCTTCATAGTCGCATTCAATTTTCGAAAATCGATACACATTCTCCACCCCATCGTAGCTCGTGTAGCCAACAACTCTCCCATAACATTCTCCACAATGGTTATGCCGCTCTTCTTTGGGACCATATGAACGGGGCTTACCCATTCACTCTCGGTTATAGCAAATATCAAGCCCTCCTCCAACAACTTAAGGATTTCGGCCTTCACAATTTCTTTAAGGTTCGGATTCAAACGCCTTTGGAATTCTCGAGATGGTTTGGCATAACCCTCCAAAACAATCCTATGCATACAAGTTGATGGGCTAATTCCTTTAATATAGCCCAAGACTCCACCCAATGGCACCCTTATGAGCTTTAAGCACCTCGATCAACCTCGCTTCTTCTTCTTCACTCAAGTGGGCAAAAATGATCACCGACTTGCTCTCTTCCTTTTCTAAAAAGACATATTTGAGGTGAGATGGGAGAGGCTTTAGCTCGGGCTTGTGCCTCCTCTCAACCTCGTCATTGGATAGCTCAAACAAATCCACTACATCAAATTTTGTACTCGGCTCAACAACTCGTTTCCCATCAACAACCTCCACCTCCCCTCTCAAAAACTCGTTATTGCCCTCAACGACATGAACACAAGCACTCTCGTAGAAGTTGGTGCATCGGGAACAGCACACGAGTTAGCACGAACAATAAAGGTTTCATCATCTATCAAAACAACTTGATCATCTTTCGGCTCCACCATCTGAACGTACTCATCCTCCAAAAAGACTTGCTCGACCAATTCTTGTAACTCGTCAACAAGAAGGCAATCTGCATGGTAAATACTTGAAGGAATCGATGGCAAGTTGGTCATCGAGAATGTGGCCGATTCACGCACAACGGACAATGTGAGATTCTTCTTTCCAACATCGATTAAGCATTGTGTTGTGGCCATAAAGGGACGACCAAGCAAAATGGTATGCTCGGGGCCATCATTGGAAACCAAACCAACATCTAAGATAACAAAGTCCACCGGCACCACAAGACCCCCAACTTTGACGAGCACATCTTTAAAAAACCCCTTCGGATAACGGATGGAAAGATCGGCCAATTGCAAACAAATCCGAGTCTCTTGTAAGGGTGCTAACTCCAATTGCTCATAAATCGAAGATGGCATCAAATTTATACCCGCCCCGGAATCAAGCATACCGCTCGTGACTTTCCCATTACCGAGTGTGATATCGATACAAAAAGAGCCGGGGTCCGCCATTTTGAGAGCCAAAATCAAAGGATCACAAACCACACTTGCTTCCTTGGATAGCATAACCTTCTCATTTGTCGTAGTGAAAAGCTTTCTCGACGAGAGTTCCTTGAAAAATTTAGAATAGGCAGGCATATCTCGGATGGCATCCAATAACGGAAGAGTGATATTAACATTGGACAAGGTGTTGTAGAGCCTTTGGAATTTCTCATCTTTCTTAGCGTTAGGAAGACGAGAGGGAAAAGGCGTGGAACCCTTGGGGATCGGGGGCTTATAAGCATTAGACAATTTATGCAAGCCATCGAGAACCTCTTTAGATGGGGAGGGGTTCACGGGGGTGGAATTGGAAGAAGAGACGATCGGTGGGCTAGGAACGTTTTCAACCTCGGCCGGTAGATCGACCTTATTATTAATGACCCGACCACTTCGAAGTGAAGTGATCGCATGGGCATGGGACGATTGGCTCGGTAACTTCCCTTTCTCATTGTCTTGTTTGATCAAATTAATTTCGGTAGCCATTTGTCCAACTTTCGTATTCAACCCGCTATTTGAGGCCTCTATAGCGGTTAACCGGGCTTCAAAGGAAGACATCGTGGTGGAAATGGATTGCAATTGTTGCATGATCATGGCAATGTTTGGATCGGTAGCCGGTGGTGGAGTATTTATCGGAGGAGACGGACGAGATGGACCCACATGAGGAGGGACTCCCGATTGGGCATTCTCATAGCCAAAAGTAGGGTGCATGCGGTTACTCGGATGATAAGGAGGATTGTGAGTAGGCGGCCGAGCATAGAAAGGCTTAGAAACACCATTAACCGATTGGTATCCTTGGACTCCACAAACTTCCTCCGACGGGGGCACCGGCATGTAAAACGAGGGATTTGATGGACAAGAAAGGGCCTCATGCCCAACCATTCCACAAGACAAACAAGGAGGCTCCGGGTTGGGGCAAGATAGCTTCACAATTTGAGCCTCCAACGCCGTAATTTTCCTATCGGTTTCAAGTTTCTCGGAAGAGGACGACTCCAACACCTCGTTAGCACTTGAATACAAAGCACGGGAAGATTTTTGTTTGGAAGTCTTGGCCAAATTGAGGAAAACTCGGTGAAGTGATTGAGGGGAATGAATCGTCATGTTGCCACCCGCTCTCGTGTCTACCATGTATTGATATTGCGGGTCCAACTCTTCATAAAAAGTTTGAATCAAAAGATCCTTCGGAAAATGACAATGAGGACAACTATCAACAAGACCCTTGAAACGAAACCAAGCGGAGTGAAACGGCTCGTTCTTAATTTGCTTGAAAGACATAATCTTAACTCTTACATCGTTCGTCCTTTCCATGGAATAGTAATTGTCGAGGAAGACTTTCGAAAGCGCATCCCATGTACGAATGGAGTTAGGGGGGAGACTCATGAACCATGTTAAAGCCTTATCTTGGAGAGCATACGAAAAAAAACGTAGTTTAAGATGATCCAAGCTCATCATGTTTGGGCGGTGAAAACTCAAGACTTGCCATTGAAAATGCCTTATGAATTGGAGAGGATTCTCCTTAGCAAAACCGTGGAAAACCGGGAGGCGGGCAAAATCAAGGGAAAGGATATCAATGGCCATAACCTTGGGGGGAAGATAAATACAAGATGAAATATTAGCCCCCACGAAGGCTTGGCTCACCTCCTTCATCGTACGAACGGGTGGGAGAAGCGGAGCACTCGGATCATAACCACCAAACGAAGCATACTCATCATCCATGTCATCGTCAAACTCAAGACCAGTATCACCAAAACCTAGACCATAATCTTGCCCATACGGATTCACTCTCGGAGTCGGAGTTGGTTTATGCACGGGGGGAACACCAAACGGGCCTCAGTTTGGGCTCGGCAATTTCGAAACGTGGGGAGGGGCTCTATAACCATGCGGACCGGGATTCGGGGCACTAAACTCGTCGAATGAGCCATTAAACCCGACATGGTTTGCACCATGCCCTCCCATGTCGGGTCGTTCAAAGCCTTGAGAACCCGGGGTAACGTGGTTTGCACCATGCCCTCCCATGTTACCCATTCCATCCGAACCACCACCATTACCAACATGGTTTGCACCATGCCCTCCCATGTTGGGAACGAAACTTCCGCCGAAAGAGTTGGGAAACGAAGTCATACCTTGGGGTCGGCCCGGGGCGTGCTCATGAGTGGTAAAACCACTCCCTTGAAATCCAAGCGATTGCTCGGGAGGCGGCGTGTGAATGGGAATGGAAGGCCCGGCTATGGAACTCGGAATGGGCTCTTCATGAATGCCGGGCTCGGTCGAGGTAGAGCCTTGAGGATTGACCCGGGGGGATTTCTCGTGAGGGTCGAGAAATGGGCCCGAGTAAGGAAGATTGTCCGTCATAGTAAAAACAAGAAGCGAAGAATGTCGAAGACGTCATAATCGTTCGGGGTTAGAAGTATAAGGAAATAATTCGTGTCCAAGCGAACGACGACCTTGCATACACTCAAAGAAATCGTCAAATACAAAGAGAAGCTAAAAACACAAAGAAACAACAATTAAATTGAAGGCCTTAACCAAGACGAGTCGCAACGGCGCCATTTTGAAGTTATAATTGTTGTGGTGTTGAAATAAATCAACGAGTTCATGGCTTGGTGTTATCGGACTTCAATCCATTTGCAAGTTTCAATACGTTTCAAGCTCAAGAGATAAGAGAAAACTGGAAATAATGCAATTAAAAATATCAAACTAAACTAGAAATTGAAATGACAAGTTGGTCGGATGCCTCGGTCGTATGCCTTAATTGAAAATGCAAAGCAATAAAGAAAGAAAGCAAGAGAATGCAAAGTTTCACCATGTACTACCATGCATGCACAAGGTACAACCATGCATGAAAACTCAAATAATGCAAATTGACAAAAATTGAAAGCACCAAAGTAAAGAGCAATAAAAGTTGACGTAAAAGTTCAAATCTTTCGGAAAAATAACGAGAAACGAAGAGTAGATCTAAGATTCAATTTAAAACTATGCATGGAAATTTAATTCAAAATAAAGCATAAGTAAAACTCAAAGTCATGATGATCAAGGACCCGATCTATAGATCTAGGTGTGTCACTCAACTAGAATCCATAATCAATTCACAAGTTTCATCATGAAATCAAGTAGCTAAGACAAAAGGCATGATTGAAGAACAAGCGTGGAAATAAAGAACAAAGCTTGAGATTAAAAGGAAAGCTTACTAAAATTAAATGGAGAATCCAAAGCTTGAATTACAATGAAGGTGCTAATCCAAAGGAGTATTTGGATTCATCTTGAGCTTACAAACCCAAGGAATGCTTGAAGATCAAATCTAAAACCTAAGAGAGAGAAAGTAGATCTAGAGAAAAATTAAGAGAAAATTAATCCCAAGACTCATGCAAGAGTTGGGGAGTGAGTGGATTCTCTTCATAAGTCAATCAGAGGGTTTTTATAGTCATTATCAGGGGGCAAGCTCGTCAAAATGCTTTAAGTCCCGGACACCCAGTCGATCGTCCGAGGACCAGTCGATCGACAGCTCAGTCGATCGACTGCTCTTCAGAGAGCATTGCAACTCTCTGTTGATCAATCAATTCTTGATGGTTGCAGTCGATTTTCTCAGGGGCGGTCGATTGACAGCTCAGTCGATCGACTAGATGCTAGTCGATCGACTGCCTCGCCAAATTGCAGCCCTTTCTGATGGTCAGTCGATCTCCTGGATGGCAGTCGATCGACTGCGGGTTCTTTGGGCAGTCGTCCGGGCAGTCGGCCAGGCTCAATTTTCCTCTTTTCGGCACGGTTTCTTGAGTTCCGACGCCTCGACTCGCTCCGTAACAACATTTAGCATTGGTCTAATACCTCATGCCACCTACACATACGAATTTAGATTCAAAACCCATGGATTGTCTTCAATAAACGCATATAACAAACTTCAATACTAAAAATGGAGAAATGACCGAAACCTAACGAGAATGACTCAAAATGACTAAAAACAAAGCTAAACTCTAATTATAGAAACTAAGAAAAACACAACAATTACATGCAAAACAGCCACCCACCTCAAACTCGTATACTTCGAGTGATGATCCTTACACCACATTCTCTCAAGATTTTTCTATATCCCAACCCTCGAACTTAGAGTCTCTTTTAGCCGAGCTCGTGGAAGCGGTTTGACAAATGGATGAACGCCTTGCTCGCATGGAGACTCAAATAGAGCAAATTGCCAACGATGTGGATGAGCTAAAAGAACCTTCTGTTGACGAGATGCCCATCTTTTATGTGGTGGATCCCACTTTGGTTTGTGGTAATTCAAGCTTTGACGGTCTTGTGAAAGAGGGGTGCAAGGAGGTGGAGTTAGAGGGTGAGTAGAAAGGGTCGGAAGTTGGCGTTACCCCTCTCGTGCTTCTTGAAGATGTTGTAGAGGAATGTGTGGGGGAGTCACCTTTGGGGTTTCCAACTGCACTTGGAATGTTGAGTTTACTTGCTCTTGGCGAGGATGATGAAGTTGTGCCAGTTTTGGAGGATGTGGAGACACTCAAGCCTCTTTTACCACCACCCGATGCCTTATGTCGACTTGAACAAGATGAGGTAGAAGAGGTAGTGGGGGACGCGTTGGATCCTACTCTCTTGAGCCCGACTATGACTACTTCTAGATTTGAGAGAGAGGAGATGGCGGTCGGGGAGACAAAGGAGTACGTCGACCCATTTTGCGATGATCCAGTTTTTGTGGTCAACTACTCACTCTTCCGACCTCCGAAGCAAGCCCGCACTTTTATTATTTTGATCTTCCGGCTTGTGCTACTTGCCCGCCTTGGTGATTTTTGTCACCCGGTGTGTCTACTAGAGAACATCAAGGCGTGGCATGATCGCCACCTCTTCTTGGATCCCGGATAGCGTTACTTGTATAAATCGTCGAGCTACAGACGTTAAAGTAGCGCTTATTGGGAGGCAACCCAATTTAAAAAAAATCACCAAAAAAATAGAAATTTCAAAAATCCCAAACAGATTTTCAATTTTTGTATATAACTTGTTTTTGCAACACCCCGTTTGTTCATTTCTTGTATATATTTTGTCTCGACTCCCGGAGAGGACTTATGCATGACGGCGTCATCACAAGCTCGAAAATAGGGGCGTTTTCTTTTCCCTTACACTTTTTATAGCTTTTTAGCTTAGTTTGCAATGAGGACATTGCTAGGTTTTAAGTGTGGGGTGGTTAGAGTTCGCCTTAGGTTTTTAAGACTGTTTGTACGCTTGCTTGTGATAATTCGAGAAGTACATGTGGTATATTAATTGGAACCTTGGCGAAGTGATGCGGTTTTGATGATTTGATTAGGAAGTTTAGAATTTTGATCGGATTTAGTGTACTTAGGTAATTTGGTATGTTGGAAACTTTGTTCGGCTTTAGTTTCGTGCTATCTTTGAGCTCAGTTTAGAACTAGTACCTCAACTAGCCTCATCATCGAACACTCTCTATAAGGTTTTTGTTTTGTATTTTGGAGTCGTCAATTGCTCCATGTGCTCGATCGAAAACATGTGTAAGTTGCTAGTAGCAACAAGTGATCGGAGCCTTTGTATACTCTTTGTAATATATAAAAAAAGAAAGAAAGAAAGACAAGAAAGGAAAGAAAAAAAAATGATGATGAATAAACAAGGACACGATATGAATCCTTGAGTTTATTACGTAATAAACGTGCAAACCCTTGCACATTTCTTTCTTTTTTTTCCTTTTTAGATTTTGTTTGTCAAAGAGAGTCATAGATGATTGAGGCTAGTAGGGAGCCGATTAACGGTTAGAGCGTGGGTAGACCTTAGCTGGGGCAAGGACGAGGGGACCGACTTGGAGGGTTACCTAGTACTTTTAGGTTCCGGGAGTCGATCTAGACTTTCCCTGTCAACGTATTTGTGTCGTCATTTTTGATCAAGCTAACAAGCATTGTAGCATACGATGTCTCGAGTTAGGTTTTTGTGCATTAGTTTAGGATCATCCGTGGGTAGTGTCGTAATTCTAGATTTAGTTTGCTTGAGGACAAGAAATCATTCTAAGTGGGGGTGGTTGATTTCCACGTTTTTGTATGTGTTTTTGTTACCTTTTTGTGTCGTGTTTGAATGTGTTTTTCTTGCATTTATGGGTGCTAGGATTCGATTAGGCCATTTTTGTTAGTTTTAGGTTTTTGTATTGTTTGCGTGGTTTTTATTATGTTATTGTAGTTTTTCACTCGTTTTTATATTTTTGGCCGTAGAATGACCAAGCGGGACCCACGCACGCTTAGGGCATTCCATTCGACTTTCTATGGAATGGACAAGTAAGGGAACATAGCACGAATGAGGAACGACAACCGGCGGACGTCTAGAGCGGAAAATGAGAAAAACCGAGCCGGGAGCAGCTATGTCAGTCGATCGGCTGGCATGCAGTCGATCGACTGCTTGGTAGAAATTTTAGCCGTTTGAAGATGAAGCATTCTATCGACAGGGTGTCAGTCGATCGACTGGTAGTCAGTCGATCTACTGCGACGCAGGGATTTCGGGATTTTTTTTTTTTTTTTGCCTATTTTGATGATATTGCCCCTGCAGCCTCTATATAAACCCCCAACCCTTTATCCACCAACCTTATCCTTCCTTGGTGGATTTTGAACTTGTTCCATATCCTCCAAGCGTCTACCATTCCTTTGCCTTTTGAAACCCTATTAATAAATTTTAGAGTAGTTTTAGTTTGGTTAGCTTTAGTTAGTTGTTCTTAGCAAGTGTTGGAGAGGGTGACACCTCCTTCATTTGTGAATTTTATTATGGTAAAGTTGTTCTTGTCTTTTGAAGATTGTAAGCTAAACTTTGGAGCTTTGTTTAGAGTTAAATTGGTAGTAATCTTTCTCTTTTATGTTGTGTTATGTTTGTGTTGTTATAATTACTTTTGAGTTGATTATTAGATTCTAGCTTATGTTGTCTTTCATTGCATTTCAAATTCCCATTTTCACTTTCTAGCTTTCTAAACTTCTTCTTGCATAGAAATCCATTGAAGTATTTTCATTTGAAGCTTTTTACCCCTTTTGTCTAAACAAACCTTTTGTGTTTGAAAGACATAAGGGGCTTTCTTCTTTAATCAATTTGTTTTCTACACATTTAATGCCCTTTGACCCCTTTAACTTTTAAAGCTTTGTTTTTCCCTCCCTTTTCCCTTTTAACATGCAAGCCTTTGTTAATTTAGTAGTTTTAATTTACTTAAGGTTTTTAATTAGTTTTTAATTAATTCCCTCAAAATTAGTTATTTTCAAGCAAGCTTTAAATATTTATTACCCTTTGCTTTAATTAGTTTTTTTTTTAGTTTTCATTTCAATTCAAGCTTTAGCACTAAAACTCAAATCAAACCAATGACTTAATGCTTTCTTAGAGTAGATTAGCGTAATTAAGATTAACAAGAGATTAAGTAAAAACACTGGTCGCCGATAACATCTATCCTCGAGAGACACGACTTGCGAAACTTACCGCTCTACAATCGCCGTACTATTGCGGAGACGACTAAGAAATCTTCGATCAGATACAATACTATTATGAGGGTCTATGTCTCACGGATAGGAATATGATAGATGCAGCGAGTGGAGGCACACTTATAAACAAGACACCAACAACATCAAAGGAGTTGATATCGAACATGGCAGTAAATTCCCAACAATTCGGCAGTCGACATATTTTTGTTGAAGTCAGTAAATGAGGTAGACACTGGTTCGTTGACCGCTCGTCGTTAAGCGTCAAATTAAATATTTATTATTCCTAAGCTTTTCTCTACCAACTAGTAATAGCGATAAGTAAGGGTCGATCCCATGAGGAGTGTGATTTAGATTGTGATAGTTTGTATTTTATTAAATAAACAAACGGGATAAGAATTGTGAACTAATCTAAGAGAACTTGAATAAAAAAATAAATAAGCAATTAAACAAGCAAGAAAATAATTAACAAAAAATTCAATAATAATAAAGCCCTAGTTCTAGTTCAGTTTCCACCCTCGTTCCACTCATCTAACCAACCACAATATCATAATCCATTCATCTTATGCGACTAAAAACCCTAAGTAACAATAAGCTCTGCTACTAGAATTTTCCCTCACCGTTTACTCAATTAAAATAAGCTCATTAATTGATTCTAATTATTGAATAACCTAGAATAAGCTCTCTAGATTCAACCCAACAAAAACATTAATAATCAGGCAAATAGATTAATCTAGGTAATAAACATATAAGCTCAGTTTATTCAACCTATGTTGTGTCGTTCCTAACGATTTGCAATCATTAGTTGCTTAAGAGAAATAGGAATCACGACAATTACACGGGAAGCAATCCTATTTCTAGCGCTAGATAACCAATCCCTAATCTAGGTGATCAAGCCAAATTAAGAATCAAGCAATCATGAATTAAGAATAGAACAACACAAACAATCGCATATGAAAAATGAAAGATAATATTGCATAAATTAATTAGAACATAGTTTCACGAGGGCTTCAACATCCCTAGAACTAGATAATAAGTTTACTCACTCATGGAGTTCATAAAATAATAGGAAAATAATGAAGAAAAGCATAGTTCTAGGATAAGAAGAGAAAAGAAAGCTTAGATCTTGAATCTTAAGTCTTCAATCTTCAAACTCTTGATGGTTGGGTGTTTTGGACTCCTTTTGGTGCTTAGAAACCCTAGGATTTATGTTGTATATCCCTTTTGGATGAAATAAGGTCGGGTTTATATAGACTTCTTCTTTCTTTTCGCGCAAGTTTTCTTCCAAAAATAGCTCGGTCGAGTCGGCATCGACAGGGCGTCGACCGACGCGTGCCAGCCCTAGGCGTCGATGCGTATCATCCACCCGCATCGACCTGCATGTACATTGACCGACGCACCTTCAATCGTCACTACAGAGAGTTACCGTTGGCATGGCGTCGACCGACGGACCTTGAATCGACGCAACAGAGAGTTCCGTCGACATGGCGTCGATCGACGTGCGCATAAACGATGCAACATAGACAAAATGCCTCACATCGCGTCGACCGACGCGAGCCATCCTCGGCATTGACGCGAGCCGTCGATGCAACCTCCTGACTCGTCAGTTTTCTTTCGCCGATTCATTGATCCTCATTTCTCAACTTTCTTGTGAAACATCCTTCACTTAATATAGCACCAAATACTGCAAAATGGAGAAGAAATATACAATTGGTGCTCCTCCTTTCATAATAGTAAATATGCGAGAAATAAACACATATGAGAATATTAAGCACGTAAAAATATAGGAATTAAACCATTAATTACCGTACAACTTCTCGCTTATCAAATCCCCCAAACTTAAACCTTGCTTGTCCTCAAACAACATTAAAGTTAAAGCATAGGACAAACATAATATAAGTAAATCACTCAAATTGACGAAATGAACTCATCCGGACTCTAGACACCATTATATTTTTAGAAATCGCAAGCGTTTCATGTATTGACCTAGGTAATCCCAGCAGTTTGACAACCCTTTTTCATATACGTCACGTCAATGTACTATGGTGCCCCCTCGCTACTCAATGGTTTGACTCTATCCATAATAAAGCCCCCTCGCTACTCAAGAGAACTTGAATAACAAAATAAATAAGCAATTAAACAAGCAAGAAAATAATTAACGAAAAATTCAATAATAATAAAGCCCTAGTTCTAGTTCAGTTTCCACCCTCGTTCCACTCATCTAACCAACCACAATATCATAATCCATTCATCTTATACGACTAAAATCCCTAAGTAACAATAAGCTCTGGAATTTGCCCTTACCTAGAATAAGCTCTCTAGATTCAACCCAACAACAACATTAATAATCAGGCAAATAGATTAATCTAGGCAATAAACATATAAGCTCGGTTTATTCAACCTATGTTGTGTCGTCCCTAACAATTTGCAATCATTAGTGCTTCAGAGAAATAGGAATCACGACAATTACACGGGAAACAATCCTATTTCTAGCGATAGATAACCAATCCCTAATCTAGGTGATCAAGCCAAATTAAGAATCAATCAATCGTGAATTAAGAATAGAACAACACAAACAATCGCATATGCAAAATGAAAGATAATATTGCATAAACTAATTAGAAATAGTTTCAAGAGGGCTTCAACATCCCTAGAACTAGATAACAAGTTTACTCACTAATGGAGTTCATAAAATAACAGGAAAATAATTAAGAAAAGCATAGTTCTAGGATAAGAAGAGAAAAGAAAGCTAAGATCTTGAATCTTGAGTCTTCAATCTTCAAACTCTTGATGGTTGGGTGTTTTGGACTCCTTTTGGTTCTTAGAAACCCTAGGATTTATGTTGTATATCCCTTTTGGACGAAATAAGGTCGGGTTTATATAGACTTCTTCTTTCTTTCCGCGCAAGTGTTCTTCCAAAAATAGCTCGGCCGAGTCGGCGTCGACAGGGCGTCGACCGATGCGTGCTATCCCTAGGCACCGACGCGCATCATCCGCCCGTGTCGACCTGCATGTGCGTCGACTGATGCACCTTCAATCATCACTACAGAGAGTTACCGTCGGCATGACGTCGACCGACGGACCTTGAATTGACGCAACAGAGAGTTCCGTCGACAAGGCATTGACCGACGCGCGCATAAACGACGCAACAGAGATGAAATGCCGCACATCGCTTCGAACGACGTGAGCCATCCTCGGCATCGATGCGAGCCGTCGACGCAACCTCCTGACTCGTCAGTTTTCTTTCGCCGATTCATCGATCCTCGTTTCTCAACTTCCTTGTGAAACATCCTTCACTTAATATAGCACCAAATACTGCAAAATAGAGAAGAAATATACAATTGGTGCTCCTCCATTCGTAATAGTAAATATGCGATAAATAAACACATATGAGAATATTAAGCACGTAAAAATATAGGAATTAAACCATTAATTACCATATAATTTCTTGCTTATCATTCGTTGCAAGCTCAAATAAATGATTTGACATCTGTGATCACTAAATTAGATACGGGGGGACCTCCGAAGGTTCGACCATGTGTACTTTGTCAAACAGTGGATCATGTCACCGATGACTGCCTAACACTACATGCCAAGATTGAAGCCCATGTTAATATAGTGGGGACTTGTAATGGGCAAGGGAGTAAATACGATCCTTACTCAAATACTTACAACCCGGCTGGAGAGACCATCTGAATTTTAGCTATCAAAATCAGTAAGGGAACTCCCTCGGCAATCAAGACCAGAGACCACCTCAGGATTTTCAAAGGGGGCAAAACTTTTTGAGACAATATACATCTGCCCGCAAGCGGAAGAATCATCCCCATCGCTCGAGGAGATGGTGAAATCCATGGCATCGAACACCTTGAAGCTTCAGCAAAAGATGGACGAATACTAGCACGGCAATCGGTCTAGTATAAAGAATCTAGAAACTCAAGTGAGTTAAATGGCGGACCACATAAGCCGGCTGGATACGTGAGGAAGTGGCCGCTTGCCTTCTAAACCCGAAGGAAACCCAAAGAATGTGATTGCCATTACGCTACGGAATGGTAAGGTAGTAGAAGGCCTGAAAAATCCAGCACTTAAATCGGAGGATGGAAACGAGGAAGAGAAAGGATAAACGGAGTAGACACATGCTGATAATAGTCTGCCTAAACCTACAAATGATGTCCATAATTTTTTCGTTTTTCCTACCAGAGCTGAGCCATTGCCATTTCCATCACGAATTAAGCACCAAGTTAAGGAGGACACGGAGAAGCATGTTCGAGATGTTTTCAAGAAAGTGGAGATCAATATTCCCCTTACCGACACGATAAAGTAAATTCCTCGTTATGCCAAATTTCTCAAGTATCTATGTACCCACGAGAGAAGGCTAAAGGGAGACTAAAAAGTTCTAATGGGGGAGAATGTATCGGCCGTGTTTCAAAAGAATTTACCACAGAAAAGAAATGATTCGGGTATGTTCTTTATTCCATGCACAATCGGTAATTTGAGAGTCGAGCGGGCCATGTTAGATTTGTGTGCTTTGATCAATGTTATGCCGCGTGTTATTTTTGATTGCTTGAACATGGGCCCTTTGAAGAAGACTGGGGTAGTAATCCAACTCGCTGACCGCAACACCGCATACCCTGATGGTGTCATCGAAGATGTTCTTGTAAAAGTCAATGAGCTAGTCTTTCCGGCTAATTGTTATATGCTAACTATGAATGACACCACCTCAAAATCGCCACTTATCTTGTTAGGGTAACCTTTCTTGAATACTGCTCAGACGAGAATTGATGTTCCTCGAGGCACTCTCACTATGGAGTTCAACGGTCATATTATTCAATTTAATATTTTTGACGCTATGAAATTTCCTGATTGTGAAAACTATGTACATGCACTTGATTGTTTTGAATATTTAGCATAGAAATTTCTAGAGGTACACAATATAGACGAGCTCGAAATGAAGATCATACTAAGTTTGGGGGAAAACTCTCTGTTATCGGTTCACTCGATAACAAAGCCAAGCTGGACAAATAAGGTGCATGCGATGATCTTGGCCTTGCAAGTACTCAAGCCGGAACCTAGTAGATATGCTGTTAACTTTGTTAAACTTTACGAGTCGCATTAAAAGGTTGTGCCATACACTATACAAACACCAGATCTCGAACTTAAGTCCCTACCAGAATACTTAAAATACATCTTTTTAGGAGAGAACGACACGCTGCCTGTGATCGTATCATCGCGGTTAGACACCTTTCAGGAGGCGTCCTTGTTATGAGTATGGAAAGATAACAAACGAGCAATTGGGTGGACGATAGCGGACTTGCGAGGAATAAGACCATCCGTATGTATGCACCGCATCCTTCTCGAGGAAGGTGTCGGACGATCCAGGGAGACCCAATGACGGCTGAATCCACCTATAATGGAGGTGGTGAAAAAGGAAATCCTCAAGTTGCTAGATGTGGGAGTTAGTTATCTAATTTATGAGAGCCAATGGGTAAGCCCGACTCAAGTTGTTCCTAAGACATCAGGGGTAACCGTTGTTTAAAATCAAGATGGAGACTTGGTGCCCACCCGAGTGCAAACTGGATGGAGAGTTTGTATCGACTACCGTAAGCTGAATGCCATGACTCGTAAGGATCACTTTCCTTTGCCATTTATTGATCAGATACTCGAGAGGTTTGCAGGTCACTCCTTCTACTATTTCTTTGATGGTTTCTCGGGGTATTTTCAAATCCCTATAGTTTCCGAGGACCAAGAGAAGACAACCTTCACGTGATCCTTGGGCACATTCGCTTATCGTCGTATGCTATTAGGACTATGCAATGCACCGACCACATTCTAGAGATATATGGTAAGTATTTTTTTGGAATATGTTGGCGACGCCATAGAAGTTTTTATGGATGATTTCAGCGTTTATGGCGGTTCATTTGAGGTATATCTCAAAAATCTTTCTTTAATTTTGATAATGTGCTGAAACCAACCTAGTATTAAATTGGGAAAAATGCTATTTTATGGTGGAACAAGGTATAATTTTAGAACACATTATCTCACTGAAAGGAATTGAAATCGATAATCTAAGATTGATATTATAACTTCATTGCCTTACCCCGCAAATGTGCAGGAAGTTCGTTCTTTTCTTGGCCATGCAGGGTTTTACCGACGATTAATTAAGGATTTCTCGAAGATAACAGCCCTGTTATATATGCTCTTACAAAAGAGTGTGGAGTTCAGCCTCGATGACGAATGCAAGATGGCTTTTGATACACTAAGAATCGTCTGACCATATCCAATAATCCAACCGCCAAAGTGGGAGTTACCATTCGAAATCATGTGCGACGCTAGTAATTATGCTGTGGGAGCTGTGTTGGGGCAAATAATTGATAAGGCATCTCATGTGATTTACTATGCTTCAAGAAATTTGAATCCTGCCCAAGTAAATTATACGACTACCGAAAAAGCGCGCCTAGCCGTTGTTTTTGCTCTCGAGAAATTCTGCTCATATATCGTGGGCACCAAAGTGGTGGTATTTACTGATCATGCGGCTCTTCGACATCTCCTTACAAAGAAAGAGACAAAACCAAGACTCATACGATGGATATTGTTGCTCCAAGAGTTTGATTTGGAAATCAAGGACAAGAAGGGTGCCAAGAATGCCGTTGTAGACCACCTAAGTCGACTAAGGCATGTGGAGGACAAATTGAAACTCAACGAGAGACTCTCGGATGAGCAGCTGCTGGCGATTGGAAGTTCCCAACAAAACTCCATGTTATCGGGTCACCCGATAACAGCAACCTCAGAACCCTGGTACGCTGATTTGGTGAATTTCCTAGTCGCTCATATTTTTCCAACAGATATGGTTAAAGAAGGAGATAAAAACTAAAATGTGATGCCAAATACTACGTGTGGGATGATCCATATCTCTGGAAGCATTGCGCCAATCAAGTTATTCAAAGATGCATTCCAAATCCCGAGTTCCATTCGATTCTATCCTTTTGTCATGATCATGCCTGCGGGGGACACTTTGGATCCAAGAGAACAGCACATAAGGTGTTCGATAGTGGTTTCTACTGGCTAACTCTTTTTCGATATGCACATTATTTTTTTTAATTCGTGTGATAATTGTCAAAGAACGGGGAACATTTCGAAAAGAAATCAAATGCCCCCAAACTCGATAATAATTTGTGAAATTTTCGATGTGTGGGGTATTGATTTTATGGGCCCCTTTCCGCTTTCCTCAAGAACCTCTACATATTGCTCGATAATAATTTGTGAAATTTTCGATGTGTGGGGTATTGATTTTATGGGCCCCTTTCTGCTTTCCTCAAGAACCTCTACATATTGCTCGCAGTTGATTACGTTTTGAAATGGGTGGAAGTGAAGGCCACTCAGGCTAACGACTTGAAGGTGGTTGCACGTTTTATTAAATCTTGAATCTTCTCGAGATTTGGAATTCCTTGGGCAATGATAAGCGATCGCGGAACTCATTTTTGTAAAAAGATAGTGGAAGCGTTACTAAGGAAGTATGGTGTCATCCATAGGCTTTCTACAGCATATCATCCGCAGACGAGTGGGAAGGCCGAAACATCGAATCGAGAAATCAAATCCATATTGGAGAAGACCGTTAATGCAAACCAAGAGGATTGGAGCATCAAACTGAAGGACGCACTTTGGACGTACTGATTAGCACATATTTGTCCTTATTTTTAGTAGGTTTATAACTTGTTTTTCCTATTTTTTTTGGTATAAGTTGGGTAGTTTAAGCTCGATTTCGTATATTTGTACTCTTAGCTTATTTTACCGCGTTTTGATCTAGATTGATGCAAATAAGTGATTATTTGTGGTTTTTCACTTTACAGCTAAGTAACCGGACGAGTTCGGCGCATAATTAGATGAATTTGATACTCTCGAAATGGAGAACGAGCTTTCCGATGAACGAGTAGCAAACAGATAGAAGGAGACGGAGGCAAACGCACAGCCACGTCGATCGACGGGACCGTCGACGCTCCGTCAATGCGAGTCTAGACCTGCGTCAGTCGACGCAACGTCGACGCTACTTGCTGAAGCGTCGATGTCGACGCATCAATGTCGACGCAACGTCGATGCTACTTGCTGAAGCGTCGGTGTCGACGCATCTATGTCGACGCAATGTCGACGCTACTCGCTGAAGCGTCGATGTCGACACACACCGTCGACGCACCCGCCCAGCCGACGCGCGCGCCAGGCAGCACCGACGCCGAGCACCAGCACGCATCAGTCGATGCTCCGTCGACGCGACGGCCCATAATCGGGAATTTTAGGGTTTCTTATGCTCCAAGTCAAGAGAAATCTATTTAAACCCTTCCAAGTCCATCCCAAATGACACACTTCGACCTATATACACTGAATTCTTGATCGTGAGGTTCGAGAACAACACCATACACACCTTAATCACAACAAGTGATCAAGATTGAAGATTCGAGGATCGTCAAGCTCCAACTATCCGTTCGCGATCCGTTCTTCGACCAAGATCATTCACCCCTCCGGAGTAGCTGGAGAATTTACTACGCTTTCTAGTTTAATAAGTACTCTAAACCTTTTATTYGTTTTCGTAATTTAATTTATGCGATTAAGTAGCTGCTTTTCGATAATTGTTCTTGAGATATTTGATGCTTTGAACCTTAGATGTTTTTAGTTTAATTAATGATTAGTTATTATTTATGCTTTGTTAGTTTACTTCATTTCCATTGCATTCTAGATAATTGATGTTCGTTTATGCTAGTTAAACTTGTTTTAGGTTCTTAGAATAATTGCTCTAGATTATAAGTTCGAATAGCTGAGTTTAATCTCCTAGTTAAAATTATAGTACTTGCGTTTTAGATTCTTAGATAATCAAACAATCAAACCCCCCCCCAAATGTATGTGAATTTAAGTTGAACAAACTGTTTGAGAATTCCGATTGTATATTCCTCGAGAGACGACTCGAGTCAAGTTGCCAAACTACGTGCGACCCCGTTCTCTTGCGGGCAAGCTATTGATCTTTTGACAAATTTTTATAAGTAGGCAACACAAAAGCTTGAATCACGTACAGGACAGCTTATAAGACACCAATTGGGATATCTCCATACCGACTCGTTTTTGGGAAGCCATGTCATTTGTCGGTGGAACTTCAGCAAAGGCATTCTGGGTGGTGCATCAGTGCAATTATAATTATGATGGAGCCGGGTTACATCGAAAGTTGCAGCTGCGAGAACTAGAGGAGATTAAGAACGAAGCGTTTGAAAATTCCTTGATTTACAAAGAAAAGACAAAGGCTTTCCAAGACCTGAGAATTTCAAGAAAACATTTTGTCGAGGGCGAGAAAGTGCTACTTTTTCATTCTCGCCTCAAGTTGTTTTCAGGGAAGTTGCGTTCCCGGTGGGTTGGGCCGTTTGTCATCACTCATGTATTCCCGCATGGTGCAGTGGAGATCTATAGCCCTAAGACGAGCAAAATATTCAAGGTGAATGGACATCAACTCAAGCCGTATTATGAAAGGTTTAACACAGTTAACAAAGAACTGATAGAGTTGGAAGCATCACCTTCAACTTAAATAAGGGCGTAAGAAGTTAAGCCAACAACTTTAAAAAAAGTCGCTTGTTGGGAGGCAACCCAATGTTTATATAGTTTTCGTGTTTTCAATTTTTTTTTCTTTCTACCTCATAGTATGCATACTACAACATCTAGGTTTGGAAACAAGAGCTTGCTAGACTCGTTCACGTTGAAGGGGGAGAAAGGTTTGGTTGAAGAATTAGATGATTGAGCTTATTTTGTGAAGAAAGATCGTCATGTTTGTCCATAACCGGGACCTTCTCGCCATTTACTTGATTGATTTCTATTCCTACTCTTCCCTCATACTTAGTATTTATTTGATTATTATGGTTTTATGCTTGCTTGAGGACAAGCTAAAGTTTGAGTCTGGGGGTGAGTTAAGGGTCTATGATGTGTGTGGTGTTGAATTTTTTTGGTCTCATGATTTTGTCATTGGTCTATGACAATGAGTGATGGGTTTCCTATTGAAGAATGATGTTTAGTTTGCAAACGTTAAGAGTATTTAAGAAAATATTTAAAAAAAAAAAAAAAAGAGGAGGGTAGCATGCTGTTATTAGGTGACCCGATAACGAATTAGTAAGTGGTATTTGTGATGATGATCCGAGAGTTAATTCATAATATTAATAGTACTTACTTGCATTGCTTAGGCGAATTATATTTCGGTTAAAGTCTTTAGGCATCATTTGATTTAGGAATAATATTTTCACATCAAGTAAGAAACTTTTGAAATCAAGTAAAATACTTTTTGTCATCAAGTATTAATTTTTGGACATTAGATAAGAAATTTGTGTACATATTAGTAAGATCCAGACATATAGTAAGAAATTTTTTCAGTGACTGGAAAATTTCTTGTAAATATAGTAAGAAATTTGAACATAGTAAGAAATATTTCCGGTGATCGAAAATATTATTGGACATTAAGTAAGAAATATTTGGACATCTAGTAAGAAATTGTTTGGGTTGAAAAAAAAAACCATACTGACTCCATGGACATATAGTAAAAAATCTAGAAATTTCTGGGCAAAAAAAAAAAAAAAAACTTGCCCAAAATAAATTCCGGAAGTTGGGATATTTTTCGGTGGCCGAAAAATATTTTTCGATGATCGAAAAAAAAATTCGATGGAAAATTTTTTCGACCGGCTGGCGGTGGCGGCCGACGGCAGCAAGTGTAAGGGGCAGCCATCTGCTGCCCCGATTATTATTATTATTATTGTTATTATTATTATTATTATTATAATTATTATTATTTATTTATTTATTTTTATTTGTTTTTTCATAGTAAGAGTATTGTGGTATATTCATATCATAATTTTGGATTATTTGATAAAAAGTAGGGATTATTTAACTTAAAATTGGATGCAGGACTAATTGACAAATGTATCTCCACTTGGAGGACTATTTGTTAATTTTCCCTTAATATTATTATAATTCTCTTGCTTTAGATAAGTCCTGACCTTGCTCGTCACCACCCGTAGAGCGGACCTCTCCCCAAATATCTCATCTTCTCAAAATAACAACTCGAAGCACGAATGTAAAGGGATTTAATCATTTTCAAATACTTTTGCATCACTTTTTGGTAAAACACGAAGCATTTTTGTTTTCAATTTTATATTTATAAATAAAGATAAAATGATAAGAAATTTTAGAATCCTGCCACATCATCATTTAAGGCCGATGATGATAATTTTATTTCTTTTTTGATAAATTTATTAATGTAAGTGTTTTGATACTGTAATATTATAATTATTTTTTAGAAAGTACACAATATAATGGATAAATAAAATAATTTTTCCCCACGTTGTACATACTAAGAAAGTTTGGCTCAATAAACAAGTTGTATTGGTTTAGCATAAATTGGCAATATTGTAGACGAGCTTGTTTGTATTCTTCATTAAGATAGGGTTTGATGGCATTTAAGTGGGTGTGATAATTCCTTTTTTCACACGTTGAAATAATGTTTGCAAGTGACCTCAAAATTGTACGTTGATGTAATAAAATTTCAAGGACTCGGTTTAAATTTATTTGAACTCTTTTTCGCTCACAATTTCTTTCATCGGACCCATCAATTGATTCCTTATCTATAGTATCTTTTGCTCTTTTTTCGAATTCGTTGCGCTGTTCATATCAACACTAATATCTAGTCGTACAAAGCATTATTATATATAGAAGCCTTATTACACTAATAAACAAATGGAATACGACATTGGCATGATTGTACAAAAGCTTTATTAATAAGAGCCCAAAACAAATCAAAAACAGTGCCATGATAAAGACATTACCATTTGTACAAAAGTTTTATTAAGACTTAAAACACATGGAATAGTAACAAAACATGTGACTTCTGTAATTTGTACATGTCAAAATGGACTACCGTTTTTTGCACAAGTAACTTTACATTTTATCCAAGCACCTCGTCTATGATTATGTCTCTCTCGTTTCTTCAAATTTTTTAAACTGTTCTTCAATCAAACATTTTTTCATTTACCCATATTTTTTTTTAAGATAAAAATTCATTTTATTGAGGGACAATGAGTAGATGAATAAAAATCCTCTTCTTCTTATAGCTAGTCAACATCTAACTTCAATATTAGAGACTCGAGTATTGATTTGATTTCACATTCAAATCAACTAACAAAGTTGCTTGTAAAGTTCATCTAATTATCGGTTAAATCTAACCATCTATCTCCGCAATGTACCATACCATAAAGTTCACATGATGCCAATGGCCTAATCTCCATCAGAAACATTAAATGAAACTTGCCATTCTTATCCCCAAACAAAAACTCAGTTCAATTTTTTTATTCGAAAAACTTGAGTGTTATTATTATATTTTTCCGAAAGTTCTAAATTAAGAACGGGCGAGAATTTTCACGCCTATTCTTCTTACCATTTGTAATAACTAATAGATATGATTTATTTATTAATTTATGTAATATTTTGGTTGATTTTCTTTTCAAGCCTAATCATAGTATGTCAATTTATTTTTGTTTATTTATAAAAATAATTTGAAGTGATTATTGTGGGAAAATTTCATTTTTGGTCTATTATTTTGGTCACTTTCCAAAAATAGTACGTGATGTTGGCTAGCATCAAATCATCTTCTAAGTTGAGAAATTCATCAAATAAAGTACAAAAAAAACCCGATCGGGCATTTATGCTTACGTGGCATGATCTAATATTTTCTTATCATTTTTTTATTTAATTTTAAAAACTAAAAAGGGAATAAAAATGTTATTTCTCTATTTCGCCCTCCCATGGTCTAATATGAATATATATATAAAAGTTATTATTACGTCTTTCAATTATATCTAATTCTCTAAAGTACAACCCTCAACTTTTAACTCTTTTCACTTCTACCCCTCAACTTCCAACTATAACACTACCACCTTTATCCCTCTCCCCGACGACCACTAGTCCCTCCAGCCGCCACCTACCAGCCACCACCTCAATCCACATAATATTCACGACCCATCGCTCCAAATAATGCTCCAAATCGATGACCCATAAAAAATTGAAGGCGGACTCACCGCCATGGCAACAACCCGTTCCTTTTCTGTTTGCCATCACCATTACCGGCTCACCTTCATGACACTCTGCTCCGACGAATTGAAGTACTAATTGAAACACAATCCCAAAATTAAAATTCTCCAAATGCACAGGTGTACAACATGAGCATCCAGAATAATACCGCTATTCATTCATCAGGCTCGCCAGCTCATTCTCACATCCGCCGCCGCTGCCTACGACTACATAATTGTCGGGGGAGGCACGGCGGGATGCCCACTCGCCGCCACACTCTCCCAAAACTACACTTTGCTGCTGGAGAGAGGTGGGACCCCTTTCACGAACGCGAATGTGTCGTTCGTGCAGAATTTCCATATCACGCTGGTGGACATATCACCAACGTCGGCGTCGCAGATGTTCATCTCCACCGATGGGGTGTTCAATTCTAGGGCTAGGGTCTTGAGCGGTGGCACCTACATCAATGCCGGATTTTACACCACAATATTATTATTATTATTATTATTATTATTATTATTTGATTTAAGAAATGTTTAAAATTAAATAAAAAATGATAAAAAAAATACTGAATCATGCCACGTAAGCTGAAAAGCCCGATCGGGCTTTTTTTGTACCTTATTTGATAAATTTGTCAACTTAAAAGACGTGATTTGATGTAAGACAACATCACGTGTCTTTTCTGGAAAATAACCAACATAATGGACCAAAAATGAAATTATCCCATGATTATTGTAATTAAGTCGAGTTTGACGTTTATGTTAAATGTGATTATTTAAGGCATTTTCAATCTATGTAATTAGTATCGGAAAAAGTTTATAAATAGATAAGCGATATTTTGTACGACCATTAATATTTGCTTTGATGTTATAATTGGTAGGCATTTATCATTGATTATTGAAATGTCTAAGCAATTAAGTAAGACGTTCGATTTTATGAAAAAAATATTAGTTTGATGAATAGAATTAATTATAAAAGTAATTGTTAGAATCTTTAAAACAAAGACCGAAAGGCGCGCATTTTAAAATCTAAGTTTAAAACAATCATTTGTCATTATTCATTTTTGGTCCTAATCATAGTCAGACATTTAATAAATCAGAATATTTTCTTGACAATTATATGTGATATTATTCTTTGAGTCTACTAAAGGAATTACGTTTATTTACACTATTGGTAGAACAAAAAATTCAGTTACATCACAAATCATGAATCTGTCTACAATAATAATATTAATAATAACAATACTAATAATAAGATAAAGAAAAAACTACCCATATAAATAGATATTGAATATTTTTTCGCGAATAATGTAGAGGATTTGGAAATATTAGCGTGTAAAAATGACAAATCAAAATAAAATTAGGCGTATAATGCACTGTAGAAATAATTAAATCAAGTACATGAATAATGAAAAAAAAAAAACTTTACGATGTGGATACCACTCCCTTACGATTAGCAATGTTAGCGGATCATCCATACGGCCTTACCTCGACGATCTCGAAAATGGTAACTTTCTAGTTAAAACCATTTAATAACTTTACCAGTATGTTGAGGTACTTTATATGACTATCTTTGAAAATACTTTTTATGCATTTTGAACAATTTTATTAGTTTTGGAGTTGTATGATTTTTGAGGTATGATATATTCTTTTTCTCTTTAATGAGAGAGTAGTTTGAATGAGTCATAAAAACAATTCATTTTAGTGTGTTATTTATTATTTTAGGATATTTATTTTCTACTAGTTGACTTATTTACGAAATTGATATAATTGAGGGTTTTTTTGGTTAGTGTTTTGATTTTAATATTTCGTGTTTTAGTTGGCTAACTTTTAATTTTTGGATAGAAATAATTACTGCGAGGTATCTATAGTATACATGCTTTTCGCATTTAGTACCTTTGGTAATCTCGAAGTAGGCTATAATATATGAATTCGCACTTTTGGCACCTCGAGCAGCCTAGTGGATGCGGTTCATAACAAAAACCGGGTCTAGAAATTTGTGTAGGGGAAGGTTGAATATTCTCTCCATAGGAGCGGTTCTTAGCAAAATCGCCACTAATTCATCTTTTGGATTCTTTTTGTTTGAAAATTTATTGAATAATTATTTAGAAGTCGAGTAGTTCTAAACTCCGATACTGCATTCCCGTTTTATTTTGTTTATTAACTTCTTTAGGCGACTTCATATTTTTTTCTAAGTTATTTTAAATATTAAAAACCACAAAATATATAAATAATATAAAATAAATATGATTGTTTATAAAGTTAGTGAAAATATTTAATAAATAGAGATAATTATTTACAATATTTAAAGATAAGAAAATAAAATAAACATAATTATTATAAGAAGATTTAAAATAATACTAAAAGATTTATAAAATCACATAAAATATAATAAAGCTAAATTAAACAATTTCTTAATTCTGAAAATTAAAAAATACCCAAAAGAAAAACAAAGATATTATTAAAAAAATAAGAACATAAACTTTCATATAACTTTACCAGTATGAGAAAGTAACTTTATATTATTATATTTGAGAATAATTATTATGTATTATAAATAATTATTATTATTTATAATGTTATACGAATTTTAAGTTATGATATATTCTTGTTCTCTCCAGTTTAAAGGAAAAATAGTTTGAATGAGTCTTAATAAGAATGCATTTTACTATGTTAATTATTATTATTATAGGATGTTTATTTTTTATTAGTAAACTTATTTACGAAGTTGTTATGATTAAGAATTATTTTTTTTTGTGTGTGTTCTAATATTTCATGTTTTTAGTGCTAAACTTTAATATTTGGATATTTGGGCTATTTCTTTAAAATATATGTTATTTGATGATTAAGCCACTGTGATTCGAAGAGTTGATTGAAAATATTTTACTAATTGATATGATTCTTAAAAATGATATTTTATACTGTTCTTACAATAGTTTGAGATATGTTTATATATACGTCACTATTCATTTTGAGATTACACTTTTTTTATTTCTTTTTAATTTTTGTATATATATATTTCAGAGTATCTCTAATGTCAAAATCAGATTTGAATAATAGAAACTAAACATCACATTTGAATGATTATTTATTGTATATAGAGCTTTTTTTTTTTTAATTGAGAATGTAAAACTAACAACATACAAAATAATGGTTTTTATTCTATACCTCACACACACACACACACACACACACACACACACACACACACATATAGGTGGATTCCAATGAGAACCCTTACTTATTTGCAAATCCGCGAAATAGTGTTTTTATTATATATCAACAATGCTTTTATTATATAATCCTAATATTTTTAATCAAATAAGAAAAAATACAAAAAATCTAATTCATTCATTTAATTAGATCTAAGGCCCATAATTGACCTTAGGTTCACAAATAAGGACATGATTCTCATTTGAACCTAATCATATATATATATATATATATAGGGGACGTCTATGGTGCCGTGAATGTACCATTCCCCACTTAATCAAAATCATTAAATCCAAAGTTGGTTATGGATAATGGTAAGATCAAGGGTTGTAAATGCAGGGGTTGGGAGGTATGATGTCTTCACGGCACCGTAGTTATTTCCATATATATATATATATATATTAATTGCTAAATTAGAACTAATTACTAAAATAAACAATGAGGCACATGTATAAAATATTCATGAAAGTCACAATTGATCTGATCAAACATATATTATGCAAAAGAAAATCATATAATATGAACTTATAGAACAACTTAATATTTTTACCTCAACATTGAAACAAAATTTCATTTCATACGCACCATATTCTTAATTCATAATAACCTACAAGTAATAAAAATTGATATTATTACTAGCCAAAACAATCAAGATATCAATTTTTTCCAATATATAATGGTGTTACAAATCGACATATTATTTTGCGAATTACCAATCGAGGCAACGGAGACGAAAACTCAACAAATATAATGACAAAAATACTATGTACAAAAAAATATTTAATAATACATACTTTTTATATATAGTGATTTAATTTGTTAATATCAATAATGACACTAAAATTCAATTTACATATTCATACACCATGAATTCTATAGTCGTGCATCGTATGGGTATGAAGTACTAGCATATATAAAGATCAAGCCACTTATAAATAGTAGTGATACTTTTCCATCAAAAGAAGATTCTCTATTATTAGTAATTTAAATCTATTAATTAATATTAATTAATATGGTATGTTTGAAGATTGAGGATATTTATTACAATTATTATCTTTAATGTTTGTTTAAAGGCAAAGTTTCATTTTTGGTCAACTATATTGACCACATTTCATAAAAGGTACGTGATGTTGGTCATCATCAAACAACGTCTGCTAAGTTGTCCAATTCATCAAAAAGATCCAAAAAAAGTCCGATCGGACTTTTTTGCTGATGGCGTGATTTAATACTTTCTTATCATTTTTTTTAATTTTAAATATTAAATTAAAAATAAAAAATTGGAAAAATTCTCATTTTGTTCCATTATATTGGGCACATTCCAGAAAATGTACGTTAAATTAGATATCATCAAATCATATCTGCTAAGTTAACCATTTCATCAAAAAAAGTGCAAAAACGCTTTGATCAGATTCTTTTTTCTGACGTGGCATGATTCTATATTATTTTATCAATTTCCTTTTATATAAACATTAAATTGATGACAAAAACCTATTTTGCCTTCATATTCTTTTCTTTTAATCAAATTAATAAAATCTTAATTAATAAAAAAAATCAATGATAAATATATAAACATAAAATTAATATAATAATTTATATTATTTTTATAATATTAAAGTTTTAATTAATACAAAATTAATAAAATCAGAGATAAATATAAGAATATAAAATGAACCTTAAAAAATAATAAAATATATATAAAAGTTTCTATGAGAAAATCTCTTATAAATGAATTTGGAAATCTCTATCTTTATTATATATTTTTAATATTTATAAATAATTTATATTAATTGTTATTGATTAAAATTTTATTAATTTGATTAACGGAAAGAGAAAAGAAAAATAGAAAAATAAAAGGGAGTGCAAAAAACCTTTTTTGTCTTTAACTTAATTTTTATAATTATAGAAAATTGATAAGAAAATATAGAATTATACCACGTTAGAAAAAAAATTCGATCAAGCTCTTTTGGACCTTTTTTTGATAAATTAGTTAACTTAGCAGATATGATTTAATGATGGCCAATTTAATGAACTTTTTCTGGAAGGTGGTCAATATAATGGACCAAAATGAAAATTTTTCCAATTTTTTATTTTTAATTTAGTATTTAAAATTAAAAAAATGATAAGAAAGTATTTAATCATGCCACGTCAGCAAGAAAGCCCGATCGGGCTTTTTTGGACTTTTTTTTTTTAGAATTGGCCAACTTAACAGACGTTATTTGATGATGGCCAACATCACATACCTTTTCTGGAATGTATCCAACATATTGTACCAAAAATAAAAATTTTCCTTTGTTTAAACTATGATCATTTTATGTTTCCATTTCATATTAAAAAGTTAATAACTTTTTTGTTTTGTACTCATATCTTTATGTATAATGTGTAAAATTAATTGTCTTTTGATGATCTTTGATTAGACATTCATATTTTATATATAAAATAAATATTATCTATTTATCAATAAACAATACCAAATAAGTCTAAAAGATATTTCATGAATAAATATAAATATACAGTTCAATATTATTATTGAGTATAAAATATCGTATATTAATTAATTAGCATATATAATAAAATTAATTTGGTTTAATTAAATATAATTTAGATTTATTTAAACATCTTGATCATTGATAAACTTTGTAATTATATATAATTCATTAGTTCTGTTTACATTATACAAACACATACATAAATAGATACATTATTTAAAAACAAGTACTTAAAAAATAAAATTTAAAAATTATTCAATAGACAGTGTAAAAATAATGAATTGATAAGAAAAATATTCAGTTCAGTTGACCAGGCATTGAGTCTATTACTAACCCGAACAAAGAAGTAAAAGATAAAAATATAATAATATAAGTATTTTTTTATGTATTGAACAAGTTAATTACTTTTTATGAAAACATCATATTTTAAAATCATAAACATTCATGATATTTCATCAACTTAAAAATATTATATTTCAAATATATTAATCAATATATTCAGTTAACAAAGATCATAAGAAATGTTGAAATACAATAAGGGAAAAATAATGTTGTTAATTTATTACATTGGTGCCTTTTGTCTCATGCAGGAAAAACAAAGTTAAATAAAGATATAAAAAAAAATTATAACAATCATTCGAAATATCAAACAAGTTGTTCAAAAAGAATATAAATTGACAAGTCAAATATTTGAGTTAATTAATGGCCTAAACAAATAACGTAATACATATTATTTTTAGAAATTGAAAATACGTAGATTAAATAATCTATTTATAAATATCATATGTGGAATCATAAACATTCATATTCATAAACTTATATATAATATTACTCATATATATATTAGTTTATATACTAAAGTATCAGATGTCATAAAAATATAAACTAAAAAACCAAACAAAAAACAAATACAAATACAAANAAAAAAACCATGTTTTTATCACCTTTATATTTTTGTATTGCATAACTAAATAGAGTGAAGTACATACAAAACGTGAATATAAAAAAAATGTGACCAACATCAATCACATGACTCAAAAAGGCTGAATCTATGAGGCAAATGGTTTGAATTGGGCGAGTTGCCTGGTTAACCGTACAAACGACTGAGCTAATCATGATTATATAAATAACCAAGTGAACATATAATTTTTTTATGACTCAGATAACTCAATGTGTGTTTTAGTAAGTGTTTAAAAATATAATAAAGAGTCTCCCTTTATTCTAATTAATACAGTCAATTTTTTCTCCTCATTTTTCTATTCTTTTCTCTTATATTTTGATTTTTAACATGACAACTTGTAAAATGTATGCGATTATTATAATTAATAATCCGTATTTTTTTATTTTTTGCAAAAACTTTGTTTCTCATTTGCACTTATCCAATATAAAAAAAAAAATCAAATTTATGCAACACTTCATTATATTACATTCCATGTATCACTAAAAATATAATAAATTTGATTTAATTAAATATCAGTTAGATTTATTTAAAGAACATAAACTTTGTAATAATTATATATAATATCATTAATTCTATTTATATTACACAAACACATACATAAATAGATATATTATTGATATGCGAAAAATTGTATAGTAATTAGTGGTTTATAAATATATGTTTATGCATTTTATATTGTCATATATATTTGTTTCTCGTGTATATATTCTTGTAGATGGACGAACACCAGTCGCATAATTTTTATTTATTTTGTAGTATTTTTTTGCTCGATTGGGGCGGCGATGATCGTTGAGTGGTTTGTGGATTGAACTTAACGACACATAGCTCTTATTGGGTCACACGATAGTAAACATCAGGCCAAATAAAGGCCATTGGGCCTGAGAGAAGCGGCTGATCTCTCCTATATATATAGTGCATGCAGCGGACTTTTGGAGACTTCTGGGAAGGATTAGAGGCAGCCTTAATTATAGAAACTAATAATCGAGCACTATTAGGGATAACACAATATTAGTTACCTAAATCGAGCTTATGAGTTTATTATCTAGATTAACCTGTTTTGCCTAGAATCTAATGTTTTTATTGGATTAAATTTAGAGAGTTTATTTTAGATTATTCATTAATTAAGTTTAATCGAAGACCTTGTTTCGATTAAATATTAGGGTAAATTCGAATAGCAGAGCTCATTGCTATTTAGGGTTAGTAATTTCATATGAAAAGTGGATTATAATATTACAATTTGTTAGATGAATCGATCGAGGGCGAAAACTTAACTTGGACTGGATTTCTCTCTTTACTATTAATCTCATATTCGTACGTGTTTCGTTTTTTTGAATTTAATTACGTTGTCGTTGTTCTTATAGTTATTTGGTTATTTATTTTTAAATAGTTAGTTCATCATCTCTTATCCACTTTTATTATTTTAATTAAATACGAATAATCACAAATTAATCCATACCCCTCGTAGGATCGACCCTTACTTACCGCTTCTACTAGTTAGTGGAGGAAAGTTGAGGAAAAATAAAAAATATTAAATCTATCGCATAACGGAGCGTGATCAATTGTTTAAAACCAAGAGCTTAAAAATAAAATTAAAAAAAACTATTTGATAGATAGTGACTAAAAATGATAAATTGATAAGAAAAATGTTCAATTGAGTCGACCAACCATTGGGTCAATTACTAACACGAACAAAAAAGTAAAACATAATAATATAATAATAAAATAATTTTTATGTATTGAAAAAATAAAAACAACTTAATTATTTTTTAATGAAAATATCATATTTAAAAATTATAAACATTCATGATATTTCATCAACATAAAAATAATATATTTCAAATATATTAATCAGTATATTCAATTAACAAGTATCATAAAAAATATTGAAAGACAATAAAAGAAAATAAATAATAATAATAATACTGTTTGAAAGAAAAGTAGCGAGCTCATAGAAAACTTATATAAATAAAAGCGAGCTACTATAAGCTTGTACAAGTAAAGGCGAGCTGAAAAGACTTCACTATATAATTTCTTTTATCAATGTTTTTCACACATTACATCAATGAAACATACAACTATATATAGCAACATAACCGACTAAGGCAGCCCTAGATCATGCGGTCAGAAATGCTACAGTACATCCTGACAACGGCTAGATATAATCGTGCGGCCAATACTGCTACAGTACTATTTGACAGTTGTGTCAGATTGTACTGTACTGGACTAGGGCTAACATCATCCGACGTGGCGTAGGCTCCAAGTATTCGTAGCTGGCTCATCTGATGACCTCTCGTGTTGGTACTTATGAGACCTACTAGGTCGGCACTCATGCGACCTGAAGTTATCAAGTCGCCGATTAGGTCTACAATCGTGCGACCTGAATCCATCAGATCGATGTGACTTATTCTGTCATTTAACACGGCCCCTCAATTCGAACGAGCTCTTAGACATGATTCTCAGTTTGTCTCTGAGTTTAGTGAAGAATTGCTCGCTTAAAGTTTTTGTTAGGATATCAACTATCTGTTTTGAAGAAGGAACGTGCTGCACAACCAGCTAGTGTGAAAGAATCTTGTCTCTAACAAAATAAAGATCAAGTTCAATGTGCTTAGTCCTTTCATGTAAGACTGGATTTGAGGCTAGAGAAATCGCTCTCAAATCATCCACCTAAATAGTAGGCGTGCGAACTGATCTAACCTTTAATTCAATGAGCAGATAACCTATCCATGTCATCTCTGCTGCGGTGTTAGCTAAAATTTTGTACTCTGCCTCAATGATCGATCTTGACACAAAACCCCACTTCTTTGAACTCCATGATATGAGATTGTTTCCAAGATAGACACAGGAACCGCTTATGGACTTTCTCTCATCGAGGTCGACAACCCAATCAGCGTCAGAAAATCCAGTCAAATTCAAATTTGGAGCTCTCGTTATTCTCAATCCATGATCAATGGTGCCTTCTAAGTATCTTATAATTCGTTTTAGTGACCTCCAACTCGTGTTCAAAGGATTTTCCATGAATTGACTAACCTTGTTAACACTTCAAGAAATCTCAGGTCTTGTGATAGTGACATATTGTAATCCTCCAACCAGGCTTCTATAAAGAGAAGGATTTATGCCTATGCTGCTCCTCTTGAATCTGGACAGGTTATTCAAAGTAATCACTGGAGTAGGAACCGACTCAGATGACAATATATTAGCTCGCTTGAGAACCTCTCTGATGTACTGCCCCCGACTCAGATGCATTTCATTAGCGGATGTGGTAAAATAGATTCCCAAAAAATGTTTAACATTGCCTAGCTCTTTAAGGGACAAAACCGTTTTCAAATTGGTAAAAACCAAAGCGACCTCATTCTCATTACTCCATGTAATCAATATATCATCTACAAAGATAAGGAGATAAATTCTTGACCCATTCTTCAATCTGTAAAAAAGAAAAACATTAGCTTTTGAACCTGTGAATTCAAGACCATGAAGTATTTCTTGAATCTTGTCAAACCATGCTCTAGAGGCCTATTTAAGCCCGTAAATAGCCTTGGTGAGTTTGCAGACAAGCTGTTTATCTTTTTGTTGTTCAAAACCAGGAGATTTTTTCATATAGATCACTTCATGTAAATCTCCATACAGGAATGCATTATTAATATCAAGATGATTAACATCCCATCCACAAGAAACAGTAATACTTAAGATTATCCTTATTGTTGTTGGCTTGACAACTGGACTGAAGGTTTCAGAGAATCAAAACTAGCTCACTGAGAGAAACCTCGAGCAAATAATCTTGCTTTGCGTCTAAAAACTGAACCATTGGTGTTTCTTTTGGTCTTAAACACCCATCTGCAACCAATTACATTTCTCCCCTCAAGTGCTGGAACCAAACTCCAAGCGTGATTCTTGATCAGTGCATTATATTAAGCCTGCATAGCTTGTTTCAAAAATTCAATCTTAAGAGCTTGATGAGCATTCAATGGTTCATCATCCTCATGTATGACTTCTATAGAGAGTATTTTGGGCTTCTGTATATACTTGCTTTAGACCTGGTCAGCATAGGATGTAAGTTCTGAGACTGACATTGTGCAGAAGGACCAGAGTGATCATTAGAAAGGCTGGCAGTTGGACAACAAGAGGAACTGTAGTGTTAGAGCTTTGAGGTGTGTTAGAGTAAGCATGCCTAGGTGATTGGTGTGAAGAAAAAGTTTGATTAGGCATTGTGACCGAGATGTGGGATTATTTAGAGGTGTTGATGGCGTGTCTATTTGAGAAGGTGAGTGGGGAAAGATATGATATTGAGGTGGTGATAGGATAGATGGCAAAGGGGGTAAGGTGAAGTGTGGAGAGTTACCAACTTCTTTAGACTTGTATGTGAACTCATGCTCACTGAACACAACATTTCTGGAGATTATCACCTTCCTAGAAGGTAAAAAAACTTTGTAACCTTTGTATTGAGTGTTATAACCAAGAAAAGTACTTAAAGCCGACTTGTATTGGAGTTTGTGGGAATTGCATGGTCTGATATGAGGATAGCAGAGGCAACCAAACACTTTAAGAAAGTTGTAATCAGGTCTCTGTTTGAAGAGACACTCAAGAGGAGTTTTATAAGGACTTATTTTGCAAGGGATTCTGTTGATAATGTAAGCAGAAGTAGTGAAGGTATCATCCCAAAACCTAAGAGGTAGGTTTGAATGAGTAAGGAAAGACAGTCCCATCTCAACAAGGTATCCGTGTTTCCTTTCAGACACACCATTCTGTTCTGGTGTATAAGAATAAGATATCCTATGATTTATAACATGATCTTGAAAAACAATAGCAAGAGGTTTATACTCAGTGCCACCATTTGATTGAAAGTTTTTGATCTTGTAGTTTAGTTGATTTTCAACAAGGTTTTTAAAATGAACAAAGGTATTTGAAACTCCTGATTTGGACTTTAGAAGATAGTTACATGTATATCTACTGAAATGATCAATGAAATTAACATAGTAAAGGAAACCATTTGATAATTTAATAGGTGCTAGTCCCTAGAGGATGGAGTGAATGAGTTCAAGAGGTTGAGAGCTAGTAAATTGAGAGTTTGGAAAAGGAAGTTTGTGACTTTTTGCTATCATACAAGAGCAACATAAAGATAAACTTTTATTATTGATGTTATAAGGAATGTTACAGCTTTTCAATGCCTTATCTATTACATCTTGACCAGAGTGACCTAATCTAGAATGTCATAGATTGGAAATAGTCTCTTTATTCTGAAAACTGGAAACAAGACAAGTTTGAGTAGGTCTCATGATAAAGGATGGTGCAGGTGGAGGTCGATAAGTGGCTGGCTTGGTGTTATGGAGGTTGAAATGATAGAGTCCATCTTTAACTGTCCCTATGAGAAACATAGCCTTAGTGGTTTGATCCTTAATGAGACAATAAGAAGGATGAAATTAAAAAAAAAATTATTATCATAGGCAAAACTTGTGACACTTAACAGGTTTTTAGTGATTGAGGGAACATGAAATAGATTTTTGACCAAAAATGTTATAGAACTGAGAGGAGCTTTGAGAAAAGAGTTACCAATGTGATTAATGTTCACTCCAGCTCCATTTTCCATTTGGAGCATGTTCCCTCAAGCATATTTTGAGGCCATATTCAAATTTGAGAGGTCATTTGTCGCATGCGCAGTTGCTCCAAAGTCTGGAAACTAAAGAGTATTTGAGTCATAGTCGGAATGCGAGCTCATGCTTCCACCATTTCCAAAGTGTGTTATATTGACCGAAGGATTTCTGACTGACTGCACCATGAAAGAAAAGTAGCGAGCTCATGGCGAGCTTATATAAATAAAAGCGAGCTACTATGAGCCTGTACAAGTAAAGGCGAGCTAAAGAGACTTCACTATATAATTTCTTTATCAATGTTTTTCATACATCACATTAATAAAAACATACAGGTATATATAGTAATATATCCAACTAAGGTTGCCCTAAATCATGCGGTCAGAAATGTTACAGTACATCCTGACAATGGCTAGTTATAATCTTGCGACCAATACTGCTACAGTACTATTTGACAGCTGTGTCGGGTTGTGCTATATAGGACTAGGGCTGACATCATTCGACGTGGCGTAGGCTCCAAGTATTTCGCAGCTGGCTCGTGTCACGACCTCTCGTGTTGGTACTTATGAGACCTACCAGGTCGGCACTCATGCAGCCTGAAGTTATTAGGTCGCCGATTAGGTCTGCGATCGTGTGACCTAAATCCATCAGGTTTCTGTGACTTATACTGTCGTTTAACACAGTTATTAACTATTTACATTAGTGCCTTTTGTCCCATGTAGACCAAAAAAACCTGGATTGCCGACGGATATTACCGACGGAAAAACACCCGTCGATAAAAGGCCAGCATTACCGACGGCCATCCTGACGACACAAATTATCGACGGACTCCCGATGGAAACATGTCTTCGGTTTATGTGTCCGTCGGCAAGTCCTCAGGAGGTTGGTGGCAATAAGCCTGCTAGATATGCCGACGGAAATTGTTCATCGGCCATATTTAATAAAAAATAAAATAAATCGGAGATTAATTGCCGATGGAAATATGTTCATCGGCAATGTCGGTATCCATTTATCGACAGAATACTGTCCATCGACATCGCCGAATTTTGCTACCGACGGATTCTTGTCCGTCGGAAAACTTAATATAAGTTTACCACCCCAGCGGACAGATTCATTTCACCACCCCACACCCAAAAGTAGGGTTAGGGCTCGCGAGAGAAGCCGCCGCCACCACTGCCGGAGCCGTTGCTACCGTCGGAGCACCGTCGCAGCACCGCCGGAGCGACGTTGAAGCACCGTCAACATCATATATTAATTTATGTTATCCTTTTAATTCAAATATAATATTTTTTTATTTTAGGGTTGTATTTTGATTTGAATTTAAGAATTAGATTTTGATAAATTGAAATGGGGTTCAATTTAGGAATTTATGCATTTTTGAATGATTTTAGGTTTAGGGTCCATTTATGCAATTAAATTCTATTATTGGGTTTAATTTATAATTATTTATAAATTGGATTCGATTATAAATATTTGTATAAATTTAGGGCTAATTAGAATTTGTTTAATGTATGTTATTATTTTTAATTATATATATATATTGATTGATTGATGTTGTGATTGGTTGGATGGACATCGGTGATGACGTGGTGTACGACGCCGGCCAGGAGGTTTCGTCCCTCCAATAACGGTTTTAATTTTCTTTTTTTAAAATGATGGTGGTTTTAAAAAGTTTTAAATTGTTGGGGATGGTGGTTTTGAAATGAAATGTCTTGATCAGTATGTGGATGTTATATTTAATAATATAACCAAAAATAACAATTTAACATACTTAAGTAAAATATAATCAAACCTCCAATAATTCATAACAATTCTCCTAAATTCTTTGTTTCACATACCAAAAAAAAAAAAATTAATAATAAAAATATAACCAAAAATAAAATTATTAATAATTATATAATATAACCAAATTAATAATAACGATATTTATCCTATAATTTTATTAGACACAGCCAATTCCTCGATCCTCTTAAAAGCATCCAATTTTTCGTGATTCAAATCCTCAATCTCTAAACTCATTTTCACAATCATAGTGCCCTGTTTTTTGTGCTTGATTAGTTATCCGAGTATCAAACGGATAGTTAATCTCATTATTAATTAGATATTCATAAACCTGAAAAATTAAATTTAATAACAAATCTAGCATTTGGCACACGATTGAAAATTTTGATCATAACGATTTTATGAATTTTATCCTGAAATTTTTTTGGAGCTGAAAAGTTGGGTGAAATGGAAACATGGGTATAATGGTTCTTTAGTTCGACTTGTTATGATTAGTAGTGGCCTAGTATTCCTAAAGCATGTAGGTTTCTTTTATATAATTATTTATAATTAAATTTCAACTAATTCTTTGGCCTCAACTCATCGATGGTTTTATTAGTTTCAGTCAATAATTTCTCGATCATTTTTTAAAAACTTTTTTTTTTTTTACTAAAAAATGTAAATGTACACGTGATAGTGCGAGACCTAGGGCAAGGGCAAAGAAATAAATACTATGAAAAACACTTGTTGTGCTTCCTTTTCAAGATATTTACTTTTTTGCCCGTACCGTAGGACTCGCATTAATATGTTCACATTTTCATTTTTCTAATTATTTTTAAAACAAATGTATTTTAAAAGACGATCGAGGAATTATTGGCTGAGACTAATAATATCATCGATGAGTTGAGGCCGAAGAATTAGTTGAAATGAAATTATAAATGATTATATAAAAGGAACCTACATACTTTAGGAGTACCAGCCAATGATCATAATAAGTCCAATAAAAGAACCAATATACCCATATTTCCATATCATCCCAACTTTTCAACACCAAATACAATTTCAGGATGAAATTAATGAAATTGTTATAATCAGATTTTTCAATCGTGTGCCAAATGCTAGATTTATTATTAAATTTAATTTTTCATGTTTATGAATATCTAATTAATAATGAGATTAACTATCCGTTTGATGCTTGGGTAACTAATCAAGCGCAAAAAATAGGGCACTATGATTTTAAAAATGAGTTTAGAGATTGAGAATTTGAATCACGAAAAAATAGAATGTTGTTAAGATGATCGAAGAATTGGTTGTGCTAATAAAATTATTTATATTTACCGACGGACATGAAATCAGTCGGTAAAATTAAATTATTATTATTTATTTAATTAATTAATTACTGACGAACATGGTGTCCGTCAGTAAATTCAAAAAAAAAATAAGATTCCCGACGGCATCTTACCGGCGACTGTACCCGTCGAAAATATCGTAGGCATTTGCCGACAGCCTGATATTCCGTCGGCAATTGCAATTACCGACAAAAGATTTGCCGACGCCGTAAATTCGTCGGTAAGCCGTTGGTAAATCACTTACCGAGGGCTTACCGACGGATTAAGCCGGCGGCAATCCCAGATTTTTTTGTAGTGAAACAAAATTAAATAAATATATAAAAAGAATTATAACAGTCATTCGAAACATAAAAAGGGTGGTTCAAAAAGAATATAAACTGATGAGTCAAATGTTCGAATTAATTAATGGCCTAAACAAATAAAGTAATATATATTATTCTTAAAAATTAAAAATAAGTAAATCAAATAATCTATTTATAAATATCATATTTAGAATCACAAATACTCATATTTCGTAAACTTATATATAATATACCTCAAATATATTAATTTATATATTAAATATTAAGATGTCATAAAAATATAAACTAAAAATTAAATAAACAAAAACAAAAACAACTACAAAAACAAAAATTGGAAAAAAAAATTCATGTTGTTATTACCTATATGTTTTTGTCTCACATAACTAAATAAACTTAAGTAGATACAAAATATGAATATAAAAAAAATGAGAACAACAAAGCATCAAGCACATGGCTCAAAAAGACTGAACTAATGAGTTAAATGGTTTTAATTGGCATGTCGTCTGGCCCAACCACTCAAACGACCGAACAAAAGATTCGCCGACGCCGTAAATTCATCAGTAAGCCGTTGGTAAATCACTTACCGAGGGCTTACCGACGGATTAAGCCGGCGGCAATCCCAGATTTTTTTGTAGTGAAAAAAAATTAAATAAATATATAAAAAGAATTATAACAGTCATTCGAAACATAAAAAGGGTGGTTCAAAAAGAATATAAACTGATGAGTCAAATGTTCGAATTAATTAATGGCCTAAACAAATAAAGTAATATATATTATTCTTAAAAATTAAAAATAAGTAAATCAAATAATCTATTTATAAATATCATATTTAGAATCACAAATACTCATATTTCGTAAACTTATATATAATATACCTCAAACATATTAATTTATATATTAATTATTAAGTTGTCATAAAAATATAAACTAAAAAATTAAATAAACAAAAAACAAAAACAACTACAAAAACAAAAAGAAAAACAAAAAATTGGAAAAAAAAATTCATGTTGTTATTACCTATATGTTTTTGTCTCACATAACTAAATAAACTTAAGTAGATACAAAATGTGAATATAAAAAGAAATGAGAACAACAAGCATCAAGCACATGGCTCAAAAAGACTGAACTAATGAGTTAAATGATTTTAATTGGCATGTCGTCTGGCCAACCAGTCAAACGACCGAACCAATTATGATTATATAAATAACTAAGTGAACATATAATTTATTTTAATAATTTAGTTAACTCAATAAGCATTTTAGTAAGTGTTCAAAAATATAATAAAGAGCTTCCCATTATTCTAATTAATACAATCAGTTTTTCTCCTCATTTTTCTAATATTTTCTCTTATATTTTAATATTTAACATGATATCTTGTTAAAATATATGCAATTATTATAATTTAATAATTCCTTTTTTTTTTTTGCAAAATATTTTGTTTCTCATTTCCACTCATCCAATATAAAAATAAAAACATATCAAAAGTATGCACCACTCCATTATATTAAATTACATGTATCACATACGGTTTAATTAATGCAAATTAATTTAGATTTATGGATGTTTGTTATAATTGCACAAATATCTTTATTTATTTATTAATACTCACTCTGTTTCAAAATATAAGTCGTTTTAGAGTAAAATTTTTGTTTCACAATATAAGTCGTTTGCTTTTTTCACATAAATTTAGGAGAAGAGAGAGAAGGAAAAAGGTAAAAAGTGAATTGAAAATTGAGATATTGGAGAAAAGAGAGAAAGAAAAAGGTAAAAAGTGAATTGAGAATTGAGATATTTGAGGAGAGAGAGTAAGATAAAAAAAAAGGTGGGTAGTTTACGATAACAAAAAATTAATTATTTACTTATTTATCTAGATTTCTTAATAAGTGTGTTTTTTTCTAAAATGACTTATATTGTGAAACAGAGGGAGGGAGTATATATAATTTACATCTTCAAGTGTGTGTATATATTTCATGTTTCCCATGTGTTTAACACTAAGTTATATTTACAAACACCACCAATATCTTATCATCAACTATTATTGGTAAGTAATACTATAATAAATCACTTCTTAAGAAACCGAGAGTATTTTCAAACACACCCTACCCTATAAATATACATATATTCGCTTCTTAAAAGAGCACAAGTATTTCCACACCCTCTAAAAATATACAGTTATTCAGCTTACTAACAATCAAACAATCCTTATAAAGTGAAAATGTCACAAGAAGAAGAAGAGCCAGCCAGCCCACTGGCCCGAATGCTGCAGGCACCAACCATCAACCTCTGTATATTAACTGTGCTGGGTTTTAGGACAACCATTGATGTCAACTTATTCAAGCAAGAGTTGGAACGAACGCTCCTTAAGCATCCTCGTTTCTCAAGTGTGCTTGTAAGTAATTATCACCCGGAGTATTTACAAACACTAAAAGAAAACCGATTCTAAAGTTTTAGCTGGATTTTTTTTTTTCATATTTAGTGTATCCACCAAAAACTCTCTTTAAACTTAATCAATTGTTAGCTTCTTTTTCCAAAACCATCAACTTCTGATTCTCCACCACTTTAGCTTTAGTTGCAATGAATTAATTCTCGTTGTTCAGTAAAAATCAGTTTTGTTGCCATAATCTTATTCTAATCATGATTTAAAAGTGAAAAATGAAATTGGGATAATTATGAAAATTACTTGTGTGGAAGCAAATAAATCCAGTGATCTTTCAAACCATAAATATCTACTTAACATTTGTTTCTATTTGATATATTGCACCCTGGAGAAGGGTATTTGTTAGGTAAATACATTTTCAATCCAAATGTTAAAATAGGGGGTTGACCAAAAATGGGAATAAGAAATCTGATAGCACTCTTTTTTTTTTTTTTTCAAGATTGCAGAAAAGAGGAAGCGTGGCGAATTCTCGTGGGAAAAGGACAAGTGTGGACATGGAAAATCATGTATCTGCTCCGGATTTGGACCCCAACATGAAGTCCCCTGATGAATTTGTGGAGGATTTCATTTCAGAAACTTCTAAAAATCCCATGGACATGACAAGGCCACTATGGGAATTTTACATTCTCAACGTGAGAACTTCAAAAGCAATTTCGACGGTAATATTTAAGATTCACCATTCAATGGGTGGATGGTGTATCTTTGATATCTCTACTCATGGCATGTGCCAAGAAAACATCTGGATCCCATTTTCCTACAATATTTCCAACCAAGAAACAAAAATCCAATGGGATGGTAATCACGAGGCTATTTATGAACGTTTGGGACAACACTCTTGATTATTTTCAATACTTTGATTGATGTCATATGGATTTTGGCAACAATAATGTTTCTGAAAGACACTAAGACACCCATTAAAGGGGAACGCGGGATTGAATTCTCTCCCAAGCGGTTTGTGCATCGGATTATTGATTTCGATGATATTAAGCTTGTCAAGTCGGCCATGAACGTGGTATGTGTTGTCACTTGAGTCATTACTCCATGTAGTACATGCATATTTCATGTTCACTACTTAAGACTTGATTATTTCATGAACGTCAGCGATCAATTTACTGACGCCAAAAATGCTGACGGGCCGTACCCATCAACAAACGACATTTTTTTTTTTTTTTTTATAGTGAACTTAATGGGCCTAGACTCAAGCTCGTTGAGTTTTAACGAGTCTAAAACAATCTGAGTTCGAATTTATTTAATGAAGTGTAGAATGAATTTATAAGTTACAATCTGAGTTCGATATGTATCATATGTAATATAATTCAAATAATATGTATTATTAATCGGTGTAATATATAGTATATGCTAAAACTATGTATATTATTATATATACAGCTCAAGAGCCTCTTAACGAGCTCGCTCGCGAGTTGACTTGCGAGACTAAATATGAACTCAGACTCGGCTCGTTTAAATTAACGAGCTCTATTTTGAGCTCGAGATCGAGTTGAGCCTGAAGCGAGCCGAACTCATCCCACCTACCCCCTTTTTTTCCCTAGTGTATTTGAAAATGACAACACTTTGTTTGTTTGGACATTCTCTAGACTGTTAATGATGTTGCAACGGGTGTAGCTGAAGCTGGTCTCACTCGTTATCTCAACATGAGATATGGTAAAAAGTTAACCTCAACAACTTATAGTTCCTTCCATTTCTCAATATTCTTTTTAAAAGTTTTTTCAGTTTCAGTTTTTTGAGTTAAATGAGTGATGGTGTGTCACGACTGCTTTCACAGGTCAACATAGCCAAAGCAATGCAGAAACATGTGAAGAACACTAATCTTTTACCCAAAAACCTTCGTCTCACATCAGTCGTTTGCTTCAACCTGAGGCCATCGCCAATTATTGAGGTAGATACACACTCTTTCGATTGTTCCCTTATTTTCACTCATGATTTGGTTGCACTATATCCCTAGAGTCTTGAGTACAAATGGATGTACTTAAATCATATTATGCATATAGATAGGGAAAAAAACAACAAACTTTTGCAAACCTGAATTTTGAATTTTTTAAGACTTAATTTGAAACTTCGATCTTTTTTTTTTTTTTTTTTTTTTTGAACTAACAACCTCAATTGTGTGTTTTTTTTTTTAAACTTTTCAATCTTCATAAACTCTTGGACTATTGCACAAATATTTTTTGGCACATGAGGAAATATTCTTGGAATATTCACATAATTTAAGTTCTTATATTTAAGTAGTTTGAGTTTCAAACTGTAAAAATGACTAGATTCATATTGTAAGACCCCATGTATACATTTATATGATTAGTTAAATGGCTTAGGACTTGGCTGATATTATGGAGAATGAAGAGAAATTAAAGGGAAAGTGGGGCAATATGATAGGGCTTGCACATCTTCCACTCACCATGGCTCTGCAAGATGACCCCTTAGCCTACTTACGTAGAGCTAAGGCCGCCATGGATAGAAAGAAGCAATCTTTTGAACCCAATTGTTTTGCTATGCTAGTGATCCTGTTGACAAAGTTCTTTGGAATGAAGGTATATATGGTTTTGATCAAAACAATAATGATAAAGGCAGGCAGTATTTACATTCTTATACTCTATGTTATACTACAGCGAGCAGCTGCGATGACAAGTACGATTTTATGGAACACCACTTTACTTTTCTCAAATATAATGGGCCCACCAGAGGAGATAGCTCCATTTGGTCACCCCTTGAGTTACATTGCTCCTACTCTTACTGGGTTTCCTCAAGTAAGAGAATAACAATTTTTTTTCTTGTTAGAATATTATCGGAATATTTACCCATCTGACATGAATTGTTGCAGGCATTGGTCGTCCATTTCCAAAGCTATGCGGATAAGTTTATCATTTCCATAGCTGCTGATGAAAAATTGATTCCAAATCCTCATCAACTTTGTGATGATATGGTGAAGTCTCTTAAAGATATTAAAGATGCTTTACTTGAAAGAGGGATTGTCTAAGGGCTCTTATTTATGCTGAGTTTGTTGATATGGGGTTGTAAGTTGAATAGCCTAGTGTGAAGGGGTTTGTAAAATTTCAGTTATGTTCGATTCCTACGTACCTCTCTCCCCCTTCCTAAGATTTGTACTAAAACAGGATTTATTGTTCCGTTATTTATTGATATATTGTTTAATAGTGGGTAGAGTGTTTATGTTTATATCATTAGAATGGTGTGAAATTGTATAATAGTAATCATCATTAATTTATACATACGGGATAACAGGTTCATTAAAAATTGGAATGAATGAATGAAGAAGAAAAAAAGAAGTTAGGTCTGATACCATGTAAAATAATGTATTAGGTGTATTTGCCACATACAGCTCTGGTTGCAATCGATTTTTAGATTTAGTTAGGAGGTTAGTAAAATTAGTTAGGCCCACTGTTTACGGGTTAAGCAAACTTTAATCAAGTTTTGTATATAAACTAACCAAAGCAGCTGTACAGAACATAAATGATAATTAATACTCGGAACACTTATCTCCGATGAAAAATGTGGGATCAATATATAAATCGCAGTGAAAAAATAAAAATACTCTTGTTTATTTCTCTCAATCACACAATTTAATAAATGAACTCTCTTGTACAAAACTCATACAAACTCATCATCCATGGCTTTCTTCCACTTTTGACTCTTTGACGCTTCTTCAAAGTTTATGGGCTCAGTATCAACAAACAAGCTAAACAAGTTTGGAATTTGATTGAGCTCGTAAATTTCTCTCAACGATCTTGTCTTTTGAGGTCTTCCGCTATTTGAACTCTCGCTTTCCGATGAAGATTGATTACATGGGGGTGGCGATGGAGGTCTCAAGGGCTCCATCGACTCTTCTTCGACTTCTTTCAAAATAGGCTCAAAAGGGTAAAATGTATATTGCTCCTTATCTTGAGTACTCCAGTACCAAGAACTCTTTTCGTCGAACACGACATCACGACTAAGCTTACTTTTGTTCTCAATTGGATCACACAATTTATAGTCTTTCGATGCTTGATCATAACCAACAAAAATATATTTTTGACTTTTCGCATCAAGCTTGCTCTTGTTTTGATCTGGTATGTGGGCATGTGCAATGCTACCAAATACTCGCAAATGTGAAATGCGTGGTTTGAAACCACTCAACTTCTTTTGTGGTGTTTGAACACGAACACTTCTTGTCGAACTCCTGTTGGACATATAAACAGCACATTCCATAGCTTCTGCCCAAAACTCTTTTGGCAAATCTTTGATCTTCAACATGCATCGAACCATATTCACAATTGATCGATTCTTCCTTTCCGCGACACCATTTTGTTGTGGAGAATAAGCAACGGTAAGAGATTTTCATATACCATTCTCTTCAAAAATATCCTGGAACTCCGTTGAAGTGAACTCGCCTCCATTATCCGACCTTGTTGCCTTAATTTGATAGTCACTTTGCTTTTCGACTAGAGACTTGAACCTTTTGAAGGTTGTAAATGCCCCTGACTTGTTCTTTAAGAAAAACACCCAAGTCTTTCGACTAAAATCTTCAATGAAGGTCAGAAAATACTGATTATTTCCGAGTGATGAAGGTTCGATAGGTCCGCATATATCCGTATGGATTAACTTCAGCGGTTTCTTCTCTCTTGAGAGAGATTCTTTTGGAAAGGAGTATCGATATTGTTTCCCTTCAAGACATCCTTGACAAATCTGATCAGGATGATTTATCACGGGTAGTCCTCTCTCACTAACTTCTTGGACGACATCATCCTCAATCCACCAAAATTTATGTGGCCGAGCCTCAAGTGCCACAACCAAGACTCGTCTTCAAACCACACTTTCAAGCACTTTTCCATGTCGTACTGAATTTTCAACATGAGCATTCTATTATAATTACTTGAAATTTGTACCTTAGCTATCAAACTCCCTTCGGAACTCCTTAGGTACAAGCTTTGGCCCTTCATGTGCACGTCGTACCCTTTTTCGAGTAATTGCCCAATGCTCAAAATACTTGCTTTCATTCCAGGTACATAGTAAACATTTTCAATGAATTGGTGTCCGCCACTCATCAATCGAATTAGAATCCTTCATTTTCCTTGGATGGTAATTTTTGACATATCACCAAATGTGATATTTCCGGCAATAGTAGCATCAATGTCAACGAACATGTGCTTCTCCTCGCACATGTGATTATTTTCACCCGAGTCGAAAAGCAAAGTGACTATCAAATTAAGGTAATAAGGTCGGATAATAGAGGCGAGTTCACTTCAACAGAGTTCCGTTAACTTTGTAAAGAGAATGGTATTCGGAAATCTCTTACCGTTGCTTATTCTCCACAACAAAATGGTTTCGCGGAAAGGAAGAGTTAATCAATTATGAATATGGTTCGATGCATGTTGAAGAGAAAAGATTTGCCAAAAGAGTTTTGGGCAGAAGCTGTGAAATGTGCTGTTTATTTGTCCAACAGAAGTTCGACAAGAAGTGTTCGTGATCAAACACCACAAAAGAAGTGGAGTGGTTTCAAACCAAGCATTTCACATTTACGAGTATTTGGTAGCATTGTACATGCCCACATACCAGATCAAAACAGGAGCAAGCTTGATGTGAAAAGCCAAAAATATATTTTTGTTGGTTATGATCAAGCATCGAAAGGCTATAAATTATATGATATAATTGAGAACAAAAGGAATCTTAGTCGTGATGTCGTGTTCGACGAAAGAGTTATGGGGACTGGAGTACTCAAGATAAGGAGCAATATACATTTTACCCTTTTGAGCCTATTTTGAAAGAAGTCGAAGAAGAGCCGATGGAGACCTTGAGTCCTCCATCGCCACCCCCATGTAATTAACCTTCATCGGTAATCGAGAGTTCAAATAGCCGAAGACCTCAAAAGACAAGATCGTTGAGAGAAATCTACGAGCTCAATCAAAATCCAAACTTGTTATGCTTGTTTGCTGATACTAAGCCCATAAACTTTGAAGAGGAGTCAGAGAGTCAAAAGTGAAAGAAATCTATGGATGATGAGATTAGTGCAATTAAGAAGAATGAGACTTGGGAACTCTCTTCTCTTCCAAAAGGGCAACAACTCGTTGGAGTCAAATGTGTTTACAAGGTGAAGAAGATTTCAAAAGGAGAGATAGAACGATACAAGGCAAGGCTCGTAGTCAAAGGATACAAACAAAAGGTTGGAATTGACTATGATGAAGTTTTTGCCACTGTAATTCGTTTGGAAACCATCCATTTTTTGATCTCGTTGGCAACCCAAAAGAAGAGGAAAATTAATCAAATGGACGTGAAGTCGGCATTCTTGAATGGAGTACTTGAAGAAGAAGTTTACATAGATCAATCAGAAGGTTACTTGTTATCAGGACATGAGGAAAAAGTGTTGAAGTTAAAAAAAGCATTGTATGGTTTGAAGCAAGCGCCAAGAGCTTGGTATAGCCGTATCGACCAAACTTTTATGGAGAAAGGATTTAAGAAATGCCCTCATCATGAACATGCCTTTACGTAAAAGTTGATGATAAAGGTAACATATTGATTGTGTTTATACGTCGATGACCTTATTTTTACAGGAAATAATGAGGAGTGATTTGACGAATTCAAACAAGGGACGACTAAAGAATACGAGATGACGGACATTGGTCTAATGACTTACTATCTTGGAATTGAGGTGCATCAAAAGAAAGATGAGATATTCATTTCCCAAGAAGGTTTTGCAAAGGGAATTTTAAATAAATTCAAGATGGAGAAATGTGTGTCGACCAGTATTCCGATTAATGTTGGGACCAAACTTTCAAAGGATATAAATGGTGATCGTGTCGACCCAACTTTGTTTAAAAGTTTGGTTGGAAGTTTGCGATACTTGACTTGCACGAGGCCCGATATTCTATATGCAGTTGGTCTCATTAATCGTTATATGGAGAATCCTACTAACTATCATTTCAAAGTGGCTAAACAAATACTTCAGTATGTTAAAGGTACGATCATTTTTAGTTTGTTTTATTCAGAAACTGGAGAAATGAAATTGTTCGGATATAGTGATAGCGACTGGGCCGGAGATCCCGATGATCGAGCACGAGTGGTTTTGTATTTTATTTTGGAGGATGTGCATTCACATGGTCATCGAAGAAGCAGCTAGTAATTACTCTTTCGACATGTGAAGCCTGTGTGGTTAAGGAGTTTGCTTAAAGAACTTCACCTTGGTGACGTGTAATCAACGGAAATATTTGTCGATAATAAATCAGCGGTTGCACTAGCAAAAAATCCTGTTTTTCATGATCGTAACAAGCACATTGACACAAGATTTCACTACATTAGAGAATGCAATGCTAAGAAAGATGTTTAAATTAAGTTCGTAAAATCCGAAGATCAAGTGGCGGATATTTTCACGAAACCTCTCATACGCGAAACTTTTGAAAAGTTGATGCACAAACTTGGAATGCGAGAGAATCAAGTTTAAAGGGGGATGTTGAAAGTTGAAGAATATATAAACTAGATTCATAATTAAATTAATGGATGTGACTTTTGATAGTGTCCATTCATGTACATGTGTGTCTTTCATATTTTGCGCCTTTACATGATTAGTTGTGTCTTCTCATTTATATAGTTTAATCCTATAAATAGCCATGTAAATTTTCATTTGTAAGCATGAATTTTTATGAATTTTGTAAAAGAAAGTTCATTTATTAAATTGTGTGATTGAGAGAAATAAATAAAAGTGTTTATATTTTTTCTCTGCGATTTATATATTGATCCCACATTTTCCTAACAGATTTAGTTAAGAGGTTAGTAAAATTAGTTAGGCCCATTGTTTACGGGTTAAGCAAACATTAATCAAGTTTTGTATATAAACTAACCAAAGCAGCTGTACAGAACAAAAATGATAATTAATACTCGGAACACTTCTCTCTAATGGGAGCTTATATTGTTCAACATAATGAGATGATTGTTATATTCATTGATATATAGAATGAAACTACAAACTGGTGGTATATATGCATATCTCAAGCCAACGGTTAGAAAGAATGAAAATGAAAAAACTAAATCCCAGGGATATAACTATCGGCTAGCTTATCTTAAGGAGAAATGTAACAAAAGCATAAGGAAACAATATCATCATCAAATCTCCTAATATAAGTTAATGACTTATTCAAAATTAGCATTTATATACACAATTAACTTAGTTTCCCTTTAGTGCTGACTACACGAAAACGCAAGTCAACCCTAATATTTTATAAGCGGGATAGGTATGAAGCTTACCGCATTAAGGTTGACCACATTTCACCAAATATTTCACATATGTAGTTCCTAATTATTGGATTGTTATGTTATTCGTGGATTGGATTGTGATTTTATTGTGTTGTGATTTATAGTCCATAATTCTGCACCTTGTAATTTCCATCTTCAAAATCAACATAAATAGATGGGTTATTAAGGTTTAATTTCAAAAATATATTGATCATTTTGAGTTATGATCAGATTACTAGTGTTTAAACATATTGTGATATACGATTCAATGAACCGAGTATGAAAAGTTAATGTTGATGTGAATATGTGGACAAAACCCTCCCTTTTCATTTAGTAGGTACAGACGGTTAGAATTCGTAGATGCGAACACAAATTTGTAAGTGAAAGTTTTAAGATTTTTTAAATACCAATAGATCTATACCGTGAACGAATATATTTATAAAATAAATACTAACATAGAAAGCATGTAAACCTTATAGTAGACCCAATCTTACCTCTAACGAGGAGAAAATAAGGAAATCTCTCGGAGCTCAAAAAAGGATATTGAGATTTTCAATCCCAAATTACAAGTAGGCGTTTTTATGATGATATTGTTTTAAAAGTTCATAAGACAACTTGAAGGGAATTTTTCATTTGAATTTAAAAAGATTAGAAGTCTAATATGTTGTTTGATACGTATGAGGTTTTAAAGACTTTTATTCCCTTTAGGAGTTTATTTTGTCTACATATTATTTTGACTTTTTTGCCAAATATATTAGATATTAATTGTTAGGAACATTTTTATACTTATCTTATTTGGTAATTATTTTGTATATTATTAGAATTTGTTTAGGTTATAATTATCTCTTTCCTAACTTAGAATTTCGTATGTTGCAAGTCTTGGGGTTCTTAGATTTTATATTCTCTCCTTATTTAAAATGATTTACTTGCAATATATTATGTAAATATTCTTTCCTTCTTTTGTAGGACTCTTTACAAGTAAGGATGTCTATATAAATATGAGGACTAGCTTTACAACAAAAAGACGTTGAATACGCGTAAGGAATACACGAAAAAATCAGACTTCAGAGTTGAGAGAGATTTATACGATCAACAACAAATCTACCCCGACACATATATTACTGATCATGCTGCAACATCTGCACTAACATCCTGTTGAACGAATTATTCTCTTCCATACTTTTGTGTTTTTATTAAAATCAAATCCTGGAAATTTTGATTCTTAACTTTTGGAAGAGTAGTGCTGATTTAGAACAATATTACTCGATATGAGTTTTTCGTAGTCTTTACTTGTTTATGTTTTCATGTGTAATCGTTGATACCTTTTTTGAATAAAGATATTTTCTCCTTGAGGCATGAATACAATGATTTATTTTTTGTAGTTAAAAGTTTTAAAAGCTTGTGTTTTGTTATTTTAATTCCGCTGCTATTTGTTTACACTCTACACAAAACACACTTGGTTTGTTTGATTGTTCTAATAGTTTTCTATTTTTATTCATGAACAACTTAGCGAATTTGGGCTTGCAATTCTTTTAATTGGTATCATGAGCGAGCACTTGACAACTCTAAGAGTTGATCCTGAGTGCAAGCTTATAGATCCGCCTATTTGTTCTAAGTGTCGAACACCTTTTATTGAATCTAATCTTATGAATTCTAATTCCACTATTATTGCTACAGGAGATGTGAAGGCTGAGGACCCCGATGATAAGGATATCAAGGTGATGGAGGCACAAGAGGAGTTGTATCAAAGTTGGGCCAAGTTGGTTCAAAAGGCCAAACTTCTTACCAAGGATAACAAACGATTAAGTTATGAGAACGATGAGTTGAAAGCGTCTATCGCTCATTTGGAGGTGCTTCTCACAACAAAAGATGAAGAACTTGGTAATGTAAAACCTAAACTTGACACTTCTATTCAATTTTTGAAGAAGACGAGTACCGGTAAGACTAGTACTCGATTTAAAATTCATGTTTTTTTTTAATCAAAAGAAACTTGTGAAATACCAAGTAAAAACTTTCCTAAAGCCTCTAAAAAATTGAAATGCCGCAAGCGTAAATATATCTGTCATCATTGCTTTATACCGGGATATATTAGAACTTACTGTCATAAACTTAAAGCAGAAACTGCTAAAAGGTCTGCTGGTCCAGTGTTGGTCCCGGTGTTGATCAGTCCCAATAACACTGACACCAACACCTCTCGTAAATTTATATCTATTTGGGTTCGCAAATCTGATGTGAAGTGTAATTTTGTTTATACTTCTTTTAAGCATATGGTTACAGGGTCTTGGTAGTTTGACAGCGATTGCTCGCGTCATATGACAGGTACTCGTGAGTATTTGATGGATTTTGAGACATACAATGGAGGAAAAGTGATTTATGGAGGTGTAGACCATGGGCAAATCATCGACAAAGGGATATTGAATGTTGAAGGCCTTCCAAAGCTTCACAATGTGCTTCTTGTTGATGGACTTATGACTAGTTTGATTAGCATAAATCAACTTTGTTAATGTAATATGAATGTGGAATTTGATAAACAAATTTGCAAAGTTTTTGATGATTCAAATGTTTGTTCACTTATAGGTACAAGGATGGCAGGCAATTGTTATCTTGTGTATAAGGATGGTGTTGAACTTATTAAATGTATATGAGTATTGTTACTAAGAGTCGTGGTCTAATACTTATTACAAACTCTACGCGACCTTTGCACAAAATTTCTCAAAACTCTACGTTTTTGAAAACTCGAGAAAGCTCAAACTCTTTGATAGAGGATTTTAATCCTAAAACTCTCGAGTCTTTTAAATATCGATCGTGTTCTAATTTTGGTCACTTTTCTTTTAAATTTGCTAATACTTTATCTAGAAGTAGCTTTAAGGCTAGTTTAGTGACTATAAGTCTAAGGAAGTAGAGAGAGACCCTAATGTTGAGAAAAACTTATTTTTCACAACTCTGGAGGGAGAAGTTGTCAGTTTGTGTGCTGCTGTTCAGGATGTTGGTGGGAATGTTGGTATACCACCAATGACATTCAGTCCGGAATTTTTAGACTGCACTAATATTGGTTTAAATTCTGATGTTCTGTCAAAAGCAGGTCTCCAGCACAGTGAGGGTGATATTTTTGTTACACTTGATCTTGATAACTCTCTTGTTTTCCTTAATCCATTAGATAAGGGTAAAACAAAACTTGACGAGGTTCCTTTTATGGGTAATAAGTTTGACAAAATTGGTTTTGCTTTTATAAAACTTATTTTTCTTAAAGAAAAGTGTGTCGAGTCTACATCGATACCAACCAACGTGAAGCGTTATTTCAAGCAAAAATCAATTTCAAGAAAATGTCAATTCATTTCTCATTGGTATTCTGTTTTTAGACACATTAAACTTTGTTTTGTTGAAACAGAATCTGATCGTACTAAAAAACTTTCTGAAAATTTTATGTTGGTGGAAATGTTGGTGTTTTCCAGTAACATTCCCAATAACACTCGAATCACTTTGTTGAGAATTCAGATTCTAGTTGTAATGTTGTCTACACCTCAATTAAGTTAATAATCACTGGTTTGTTGTTGTTTTATAGTGGGTTTTCCCTATACTTGTTGGGTATTTTGATTATTTGACTAATCCTGGTTTTTAGAATGTAATTCAAGTCTTTTGTTTCTTTTTATCTTCGTGATATGACGATTGGTAAAGGTACATTTAATTATTATGGTTTACTCAAGACCTATTATATTTTTCATACTAAAGGGCTTGTGGTTAATCACTTTAGTATAAATCAAAGTTTGGTAAAAATTCTTGCGAAGTGTTTGATGTTTCTAACATTTGTTCTCTTACAGGTTTAAGATTAGCTGATCATTGTTACCTATTTCATAGTATACAATCTTGTTGTGTTGCCAATATTGATGTTCTTGGTTTATGGAACCAAAAGATTGGGAATGAGAATTTGAAAGTGATTAAGAAATTGGTTAGATTTGAAGCTGTTCGTGTTTTACCCAAACTAAACATTAAAGTTAGTAGTGTCGGTTTTGTATGGTTAAATGGTAAACTAACTTATGATCATCGTCTCATGAAGAAGGGGTATCTAGTCTCTAGTTGTCTTGCCTTGGATTTTGTCAATCCTATTGAATGTGAAATTCTGTATGGTATGAAGTACCATCTTGTTATTTTCAATGACTTTTTATTCATTTGGATTATGTTTATTGATGAAAAATTGGATACTCTTAAATCGCTTGATTTTTTTAAATAAAATGGTTTTCAAAGTGTACGGTTTGAGAGTCACCGAAATCCGGTTGAGTCATCATGTGATTTTTGAGAATGTTTCGTTCTTGTTTGATAGAGTGGAATCTTCTCATGATTTTTCTGCACCTTGGGATAGGTTGGTCAATAGAAAATCTCAAACTTTTCAAAAGAACTGGAGGTATAAAAACTTCTTATAAGATACTTTTGAGTATTAAGGCCAGTCTCAAGAAACTTTATGTGTTCGGGTGCATTTGTATTATTTTGAGTGGTTCTTGTATTTGGTGTTTGTTCTTGAGATCTTCGTATGCTTACACCTTTTGCGTATATAATATTTGTACAAGAACGATCACGGAAACCATTCATGTTGAGTTTAACGATCTTGTTGAAAGCAAGGAAGATTATTCTAACTTAGACATGTTTTGTAAATCTTCCTCTTCTGTTGATGTACATGTATCTAGCTTGAACCTGTTTTTATTTCAAAAGATCGATTTGGGCACTCTTGAGAGTGTTTTTTCGGATGTTTTGCTAAGTGTTCCAACATTTAGACCAACACATGTCACGACTAATTTTGAGTCCGGTTATGCGGATATTTTTCATTCTCGGGTGGAGGATGTTGTTCATAACAGTTCTGGTAAATCTGACATTCTGAAGTTCGATGTTGCTACAGGTGTTCCAACACTCGCAGTAACATTCAATGTTGCTAAGCTGAAACTGTGTCTGATGTTGATTTTGTTGTGCTGACATTGTTCCTACCGAAGAGACAGTGATTGCACACAGGAAGATGGTAAGTATATGTTGTACATCGTCGAAATGTACTACGGTAAGATCTCTCCATTTCCCACTCTCTTTTGAACTTAGATATGATAAATGCTTTACATTAAGAGAGTTTATGTTCTCGGGCAACAATATGATTTTATAGTGTGTGTGTGAACATGTTAACATGTCTTCTCTATTAGGAGAACTTGAGTTTATGATATTTGGTGATTGTTCCCAATTATTGTGGTTTTTTAAAATTGTTAGAGGGAAAAACTCACTTGAAAACACATTAAATATTTTTGTTGATAACTCTAGTGCGACTGAGATATCAAAGATACTTGTTCAACACTCTCGTACAAAACCCATAGTTATTCAATATCACACTATACGAGATTTGGTTGAGAAAGACATTATTCGCATGGAGTATATTAACACTGAAAGTTGGCAGGGAGACATTAGCACCAAGGCATTAGAGTATGAGGGGTTTTCTTTTAGAAAATCTCTCCATAGGTGGTCTGTATGAATGTCGTCCTGCATGTTGCGGCATCTGACCTCACATTGTCGTAACACTGTATATTAATTTTTTATTTTTTAAGTATTTTTTTAGGCATTCCTTGCATAAGTCCAGCTGCTTTACATTTTTTCCCAAAGTGTGTTGTCTAAATGAGTTGAAAGTTTTGAAAACAATTGTGGGTTGTCTTTTGCAGAAATGTGTGTTTCGCTCGGTTCTTTTAAAATGAATATCTTGTATTATGGAGGAGGTCCTAGCCATCCTAATAGGGATGAAGAATAAGTTTCTAAATTAAATCAATGATCAATGTGATCTTATGAGATGTTTATTTTACTTCTGTTGCTGCAAAGTGAAGGTACATCTACTCCCGGACACAAAATAAACAATCCGCATATGCAACTTAAAATGAGTATGTCATTAATTGGGTTAAGGATTTTCAATTCATTGACTTTGTGGACGAATGTCATCCAGGATGTCATCACACTCGGGACTATATTGTGTAGCATTTGTGGTTTTACCAAATTTGTGTGCGACAATTTTTCTTTATCATATTTTTAGTCATAATTTAAGGACATGCATCACTTGGTGATATTTGTCTATTTTTTGAAATTTGGCTCCCGTGTGCAAAGTGTGGATGTGAATTTCTTCTTCCTTTGGAAGATTTTGTGGGACTTGGATCTCGTGTGGTGTTATACACGTTTGTGTTGGATATGGCTGAATTGATACAATGTTAAACAAGTGTTTTCATATCTTATGGTGACTTGTGCCAAAGGTTGATTTTGTTCCCTTAGTAATTTTGGGTTTCTATATCATAAGGGATTTTAACCTAGATAAGATTCCTTGTTTGAGAGGATTCGTATAGGTTTATAAGTTTTATGAAATCTTTGTTTTAGTATATCGATATATATGTTGCTTCTCATTATCACACACATGATTCACTGTATTTTTGAAATATTTGTGAACATTTGCTAGATGGTGTGATTTTCGTGATAGATATCTTTTATGCAAAAATATTTATTATCTTTTTAGGTGTCAATTAACTGTCTCGAAGCCCAACTAAGAGTTAATCCAATTCCACCTCTGCCGTCGTCTTGCTTAGCTCCGCCACCGTATCTGGATTTCCACTCAGTCCATCATTCCCATCCACAACTACTTCGATCATTGATGGATTTTCCGCACAAGATGTGTTATTTGTACATATTTGTGTGTGATTTTTGTGTGTTTTTGTGTCTTGTCATGTGTGCTTTAGTCGTATTTTATCCCCTTTTTCCTCATTTTGCGTCTTCGTAGCTTTTGTCGTCTTTTTGTGTTTTTTGCATTTCTCTTTTACTTTTTGTAGAATTTTATGTTATTTTGCGTTTCCTTATTTTAGGGTAGTCGATCCAGCCTTGGAGAGTTCCCGAGGATCACAACTGACTCGATTTCACGAAAACACAGCTCGGACCCACGTAGCACAACCATCGATCAACGCATGCATCGACGCCCCATCGACACGCCGTCAATGCCGAGTCACCATGTCATCAATGTGCAATCGACGGGGTCATTTTCCAGCATCGGTGGTCGAACTATTTTTGGCTATTTTTGGCAAAATGACTATTTTGCCCTCATTTCACCTCTATAAATATAACATTCTTTTTTAGAAATGAGCTTTTGAACCCACCTAGGGTTTGACAGCCCAAATTCTCTGTTATGTTCTTCATTTTATTTCTTTTTTCAAACATCGAATCATAAATAATTAGCTTAGTTCTTAGAATCACAACGTAGCATCAATGTTCTTGGCGGAGCTCTTTCTCCTTTGGCTTTGAAGATTCTTAGAATTTTTCTAAGTTGGTAATCTTTCATTCTTAACTAATTGTTATTTTCTACGAATGTTTAGAGCTTTTGATCCTCTTGTGTTTGGTTTAATTTTAATTTTTGAAAATTATTATTCTCCATTATTGATTTCTTGTGTTATTTCAAGCTTTTTATATTTAATTGTGTTCATATTTGCGTTGAGTTTGTATTGTTGGATTGCTTGATGATTGTTGGTTAAAATTCATGGGTCTAGTGCCTAGATGAGTTTAGAACCATCAATTGAGATTGTCGGGTGTTTAATCTACAAGTCGGGATTGATAAACCCAACTCGTAGATTAAGTGTTCGATGAAATGCCAATTGATCGTGGAAACGATTCTAGAGCCCTAGACCCTCTTTTTATTAATCTTTTCAAAGTTTTTGATTTCATTGCTCGTCATTTGAATCATCTTCTAGTTATTACAACTTTAAAATCAAAATTTGACCGCTTGTTTAGAATAGCATTTTCGTTATTTTTTTCGTGAATCAAACACGAAAATTCATTTCCGATTAGTCTTTCTCGAAAGATTCGACTGGAGTCAAACTTGTCACTTATAATTACTCCGTTCTCTTACGGATAAACTTTTATTTTAATAAAAAGTTAAGTGTAAAAAGTTTGATTCAATGTGTCAAAGGGTGTTGCGGCATCTGGGTAATATCTTTTGAACCTAGGTGTCTGTTGCATCTTTTGTCCTTATTTCACCGCCTCCAGCTACTTAATCACCACCGAGTGCTAAAACCATTGAGCCTGCTTTGTTATCGTCTCAGTCTATAGCTATTCACTTACTGCCGTAACCGCCTGATTCATCCACTGCCGTAGTTCATATTGCCAAACAAACCGAAGATTTTATTGTCTTGTTACCATTTGGCAAGTACAACGAGAATGATGTAGAGAATTCTCTAAACACTTTGAGCTTATTTATGAATCTCACAAGTCCATCTACACTTTTTTTCTCGCAAGTCTAAACGCCTCTTTGGCTATGGGCTTGGTGCTTTTGAGTCCAGTGGCTCTATTGATGGTGTTCAAGAGGTGAGATTTTGTTCTCTTGAAGAAGAGAAAGAAGTATGGAGGAGGAGATTTCATCGCTAATGTTGGTGCGAATGTTAGTGCTGGTGTTACTAATCTCTTTGAAGTTTATTCGTCGCTTTCTTGTACTTCTTTCATCGAGATCTCCAATGATCTGGCATGTAGGATGGATCTTCTGAATTCTTGATGCAATATCCCTCTGATGTAGATCAACTAGATCAGCTGGATCTTCCTCATCTGATTCCGGGGCAGTCTGAGGTGGTTCTACTTCTGGTGTTATGTCATCAGTACCGTCACCACCTATATCTCCAGTTTCTGTACCTGGAGCTTCATCTATACCAATCGTAACATTATCTTGAGGATTCTGATCATAAACCATATCATTGTCCTCTGCAGGTTTAACTCCACTAATTAAATCATCAAACTTGACGTTAACCGACTCAATCATGCTACATGTCCTAAGATTAAATAATCAATAAGCATGACTATTTTGATAATACCCCATGAAAATACACTTATCACTTTTCGAGTCAAGTTTTAAAAGATGATTCCTATCATTTAGCACATAGCATATACACCCAAAAACATGAAAGTAGCTCAAATTTGGCTTTTTGCCCAACAGAAATTCATAGGGAGTAACACAAGAGCCTGGTCTAAAGAACACCTTATTAGTTATATGGCATGCAGTACTCATAGATTCAGCCTAAAATCTTTTAGCAATGCCATTTAAAATGAGCATAGTCCTAGTCTTCTCTGCAAGAGACCTAATTTTGCGTTCGACTATCCCATTTTGTTTGGGGGGGGGAGTGATGGGTGAGGAAAATTCATGAGTTATACCTGTTTTAGAACAATAGTTTGAAAAGGAAGCATTCTCAAATTCTTTCCCATGATCAGACCTACTCTACCTATACTCACACCAAAACAAACACTCAATTTTCTTGCAAGATTTTTAAAAGCTTCAAATTCCTCAAAATTTTCTTTTAAAAATCCAACCCATGTAAAACGAGAAAAATCATCCACAATCACAAGAACATAACTTTTACCACCAAGGCTCTCTACCTCCAGGGGACCCATAAGATCCATGTGAAGGAGTTCGAAACAGTTTGATGTGGTGAGACTTGTTTTGTAGTTTTTTGTGGTTTTGGAAATTAAAGGTTTTATTGGCTTGGTGTTATCGAAAATCAATTCAATTGTAAGTTTCAAGGTGTTTCAAGCTTTCAAAAGTAAAGGAAAATAAAAATAAGCAATTAACCTGTCTAAACTACACTAGAAATCGAAATAGCAAGTTGGTCGGATGCCTCGGTCGTGTGCCTTAATAGAAAATGCAAGCAATAATGAAAATTAAGCAAGAACAAGCAATGTTTCATCAAGTACAAGCATGAAAGCAAAAGGTACAACCATGCTTGCATGAGCATAAAATCCTAAATAATGCAAATAAGTAAAAACTGAAAGCATGAATGGATAAAGTAATAAAATTTAACGAGAAAGTTTAAAACTTTATGAAAAATAACAAACAACAAAGAGTAGATCTAGGATTTAGGCTAAAACTATGCATGAAAATTTAATTCAAAATAAAGCACATGAAATACTTAAAATAAAAATGATCCAAGCGCCGATCTATGATCTAGACGTGTCACTCATCTAGACTCCATAGCCAATTCTTAAGATCTAACAAGAAATCAAGGTGCTAAGACAAAAGGCATAATATGAAGAACATGCATGAAACATATGAAATTACTTGAAATTAAACCAATCAAGGACTTGTTCTATGATCTAGGTGTGTCACTCAACTAGATTCCATAGCCAATTCAAAAGATTAAACTATGATTCTAATACCTAAGGCAAAAAGCATAAGATTGAAGAACTTGCATGAAATTGAAGAACAAAGCATGAAATTAAAAGAAAGCTTACTTGAATTAATTAGAATCCCAAAGCTTGAATGAAATTACAATCAAAATAAAAAATCCAAGGGAGTACTTGAATTCTTCTTGAGCTTACAAACCCAAGGAAAATGTTGAAATTAAATCTAGAGAGAGAAGATAATCCCAAACCCAACCTTGGGTTGGGAGGAGGTGTTTTTTTTTTTTACAAAATTAGAGTAAGGTTCTATTTATAATAGGTTTTATTAGGGGTAAATGGGTCAAATAAGCCTTATAAGCTTGGATTTCCCATGTTTGACCAAATTTGACCCAAAATGGTCAAAATAAACCGTTTGGGTCGATATGGCTCGATATGACTCGGCATGGCTCAGCATTTGGGCAAGATGGCTCGGCGCTGGGCGGGCGCTGTCGGCCGCTATCGGCAGGCAGACTCGGACACTGGGTAACCCAGTGTCGGCAGCTCTCGGCAGGGAGTGTGCGGCGGGCTCGGCAGGGATAGGCGGGCGCTGTCGGCAGGCGGACTCGGACACTAGGTAACCCAGTGTCAGAAATCGTACCCAGTGTCGGGCGGTGCAGTCGATCGACTGCCTTCGGCTTGACGGTAACACACTGCCTAGCAGTCAATTCAACTGCTGGGCAGTCGATCGACAACTCTCGGCAGTCAATCGACTGCTCTGGGCAGGTGTGGCGCGCAAGGCTCGGCGCTCTCGGCAGTCTGGGCAGAAGTGGCCGGCAGCTGTCGGCAGGTGTGGGCGCTGGGTCTCGGACACTGGGTAACCTAGTGTCGGCGACATACCCAATGTCAGCCGTAATACTTAAAATCGAGGCTCGATTTTGCTAAAAATCCACTCGTAAGCCCACACTCGACCATATCCAGACTAGAATACTTCAAAATACCTAAATTAAACATAAGATTAATTAATTAAACCCATTAAACCATATTAAGTATAAAGTCAAAGAGAAACGCAAAAAACAACAAAACGAGAAAACAAACGAAAAACCTAATAAAAATCGACTTAAAACCACTAAAATGACACTAAAACCTAATTAAAAATACGAGAAAAACACCACAATTACATGCAAAACAAGACTCTGCACATTTGGATGAGACACCCTAACCTGCTTCCCTTTCTGGCATGCCTCACATACTGGGATTACTTTGGTGTTGAGCTTAGGTAGCCCATTCACAACTTCCTTCTTAGTCAATCTTTCCAACATCTTGTAATTGACATACCCGAACTTTTGATACCACACTTCAGCATCACTCAATTGGGACAGTTTGCAGAACACATCACCATTAATTTGGTAGCAGTTTTTGGAGGTCCTCTAGCCAGTTAAGATGCACGCATTGCTCTCGTCATACACTTCACACTTTTCATGAGTGAACTTAACACTGAAACCACCATCGCACAGTTGGCTGATAATTATAAGGTTTGCCGTTAATCCTTCAACAAGTAACACGTTCTCAATCTTTGCAATACCAGGAATACGAAGAGTTCATTGGCCAATGATCTGGCCATGTGCACCTCCACCATACTTCACTTTTCCTCCTTGAAATTTGACAATATTCGAAAGAAGATCTTCCGAGCCGGTCATATGCTTAGAGCATCCACTATCGAAGTACCAAGCTCCAGGAATGTGAGACTTCAGAGGGGAATAGATCATATGACATTTGATCTCATCCTTTTTTACCCAGACTTGTTTGAGTCTGGTGTTGGTTTTAGTGTTAGTAACATGGAAACCTACAGCCAGCTTTGACCTCTAAAACAGCTTTTCCTAGCCAATTCTATTCCAGCAGAAAGGTCGAATGTGACCTGGATCACCACAGTGATGACACACATACTGTCTTCTTCTCCTCTTGTGGCATTTGGTCAATTTCTGTTTTTGTCTTGATTCTGGCGTTTGCTGATTATGCTTGTAACCAATTTCGTATCTCAAGGATTCTGGGAAACTCATATCCAGAATTTCGTCAAGTTTAACCTTGCCTTTGTTGAGGTTTGAGATGGTTCCCTGGACCTTCTTCAAGTCGGCCTTTTCACGTTCTAGCTCAGCATCTTTCTTAGTCAGTGCTGACTCTAACCGGACAATGGTGTTGAGTTGATCATCCTTTTCATGAATCAGTTTGTCCATCTTGATCATAAGAGTCTTGACTTTAAGTACTTGATTACCCCAGTTGGCGAACAACTCATCATATTCAATACTCAGCTTCTCGTACTTGTCAATCTCAACTTTTGCACTCAAGCACCAGGTGTTGGTTTTGATGTTACCAACACGGATATCATCATCCCACATAATGTTAGCATACAGATCTGGAACAGATTTGGGAGAGTCAGGGTCGCTATTCATCTTCTTTGTACTCTGTTGCAATCATGTTCTTCTTTCTCAGAGTATTAGCACATTCATTCTTATAATGTCCTCAACCTTTGCACTCATGACATTGAACTTCAGTGAGAGGTTTCGGCTAGCTGGAAGACTTGGACTCCGAAGGTGAAGATTGGAGTCTGGCAAGAGGTCGCCCTGTCGATTTTGGTGTTGGCGTCTCTGGCTTGAATTTGGAACTGTATCCTCCAATGTTATTTTTATTCTTCAAAAACCGATTAAAGCATTGACATACGAGAGACACTTCGTCTTCTCCAAGTGTGGTAGCATCAAGTTTATCTAGTAGCTCTCTCCAATCAATGTCTTCATTATCAGAGTTAACATCAGAGGTAAGAGCAACATCTTTTATCTTTTGAGTTTGAGCCAAGGTATTCCATCTCGAAAGTCTTGAGGGAACCTACTAAAGCACCGAAGTCTAAATTATCTGTGTCCTTGGATTCTTCTATGGCTACCACTTTAACGCTGAATTTCTTTGAGATGGATCTAAACAATTTTCCCACAAGGCATAAGTTACTCATCGCTTCACCAAGTTTCCCGCACTCATTTGCGATGTCTGAGAGTCTCGTGGCATATTCCATGATGTACTCTTTGTCATACATCCTCATTGACTCGAAAGTAGTAGTCAGCATTCTTAATCTGGATTTCTTCACACTTTGAGTTCCTTCACATACCCTCTGCAATGCATCTCATGCATCTTTTGCCGACTCACACATTTTGATGACTTTGTAGTAGTTTGAGTCAACATAACCACAAAGGGCGTTATGGTCTTGATAATTGTATCGCCATCAGCATCAGTGATACGTTGTGTTTCCCATCCAACCAGGATGGTTCACCACGCACGTTCATCAATGTTTTTAATGTGCCAGTGCCTCCTCTGCTTCCAGAGAGAATAATTCTCTCCATTGAGGATACGGGGTCGAGGATTCCCCTGAGCATCTATAGTTTCTTACAAATAAGGATCAGTAAACTTAGTACATCAAGTAACCCGCTCTGGATGCCAATTGTGAATTTGTAGAACCTATGGTTTTGAAATAAGTCTAAGTAATAATGATGTTAAGTTCAGTGTTACAACACCGAAACTAACATCAAACAGTTTCAGAGTTTGTAAATAACAAAATAAAGACAGATGTTAGGACTGGTGTGAAAACACCAATAGTAACACATCAAACTAGTATATAAAAATATGCAGCGGAATAATAAATATGAAAGAACACATCAATTTAAATTTCATCCACAAGCAAACATGCTTGTGAACTTGGGTATTCAAACCTGAAAACTATATTACTTTTAAATTATTCAAGATCAAATACAAATATAAAGTAATATATGAAAACTATAGTATCAAACACTATGATACAAAAATACTTATCGCCTTGAAGGATGATCTTCTCCGTTGGTCACGCAACTTCAAAGATCTAAGTAACTCAAATGGCTTCAAGTAATCTTTCTTTCTTGTGTTCTTCACGTCCTTGCGTTGATCTGCTCCTTGCTGCTTTCTTGCTTGTAAAAACTTGTGTGTAAAAGACGTCCTTTCCTTGTCTTAAATAAATAAGAATTCTAAAGTCCTAAACTTGGTAAACAAGTAAACCAAAACCAGGAAAATAAAATAAAATCCTAAATCTAGTTCCCTAATATATTTAGAGCCCAAGAAAGGCAAACAACTAAAAAAGAAATTATTGCCAAGAATAAAATTCTCAACAGAGTTGACGGTTTTCCAAGTGAGTTAAGATAAATTGGAAGCCACATAGTGCTTCAGTCAGAGTCACGGTATGTTCAACAAATAGATCATCGCCCTTTCTTTTAAACTTTTGGTGTTCCTTCTGTTGAAGTACAACGACAATATCTCCTGTAACAGTGTCCGGCTTCCCAAAACGAAAAAGAAATCGAGATTCAGACAATATCATACATATTAAAAAAGGGAACACCAGAAAAATAAAGATTAACTAAAATTTATAACAGATTAACAAAAACTTATAATAGGAAAAAATGGCCAAAAGTAGGATTACATTATATAGCAACTAGATACAGAAACCAACTAGATATCTTAATCTAATCTTACCATCCTTATAAACACAAGAAGAAACAACACAATAAAAAAATATATGGGCTTCTTATTCTATTTACATAAATAAATACCTTTAAAATTTATTAACAACATATATCATAGAGATAATTTTATTTTCAGAAAGTAGTTGAACCTCTATGGTGCATCCTTAAACACAATCATCTTAACGCAATCATCTCAACTCCTACGTATATCCTTAAACACAATCATCTTCTATCAGTTTTTTTGATTTAAACTTGGAACTAATCTCGTCTTCATCGAACATCAAGAACACGTAATGATATTCGTATTCAAATTCACTCCTCATAACGATATTTATGCCTAAAATCAATTACAAACACAAACGCAATTGGTTACTAAAATTCATTGAGAATTCCACACAAACGCAATCGTATCAATCGCAATGAATAAATTACTAATTTCAAGTAAACGAAGAAACCAAAATATCATGTTACCTACGCAATATTCAATCTTGAAATCAACTCAATAACAATGAACCAGAATAATAATGTAATTAAATTTAAAAAGGGGAAAAATAATAGAAAACTCACATTTCTCTTCCTTGTTCTAGAGTTGCCGTTGGAACCATCGGTGCTTTGTCCGCTCAACAAATCAAGGCGGCCTTTAGCATTCAAATTTGCAAGCTGAAACTCGTGCTTATCCGACACCCCGCCCGTGATGGAGGGTACACTAGTGCAGAAACAGCTTTCAAGAATGCTTGTTTCTGCAAATCAAGAACGCCCTGCTGAGGCGTTCTGTATGGAGCTGTTCTTGAAAGTCTGACAATCAAGAACGCCCTGCTGAGGCGTTCTTGATTGTTAGACTTTCAAGAACGTTTTTTAGAGACGTTTTGAAAATATTTCAGTCGTTCTAGAAAGTCGGTTTTACCGGTTTCGCCCGTTCTGGAAAATAACTTTCCAGAACGTCCCTTTTTAAGGAGTTCTCAAAAGTATACTTTCCAGAACGCCTCGAAAAACAGGCGTTCTGGTCAGTATACTTTCCAGAACGCCTTAAAAAGGGACGTTCTAGAAAGTATACTTTCCAGAACGCCTCCAAAAACAGGCGTTCTGGAAAGTATACTTTCTAGAACGGGTTTTTTAATAACCGTTCTAGAAAGTAGTAAAAAATTAAAAAAATATTAAATGAAATCAGCTGCCAAAAAATACATCAAATTCATTAAATTCATTAAAAACAAGACAATCACAAACTTAATATCAATATAACTAAAACTTATCATCACCTATAATCCAACAAACTCAAAGGAAACATTAGCTCTAACATGAGTAGCCAAATTTTAGTTTTACAAAAGTCACTGCAGAGGCTTAAGAGTTGGGAATTAAAATATCTGAAGCAAACGCTACAAAGAATCCCAAAATGAGCAGGAACATGCTAACAAACCTTCCTGTAAGCCAAAATGTCCGCCAGTGGAATTGACAGTGTCATCTTAATGGCAATATCAAGTGCATCACCAAGTGCTCTATCACCGTAGAGTTCAAATACACCAAAATTGACATAATTTCCAGCAAGCGTTGTCAAGTGGAAGGAATTTATATTTTTAGTAGAAAGCATGAGTAGAACAAAATGAATGATCCATATGCAAAGGATGCTCTATTAGAATTCACATGGGAGTACATGTAGGTCGCATTAGAAGGTTGTGGGCTAAACCAGGATGCAAACAACAAGTATAAGCTCTCAGTATTTTATTCAACTGAGAATATCACATGGTCTAATGCAACAGATTTATCACATTCAATTTAATTGAAACTTATGAAGAGAACGGAGATTAGGAATTAAAATAAATTCAAAGTCTCATTTACATCCATAATGTTATGTTCCTCAAGTTGTCATAATAAAAATAAAAAATAAAATAAATGATACTCAAAGAAGAAGAAAAAAAAGTGTGCATCTGATTGGTAGAACAAAAATAACTTATTTAGATATTATTATTCCAGGAGTATAAACTGATAGGGGACTTGACACTCATGTTGCTACCTACTACACTTGTTAATGAAATTAAGAAAAATAACATGCAACGAAACGATATCGTTACAAGTCTAGCAATAAGTAACAAACAGAGAACACGCACGACAACCGAAAAAATCATAGAAAGCATTCAAAGGGTAAATGTAATATGCCTATAAACCTGATTGCAGAATGAGCGTCATGCTAAAATAAAACATACAAATCAGCTCAGAAGAAAGTCAAACCAAAATGTACTTGTAAATGAGGACCACAAAATATAAAAGAGAAACAAAACGAATATTTGAAAGCATGAGCACATAGACTTTTACCCCAAGTAAGAATCGTTAAGGAAATCCATATTCCCTTGTATTTGAAGCCATATATATCAGCAGCAGTTGGAAGCGATAAAATCCTTGAGCCATAGGCAACTGGTAGCTTGCTAACTTCTCTGAAAAGAAGTATGCCGTTTGGTGATGAAGTATCAAAAGTTAGTCATTGAGCTTTGTTTAATACGAACTCAGCCATGAATTTCAGCAATGGTGTTTCCACCTACACAAATAAGTTGCAAGGTCATGATTCTACACATGCATCATAACAGATAAACCATTGAACATGGCCCCAAAAAACAATCTATTTTTTATGGGTATCAAAATATGGAAAGAAAAGACATTAGCCAGAGTTGAGATCTACTCAACAACGTAAGGTGTAATACTAAAAAAAGGCTGAAAAAATATTTCAACAGAAAAAGGAAATTGTACACACATCTGCCAGTAAAAAAAAAAGTTGAAGCAGATTTCAACGTCAATTCGAGTGCTGCTTATTTTATTACTGCCAGGCACTTTCAACCAATTGATGCATTTCCTTTTAGAGTTACACGTAGCAGTTGCTTGCCAAGACATACTAGTACTAAAATAACTAACTACCTGGTTTGCTGATATCAACCACTTTGGTTTCTAGTTTCCAAAGAGATATAATTCGCGAGTGAGAGACATAAACTTAGGTATTAAAACTAAGCTCGGGTGTGTCAGCCCAATTTGAGATTCCCCTTAGCAGAATTGGCATGTGAGAAAGATAAATCTAGTCAAAGAGAGGCCCATAAGTTCTACGACTGAAACACAATGAAGGAAAGAGTTGAAGCAAGTATTACAGAACCATTAACTTCTACCACTAATAGTGATTTACACTAACCTATTTGTGGCCATTGCTACCCCCCTTAGATCTCCCATCAACCCAATTAGAGCATATTTTATAGAATCAGTTCGAAACATGGTCTCCGGTGTTGATTCAAAAGTGAAGAATACCTATGTAACAGCCAAACACATTAGTTAAAATCCATCAACAATCAAAACTACGGAAGTTAAATTACAACTAAGAAAACCTGATGCACTTAAAGATTCCACAGATTCGACTAAGAAAACCTGATGCACTTAAATGTTATTCTCAAAATAATGTGCCCTGTTAGTGGGTCATGTTGGCCAATGTTTTAAAAAACAAAAGTTGGATATGAGATGTTTTGTTCGGATGAGGAGAGGTGGACGCCTCGATACTTTGAGGCGTACGTTCCACGTATAGCGGTCCGATGTGCCCAACTCAAATCAAATTTCCCAAAAACATTACCCCTCGGCCGTTTTTTCAAACAATGATATAGGCAAGATGGAGATTTCATTATAGTATAAGAAGTTAAATGAGAATATTACTCCAACAACAAGAAATAGGATAATACAGAAGTGATGGAGTATGTTGACAGGAGAAAAAGGAAGAAAGAAGGGTAAAGGCATTGAAGATTACTTGCCATCAACAGGAACAGCAAAATTATTCAATGACAAGGCGCATGAAGCTGACTGTCCAATTTCGCAAGATGATGAGTAGGAAAAGAAAATGTGTAAAGAGGGAAAATATATTAATTCCCAAAAAAGGTGAGATAGAGAGCAGAAAGAGAAAAGCGTAACAAGGAAAAACATAAAAATTCAATAAATAGTTTAAACTGCTAGGCCAAAAAGAGGCAAACCTGACTATGATAATCTATTGTATTTGCATCAACTATAAGAACTCCGCCAATAGGGGATGGAACAGAAAAGAGCTTGTATGCATCATGAGGGAGGCTCTGAAAACAATAGCGAAAAGTGTGATAGATTTTCACATAAACAGGTGAAGGGTAAAAATCTTCAAATCATGATTAGCTCTTTAGTAATGTCTCAGTAGCACTGAAAATAACATAAATTTTACAGAGTAACAAGCAGTGGCTGGTAATGAAATTTTAAAGTACCATGGCTGACCAAATGAGTCGATGCTACTTTAAAGTTGTACTGTTGCTGAGTGCAGAAACCGTACAAGTGTGATGTTTCCAAGAGACATGACCTGCCCATGTAAGCTCCTGTTCATGTAGGATTACCACAACATGCTCAATGTAACCTGACAAACATTTATCGAGACTGGCTTAATGAACTGAAACTGCTTAAAAAGCATACACAAAGACACCAAATTTGGTGCCCAACGAGCAATATCTTCTACATGATTAGGAAAGAAAAGAAARAACACAATAACTTCAAACAGAAAATAATATTTCAAACAATTTGTACGTCTGGATATATGTAAGACCACCTGATAGTCAATAATCAACCCTTATTACAATTTTCTTTTATAGAAAAAATTGTCTAATCTTAATATAGCACAAACTTTAGCTTAAGATGACGCAGTCATTGCCATCTTAAGACCAATATTTTGCACATATGGATGCTTGCATGAGCCATGTGTGTCTGCCAGCTGACTAGCTTCAGCCATGATGTTTAGACTTGTTCATATTTCAACTTTAAACACATGTGCAGCATGCAGGTAACTATAGTTTCTCAGAAAAAGATGAGAATAAGAAAAAACAAGTCAGACTTACCATGTATAAAGATAAAATCTTTAACATGCTTCATATCAAGATCTCGTAAGCCAACTCTATATGAAGAATCAATTCGAGAAGCACCAGTAGGCCTTGAACCAAAAGCGCTGTCCTCGCCAACTAAACCATAGCTAGCCTAACATCATATTTTCACAATTAAATTCATAAATAAATAACCAACGTACACAGTTATAGCTTAAAGCAGCTATAGGCAAAAGTATTAGTCTAGACACAACTCACTTAGAAGACATGCTCATTTTCAATCAACTAAACAATTAGATGCAATTAATATGTTTACAAATGGAAAATATAATTGGTGGCACAATGTTACAGAAAACCCATGTTCTTCTGTTTTGCCTTTTGTTCAAGCCAACCTATTTAATAGATCTAAACTCTTGATCCCAATTCAAGGTTTAAACTGTTTTAAAAACATATGACAATTCCCATCTACACAACCACGCGGTGCATATATGCTCTGATCAATATAATCATGACATGGTTATTGGATATGATATCCATATTGATTTCATATAATCATATTAATACAAGTCTACAGCTATTTCCATAAGGCATAAGTACTTAGAATCGCATTTAGAATTATTTAAACAGAAAAAAAATATGAACACCGGATATAATGCACTAGGAGAATGACATGAACTTCTGATACAGTACCAACCAATTTGCTTTCATTCCCATTTCTTCGGAATTGACCAAAAGAAGCATTAGACAACAAAATTTCTTTGCTACAAATTCGAGTTGTGACTTCAAATCAATGGAAACACATGAAACTAGCCATCGACTAAAACAAACATTCAAACAAAACGAACATAAAACGGCAAACATTCAAACAAAACGAACATAAAATGGCAAACCGAGATCGGGGAAAAAGAAAAACAGACACTAAAATTAGGATTTTTTCACCTCACGGATAGCCAAGTCTCTCCATCGAGTTGCAACTCACCCAAACTTCTTCGTTGATTTGATTAATTTTTTTATAATGGTCCTGCTAATAAAAAATAATAATTCAGTTTTAACTGTAAAATAAACAAAACAAAAGGAACATTGAATTGCAAAGGCAAAGTAATAAAAAACCTACCTGTAGTTGATGATGTTTGAGTTAAAAAGAAACTTAGTGGCAAGAATCATAGAAAGCAGAAGATGGTTTGTCGAAATAGCCATAGTGCTCCTCTTTGTCACCTTGAATCCGTGCCAGGATGTAAAACCCTGAGAACTCACCGTACTCAGAGGCATATCCGATGCCGTCGTAGTATACCGGCAGAGGTGCTCCTGGGTGGTCGGCGACGGCGGAGATGGGTGATGGATCCATCCAAGCAGCTGCGGCGCGGCGAGTCGAACGAGAATCCTGCAGTTGCGGCCGTGGAGGTGGTGGTGGTGGTGGTGGTGGTGTTGATGCCGCTGGGATTCCAGGGTGGGAGGCACTGGAACTGGTGCTCAGGCAAGGGAGGCCAGCTGTTAAACCCTAGCGAAGTGCTGCTCAGGAGAACGTGTTGTCCTTGGGCTCGTGCTTGCTCAGAGTGGTGGTGGCTAGGGTTTGAAAGCAGCGCCGGCGGAGTGTGGTGGTGGTGGTGGAGGTGGAATATGGGAAGAAGAAGGTTTCCGATTAAAGGGATGAGGGTTTCATTAGGAGGAGCGGGCGAGCGGGGGAGATGAAAGGGCTTAAATGAATTTTGTATATTAACTAATTAAAGATAAATTTTAATCCAAAACATCCTTGAGAGAGGCGTTCTTAATAGTACAACATTCCAGAACATCTTTTTAAGACGTTTTCGATATTTAAAATACGAGAACGTCATTTTTAAAGACGTTCTTGATATTTAAAGTACCAGAACGTCTTTTTTAACAACGTTCTGGATATCCAGTATACCAGAACGTAAGACGTTCTGGTATGTGACACTTTTATTACAAAAATGCCACCGCCTGACAAAGAACGCCGCCTCCTGAGGCGTTCTTAAATGTTTGTTCTTGAATCCTATTTTTGTACTAGTGGTCCCACCTACCAGACGTGGTTCACCGCCATCCTGTCACCGGCAGAACGGTGGCGAACAGCCTCATAAACCCGTCGGAATACTCCACCGACGAGTTCGTGACATTGAACCAAACCCTAGACCCCGTCAGCGGTCCGTACGCCGTGATATTGTAGGTCTTAACCGTCAATGGCTTGTAGATGCCTCCTTGGCCATTTGCGCCAAATCAGAAACCCTAAAATAATATAAAGTTTTAAGTCTAGAGATATGAGGGTATTTCGAGCTACCACAATCAGATCTCGTGGTAACACGATTCGGTCTTTGACATTTGAGAGGCCAACAAATTTGTACTTTGGTGTGGATAAGAACGTCGAGGGCGGTACTCCTATGGATCTGGTGGTGAAGTTGTGGTGCATCGTGGTGGTGAGTAGCCTTGCGATGATTGTTGCGCCACCGAATTTGAAAGCAAATTGATGGAGATTTGGATTTCGATTTTTAGAAATGAAAGATAAAGAAAAAAAGCTATGAAAGAAAAAGTGAAGCGATGCCTTTGAACAATGAGGCGTCTGAAGTGTAATTTTTTTGTGGTTCAAAATATTTGAAAGTTCATTTGGCTCGGTGTGATTGGAAATCGATTCAATTGTGAGTTTCAAAGTGTTTCGAGCTTAGAAAATAAAGGGAAAATGAAAATAATGCAATTAAAAATAGCAAACTATACTAGAAATTGAAATGACAAGTTGGTCGGATGCCTCGGTCGTATGCCTTAATTGAAAATGCAAGCAATTAATAAAAATAAGCAAAAACAAGCATTGTTTCATCGAGTACTACCATGCATGCATAAAGTACAACCATGCATGAAAACTCAAATAATGCGAATTGACAAAGATTGAAAGCACCAAAGTAAAGAGAAATAAAAGTTGACGTAAAAGATCAAATCTTTCGGAAAAATAACAAGAAACGAAGAGTAGATCCAAGATTGAAGCTAAAACTATGCATGGGAATTTAATTCAAAATAAAGCATAAGTAAAACTCAAAATCATGACAATCAAGGACCCGATCTATAGTCTAGGTGTGTCACTCAACTAGAATCCATAGTCAATTCAGAAGTTTCATCATGGAATCAAGTAGCTAAGAGAAAAAGTATAAATTGAAGAACATGCATGAAGATGAAGAACAAAGCTTGAAAGTAAAATGAAAGCTTACTAAAATTAAATGGAGAATCCCAAACTTGAATTACAAATGAAAGTGCTAATCCAAAGGAGTATTTGGATTCTTCTTGAGCTTACAAACCCAAGGAAATTGCTTGAAAATTAAATCCAAAACCTAAGAGAGAGAAAGTAGATCTAGAGGAAAAGAGAGAAAATTAATCCCAAGGCTCATGCAAGAGTTGGGGAAAAGAGTGTGTCCTTTTTCTGGGGTTAAAAATGGGGTTTAAATAGCTATTAGTAGGGGCAAAATCATAAATTCGCACTGATTCCCGGTCTTCCAGTCGATCGACTGCTAGTGGCCAGTCGATCGACATCGACAGTAAGTAGTCGATCGACTGCTTCTTGGAGAAGTATCGATTTTGGGAAATCTCTGGAATTTGGTCGATCCTTGAGTAGTTCAGTCGATCCGGGAGGGGCGGTCGATCGACTACCAGTCGATTGGGCAGCAAGCAGTCGATCGAGTGCTTTTTGAAAAGGAGAGGAAGTCCCTGGAATTGAGTCGATTTTTGGCATTTCAGTCGATTCTTGGAAGGGCAGTCGATCGACTGCTAATCGATCAGGCAGTCGATCGGTAGCTTTTCACTCGATCTCAGCTTCTTCCGGCACGGTTTCTTCGTTTCGGCACGGATTTTGGACTTTAAGGTCTCGACTCGATCTTGGACACCTCCCAATGCGACTCAGAGCAACTCTAACTCCCTTGGCCACCTACACCATAAGAATTTGGACTCAAAAACCTCATGATTTATCATTACAACACACCAATAAATCTCAAACTTAAAAATGATAGAATAATCTAAAACCTTAACAAAATAAGACTCAAACTACTACAAATAACGCTAAACTCTAACTAGAAACACAAGATAAAATGCCACAATTACATGCAAAACAACTACCCCACACTTATTGGTTTGTTCGTCCTCGAACAACGAAAATAATCGAGAGTGTACATGCAATGAACACTTCATATAAAAAGAAAGAATCCTTGTGCTTGTCCTTATTATTATGGTGATAATACCAACATAGACTCGCTATTTTCATGCCTTGCTCGTATTACCCTTTGTCAAAAGCAAGCCAAATCGATGACTTCCTCTCAAATGGAGTTTTGGAGGGTGTTCGCTCAATTCGCTCAAGTGTATATAGGACGTGTTTATGCTCAAGTCGGTCAATACATGCACCTTGTCAAGATTTCACAAATCAAACGCTCGAAATTGCTCAAGTACATGACCAAGTAAGAATCGAAAGAGGTCTTTATTATGGGTTGTAATGTTGGCTCTTTGGTAAGGTATGGAACATTTGGATATAGTGGCTAACACACGATCAACGTGATCAATAACACACAAAATCCTAAAATCTAAAACCCGAAGCTTATAATCGCTTCACCTTTCCCAATTTGCCAAACTTTCATTCGAAACCCCTTTCATCTATTCACACACTTTCCCGACTTTTATTTTCACAACACTTAGAAGCATTTTGAATTTGCTTCTTTTCACTCAACTTATCCTTTGAATTAGGCTTTATACTCTTGAACACACGCTTTATCACTTTTCGTGATTTGTGTTGGAGTATTATTCTCTTTTCTTTTCTTTTCTTTTTTTTTGTATAAGCAACTCAAAACCCAAACCCCACACTTTATTTCCCACACATCTCTCATTAGCTAATAACACACTCTCTTGCCTCACTAACATGAAGATATAAGAGCTAAAATCGAGCTCGGCTAACAAGAAACGGGATAGAGGCTCAAGGGGGCTCATTTGGGATTTTAAAGTGGCTTAAATATATGAATATGGCCGGAACAAGGGTGATATATGTGCCTCGAGGTCATTTTCAAATTCAATCATGTACGAGCAAAGTCAAACCTCCTCAATGCAATTTCCATAAAAATGCAAGCAAGCCGATAAATCACACAAGGCTACTCACTAGTTTGCACCGAATTTGGGAGCGAAGTCAAAAGAGCTTTTAGAGCTTTGCAATCTTTTCACGAGAAAATGTTGATTATATATATATATGGCGGGTTTGGACGAAGCACAAAAAATTTAACCCCTCACACAAGAGGCCATAAACATGCAAAAACTCGACAAGTAAACTATTCAAACTTCCAAGCACGTGGAGTTGTTCAAACATGTAATCGAGACACAAAAGACACAAAAATCGACTCGACCATATAAAAGCGCAAGTAGTAAGCGTCGCTTCGCCAAGAATGCGTCACTTCGCCAAGGCTCGAGTTGAGAACAACAAATCATGTTTGATATAAACTGGACCCTAACCACCTACCCACCCCACACTTAAACCATGCAATGCCCCCATTGCATTTTAATGAAAATCAAGTAAAAGGAGGGTGAATAGAAACTTCCTCAACCGAGCGAGTTTAGGTCGAGCTCGGTGGGGTCCACCTAGGCATCTAAGCAATCCAAGCAAAATCGAGCATGGCTAGCTTCTCCCGGCTCCACGATCGCTATCAATCTTATCAAATCGCTAAATGATTGGAGTCGAAAAACAAAGCCTAGAAAAGAAAATCACTCAAAATCAAAATCACAAGGAAATGTGTACATGAACTCAACTAAATATATTTTTTTTTTTCAATTTTTCAAATGTTTTTTGGATTTTTGAATTTTTGAATGTTTTTGGAATTTTCAATAAAAGAAATAAAGAAAGAAAGAAATAGAAAGAACATGGGTTGCCTCCCAAGAAGCGCTTGTTTTACGTCACTAGCTTGACGAACTCCCTTTCATATTATGGAGGAGTCGAGGCGGGAGGATCAATCAATGCTATCGCGTCCTTGACGGGAGGTAAAAGGAAACCATTTCGGTAGGGCTTGACTCGATGGCCGTTGACTTGAAATTTTTCTTGAGTCTTAGGGTCGATCAAGGTCACCGCCCCACTCGGGTTGACATCTTCAATGGTATACGGCCCCATCCACTTGGATTTCAACTTGCCGGGGTGAAGAGCCAAACGCAAATTGAATAGCAAGACGGGCATCCCAACCTCAAGCTCCTTCTGAACCAACCTCTCATCGTGGATTCGCTTGGTCCCCTCTTTATAAATCTGAGCATTGTGATATTGATTTTCTCGAAGCTCCTCCAACTCCTCCACTTGCATCATTCTCTCGAGACCGGCCTTCCTCAAATCTATATTCACGACTCTCATTGCCCAAAACGCCTTGTGTTCTAATTCAACGGGTAAGTGACAAGTCTTACAAAGGCCAAAGTATAGGGGCTCATGCCAAGAACCATCTTATAGGCCGTCTGAAGGGCCCACAATGCATCATTCAACTTTCGCGACCAATCCCTTCGACTAGGTTGTACCGTCTTCTCTAGCACACTCTTCACTTGTTTGTTGCTCGTCTCTACTTGCCCCGAAGTTTGGGGGTGATATGGCGTAGCAACCTTGTGCTTGATCCCGTAAGTCCTCATAAGTTTTACAAAAAGCTTGTTGCAAAAGTGGCTACCACCATCACTTATTATAACTCTCGGGAAGCCAAAGCGAGCACAAATGTTCTCTTTCACGAACTTGACGACAACCTCGGCGTTATTCTTTCTTGTGGGGATGGCCTCGACCCATTTAGAAACGTAATCAACCCCCACAAGGATGTACTCAAAACCATCAATCGACTTCGGAAACGGGCCCATGAAGTCTACTCCCCAAACCTCGAAGATTTCAACCACCAAATTTCCCACCAAGGGCATTTCGTTCCTCTTCGAGATGCTCCCCGTTCGTTGACATTTATCGCAAGTTTGAACGTGAACTTGAGCATCATAATGGAGAGACGACCAATAGAAATCCGAACTCAAGATTTTAAGTGCCGTTTTCCTTCCGCCAAAGTGCCCTCCGGCTTCATGGTCGTGACAAAAGGTTAGTAGAGCTTTTATCTCATTCTCCGGCACAAATCTCCTAATCATTCCATCCTTCCCCACCTTGTACATGAAGGGGTCATCCCAATAAAAGTTTTGGCACTTAGCTAGGAAGCGTTTCTTCTCTTGCCAATTCATATCCGGCCGGAGTTCCCCATTTGCTAAATAATTCACGTAGTCGGCATACCAAGGCGCTTGGCTTACTTTCATCAAGTTCTCGTGTGGCAAGTCTTCTCCAATTGCTACCCCTTCTCCTCCCTCCGTGACCAACCTCGAAAGATGATCGGCTACCGCATTCTCACACCCCTTCCGATCCTTGATCTCAATATCGAATTCTTGAAGCAATAGGATCCAACGAATGAGACGGGGTTTTGCTTGGGGTTTAGAGAACAAATATCGCAGTGCGACATGATCGCTATGCACCACAACTCGTGATCCAACAATGTAAGCTCGAAACTTCTCTAAAGCAAAGATCACGGCCAATAGCTCTCTCTCGGTCATCGTGTAGTTCTTTTGTGCATCGTTGAGCATCAAGCTTGCATAATACACCACTCTCAATAGCTTGTCAACTCGTTGGCCAAGCACGGACCCCACCGAGTCACTCGATGCGTCGCACATAATCTCGAAAGGCAAGTTCCAATCGGGAGCTACGACAATGGGGCCGGACATGAGGCTCTTCTTAATTGCCAAAAATGCATCCTGACAAGCTTCGTCAAATTCGAAAGAGATTTCATTACTCAACAACCGACACAAGGGGCGGGCAATTTTTGAGAAATCCTTGATAAACCTTCGATAAAAACCGGCGTGCCCGAGGAAACTCCTTACATCTTTCACATTAAGGGGAGGAGGTAACTTTTCGATCACTTCCACTTTGGCTTTGTCCACCTCAGTCCCCTTCTCCGAAATCACATGCCCGAGCACAATGCCGCTTCGAACCATGAAGTGGCTCTTCTCCAAACTTAGAGTTAAGCTCGTCTCTTCACATCAGCCTAGCACTTCCTCAAGGTTTCTCAAGCATTCTTCGAACGAGTCCCCATATATGGAAAAGTCATCCATGAAGTCTTCAAGATATTTGTCGATCATGTCGGAAAATATGGAAAGCATACATCGTTGGAACGTCCCCGGGGCATTACATAGCCCAAATGGCATCCGTCGGAAAGCAAAAGTCCCAAACGGGCAAGTGAACGTTGTTTTATCTTGGTCCTCGGGGGCGATGGCGATTTGGTAATA
>BMAC01000026.1:2723722-2773960 GCA_014905375.1 Phtheirospermum japonicum | reverse complement strand
GCACAAATGTTCTCTTTCACGAACTTGACGACAACCTCGGCGTTATTCTTTCTTGTGGGGATGGCCTCGACCCATTTAGAAACGTAATCAACCCCCACAAGGATGTACTCAAAACCATCAATCGACTTCGGAAATGGGCCCATGAAGTCTACTCCCCAAACCTCGAAGATTTCAACCACCAAATTTCCCACCAAGGGCATTTCGTTCCTCTTCGAGATGCTCCCGTTCGTTGACATTTATCGCAAGTTTGAACGTGAACTTGAGCATCATAATGGAGAGACGGCCAATAGAAACCCGAACTCAAGATTTTAAGTGCTGTTTTCCTTCCCCCAAAGTGCCCTCCGGCTTCATGGTCGTGACAAAAGGTTAGTAGAGCTTTTATCTCATTCTCCGGCACACATCTCCTAATCATTCCATCCTTCCCCACCTTGTACATGAAGGGGTCATCCCAATAAAAGTTTTGGCACTTAGCTAGGAAGCGTTTCTTCTCTTGCCAATTCATATCCGGCCGGAGTTCCCCATTTGCTAAATAATTCGCGTAGTCGGCATACCAAGGCGCTTGGCTCACTTTCATCAAGTTCTCGTGTGGCAAGTCTTCTCCAATTGCTACCCCTTCTCCTCCCTCCGTGACCAACCTCGAAAGATGATCGGCTACCGCATTCTCACACCCCTTCCGATCCTTGATCTCAATATCGAATTCTTGAAGCAATAGGATCCAACGAATGAGACGGGGTTTTTGCTTGGGGCTTAGAGAACAAATATCGCAATGCGGCATGATCGCTATGCACCACAACTCGTGATCCAACAATGTAAGCTCGAAACTTCTCTAAAGCAAAGATCACGGCCAATAGCTCTCTCTCGGTCGTCGTGTAGTTCTTTTGTGCATCATTGAGCATCAAGCTTGCATAATACACCACTCTCAATAGCTTGTCAACTCGTTGGCCAAGCACGGCCCCCACCGCTTCACTCGATGCGTCGCACATAATCTCGAAAGGCAAGTTCCAATCGGGAGCTACGACAATGGGGCGGACACGAGGCTCTTCTTAATTGCCAAAAACGCATCCTTACAAGCTTCGTCAAATTCGAAAGAGATTTCATTACTCAACAACCGACACAAGGGGCGGGCAATTTTTGAGAAATCCTTGATAAACCTTCGATAAAAACCGGCGTGCCCGAGGAAACTCCTTACATCTTTCACATTAAGGGGAGGAGGTAACTTTTCGATCACTTCCACTTTGGCTTTGTCCACCTCAATCCCCTTCTCCGAAATCACGTGCCCGAGCACAATGCCGCTTCGAACCATGAAGTGGCTCTTCTCCCAACTTAGAGTTAAGCTCGTCTCTTCACATCGGCCTAGCACTTCCTCAAGGTTTCTCAAGCATTCTTCGAACGAGTCCCCATATATGGAAAAGTCATCCATGAAGACTTCAAGATATTTGTCGATCATGTCGGAAAATATGGAAAGCATGCATGCACGTCGAAGGGCTAATTCCCTTTATGTCACCGAGGCTCCATCCAATGGCACCTTTGTGAGCCTTTAGCACATTTATCAACCTTGCCTCCTCCTCTTCGTTTAGATTGGAAAAAATAATCACCGGCTTACTCTCCTCTTCTTCAAGAAAGACATACTTGAGGTGAGATGGGAGAGGCTTTAGCTCGGGCTTGTGCCTCTTCTCACCCTCATCGGTGGAGAGCTCGAACAATTCAATCGCTCCCTCAAGGCATTCATCAAGAGGTTAACTCGGCTTAATAACTCGATTATCATCAATGATCTCCTCCCCCCTCTTCAAAAGCTCGACGTTGCCCTCAACGTCATGAAAATAAGCACTCTCGTAGAAGGTGGTTGTAATGGGAAGAACATAAGAGTCGGCATGAATAATAACCGGTTCATCATCCATCAAAGCAATTCGATCATCTTTCGGCTCCTTCACCCCAACGTACGAATCCTCCACGAAGGCTTGCTCGACCAATTCTTGGATCTCATCAACAAGAAGACAATCCGCATGATAAATACTAGAAGGAATTGATGGCAAGTTGGTCATCGAGAATGTGACCGATTCACCAGCAACGGATAAAGTAAGATTCCTCTTTCCCACATCGATTAAGCATTGTGTAGTGGCCATAAATGGATGACCAAGCAAAATGGTGTGCTCGGAACCATCATTGGAAACCAAACCCACATCAAGGATAACAAAGTCCACCGGCACCACAAGGCCTCCCACTTTGACAAGCACATCTTTAACCACCCCCTTCGGATAACGAATGGAACGGTCGGCCAATTGCAAACAAATCCGAGTCTCTTGTAAGGGGGTCAACTCTAATTGCTCATAAATCGAAGATGGCATCAAATTAATACCCACCCCGGAATCAAGCATACCACTCGTGACTTTCCCATTTTCGAGTGTAATATCGATACAAAACGAGCCGGGGTCCGCCATTTTGAGAGCCAAAATCGAAGGGTCACAAATCACACTTGCCTCATTAGATAGCATGACCCTCTCATTTGTCGCCGTGAAAAGCTTTTTCGACGAGAGCTCCTTGGAAAATTTAGAATAGGCGGGCATGTCGCGTATGGCATCCAATAACGGAAGAGTGATATTAACATTGGACAAGGTATTGTAAAGCCTTTGGAATTGCTCATCTTTCTTTGCATTTGGAAGCCGAGAGGGAAAAGGCGTTGGACCCTTTGGAATTGGGGCTTGTAGGCGTTTGAAGATTTATGCAAGCCGTCGAGAACATCCTTAGATAGTGAGGGGTCCACGGGGGTGGAACCGCAAGAAGGAACGCTCGGTGGACTAGTACCATTCGCAACCTCGACCGGGGGGTCGACCTTATTATCAATGACCCTTCCACTTCGAAGTGAAGTAATCGCATGGGCATGGGACGGTTGGCTCGGTAGCTTCCCCTTGTCATTGGATTGTTTGAGCAAATTAATTTCGGTAGCCATTTGGCCAACTTTCGTATTCAACCCACTATTCGAAGCCTCCATCGCGGCTAACCGTGCATCAATGGATTGGAAGTGTTGTAAGATCATGGCAATGCTCGGGTCGGTAGCCGGTGGTGGAGTAGTTATCGGAGGAGAAGGACGAGACGGACCCACATGAGGAGGGACTCCCGATTGGGCATTCGCATAGCTAAAGTTTGGATGCATGCGGTTGCTCGGATGATACGGAGGAGTATGCGTAGGCGGCCGAGCATAAAAAGGCTTAGAAACACCACTACCCGATTGGTACCCTTGTACTCCACAAACTTCTTCCGACGAGGGCACCGACATGTAACACGAGGGATTTGATGGACAAGTAAGTGTCTCATGCCCAACCATTCCACAAGACAAGCAAGGAGGCTCCGGGTTGGGGCAAGATAACTTCGCAATTTGAGCCTCCAATGCCGCAATTTTCTTATCCGTTTCAATTTTCTCGGAAAAATACGACTCCATCACCTCGTTAGCACTTGAATATAAAGCACGGGGACCAAATCGCAAATAACTCGGTGGAGTGCTTGAGGAGAATGAATCGTCATGTTGCCACCCGCTCTTGGGTCGACCATATATTGATATTGCGGGTCCAACGCTTTATAGAAAGTTTGAATTAAAAGATCCTTCGGAAAACGACAATGAGGACAACTCTCGACAAGATCCTTGAAACGAAACCAAGCGGAGTGAAACGACTCGTTCTTCATTTGTTTGAAAGACATGATCTTAACTCGGACATCGTTCGTTCGCTCCATGGAATAGTAATTGTCGAGGAAGACTTTTGAAAGCGTCTCCCATGTACGAATGGAGTTAGCGGGAAGACCCATGAACCATGATAGAGCTTTGTCTTGGAGGGCATATGAAAAACAACGTAGTTTGAGATTGTCCAAGCTCATCATGTTAGGACGATGAAAGCTAGAGACATGCCATTGGAATTGTCGTAAGAATTGGAGAGGGTCCTCCTTAGCAAACCCGTGGAAAATCGGGAGGCGGGCGAAATCAAGGGAGCGGATATCAATGGCCATAACCTCGGGGGAAAGATAGATACATGATGAGATATTAGCCTCCATGAAGGCTTGGCTCACCTCCTTCATCGTACGAACGGGTGGGAGAGGCGGAGTACTCGGATCATAACCCCCAAACAATGCATATTCCTCATCTATGTCATCTTCAAGCTCAAGACCGGTATCACCAAAACCTAGACCATAATCATGCCCATACGGATTCGCTCTCGGAGGTGGAGTCRGGTTACGCACGGGGGGAATACCAAACGGGCCTCGGTTCGTGCTCGGCATATTCGAAAYGTGGGGAGAGGCTTTATAACCATGCGGACCGGGATTCGGGGCTCCAAAATCGTCGAATGATCCATTATACCCGACATGGTTTGCACCATGCCTTCCCACGTTGCCATACCCATTATACAACATCTCATTCCCAACATGGTTTGCACCATGCCCTCCCATGTTGGGAACTAAACCTCCGCCGAAAGAGTTGGGATATGAAGCCATACCTTGGGGTCGGCCCGAGGCGTGCCCATGAGTGGGAAAACCACTCCCTTGATACTCGATAGCTTCATCCGAAAGAGACGGGGGTGCGGGTTTCGATGGCCCATCATTAATGTTCGTAATGTGCTCCTATCCGGGCTCGGGAGAGTTCGAACTTTGAGGATCGGCCTGGAGAGGAGAAATCGTGCCGGGATTAGGAATATTAGTCGTCATCTCGGGAATAGAATGCAAAGAGTGCTTCAAACGTCGTAGTCGCTCGAGAGTTGAAATGTAAGGAGCTAAGTCGTGGCCAAGTGAACGACGACCTTGCATGCACTCAAAGAAATCGTCAAATACAAAGGAAGCTAAAAACACAATGAAATAACAATTAAAACGAAGGCCTTAACCGAGCCGTGTCGCAACGGCGCCATTTTGAAGTGTAGTTTTTCGTGGTTCAAAATATTTGAAAGTTCATTTGGCTCGGTATTATCGGAACTCGATTCGATTGAAGGTTTCAATGTGTTTCAAACTTGAAAAATAAAAAGAAAATAAAAATAAAGCAATTAAAATAGCTAACTATCCTATAAAATGAAAGTGCACCGATTTTTAGAAATGAAAGATAAAGAAAAAAAGCTATGAAAGAAAAAGTGAAGCGCTGCCTTTGAACAATGAGGCGTCACCTCACTATTAGAGTCGGTTTGAATAATGAGGCGTCACCCCATATGCAAATTATAAGAGGCGCTTCTAAATGAAGCGCCACCCGATCTAAATTATTGGAAGCGCTTCTATTACAAAGCGTCACCCGAAACAAATTAGTTGAGACGGTTTTGTATTCAACCGTCACCTTTATATTTTTAGTGGCGCTTCAATATTAGGAACTGTCACACGGCCATATTTAAATTTCTTTTTTTCAATTAGGTGGCGGTTCAAATATTAAAACCGCAACTTTTACATTTTTATCAAGGTCCTAATTCGAACCGTTACTTATACAGCACAACTAATTAGCTTTTTCCTACTTAGTGGTTGACCACTTTTAACCAAATATTTCATATTTGTAGTTCTTAATTATTAAATTGTTATGTTAGTCGTTGATTTTATTGTTGTAGTTTATAGCCCATATTCCTAACCCTGCATTCTTGAAATTTATTTTGTTATTTCCATCATAAAAATCAACATAAATGGATGGGTTATTCAGGTTTAATTACAAAATAATATACTGATTATTGGAGTTATGATCAGATTAATAGAGTTTAAACATATCTTGTTAAACGGCTGAATGAACCTGAGCACGAATAGTTAATGTTGACGTGCATATGTTGAATTAACCCTCCTTTCCTCCTTTTTCCTTTAGTAGGTCCAAACACCATTAATTTTGGTACAGTGCAGATGATATGATTAAATTGACTTGAAAGTCAAGTGGAACCACTGTGCACGTGGTAGATTGAATATTAGATATTTATTTATTGTAATTAAAATAAAATATTAAATAACCAATTAATGGTTTTTTACACATAATTGTTATTCTATAAACACATATAGTCAATACTATTAAATAAAATGATAAAACATAATATCATTCAAATTCTATACATAATTTGAATCAAAATAAATATAATACATTATCATAATTTTTTCAGATATGAATTAACATCTACAATAAAAAGTAAATAAACTTTAAATTCCAAATTTTTACAATTTATATCATAATTGTGAGTATTCAAAAATTTTAAAAGAATGCTGGTCCAACACCTCTGCATCTGTATATGGTTGGTATTCTTTTTCAATTTCATTATAGTTCTACGATGAAGGTGTTTCATCCGTACGTGCATTAGGGTCGTATTAAATGTACTAAATGCATGGTGGTTGGTTAATATTAATTCCAATATCCAGTTTGATACTAGTCGCTATCAATTCTATTTCCAACTATGTATAAATTGACATATATTCATAGTTTCCCAACAATCGAGCAATTAATTCTTTCCTAAAAGAAAAAACAATTAGTTTGATAAAAATAAAAATGTCACAACAAGAAGAAGAACAGCCGGCCAGCCCGATGGCCAGATTGATGCAGACTCCACGCTTCAACCTCTGCATATTAACAGCCATGGGATTTAGGACAACCATTGATGTCGACTTATTCAAGAAAGAGGTGGAACAAACACTCCTCAAGCATACTCGTTTTAGGAGCGTGCTTGTAAGTAAATATCTTAATCATGCATTTTAATGGCTTCATTTATTTTTTTCTGTAATATACATAAACATTGCATTGAATATACGTGTACAAAGGGTATGTTTGACTCGTAAAAGATTGATAGGCTGATCGATGATAAATAAGATTTGATAACAAAAAACAACTGGCTGGTTTAAATAAAATCTTTTAACAAATTTAGCATACAATATTAAACAAAAATACACACTCAAAATAATAAATATTTATTTTCGCATTTTTTTTTCTTCTTTTTTTCCGTTTTGAAAGAATGTTCAATCCAAGTATTATTGTTTCTATTACGAATCTCATTGAAAATATTTATACAGTAGTTTCAATATACTAACCTATTGGGATAATTAATAACATGATAAAGTTTGTTTTTTTTAAATACCTAATGACATAACATAGCAATTTTACAATAAAAATAAAGAGGTCCACAAATTTATTTGAAACGCTTATAATAGCAATAGTATCATTTTAAAAGTTCTAACTTTTTTAAAAATAAAAAATTTTAATCTAAACAAGACTTATTTGAGTACGAGAAGCTTATGGATTCTAAATAAATTACAGATTAGCATATTATACTTACATGCATACATTAGATATAAAATCAATTCATAATTGATGCCATAAAAGTTGTTCTCTAATCATGAATATCCCCCTAATTGTTTATTTCCTTGATTGGTGTTAAAACAAGATCATGGACAACAAGAAGCGTGGCAAATTTTCTTGGAAAAGAACGATCGTAGACATCAAAAACCATGTATTTGTTCCAGATTTGGACCCCAATATGGAATCTCCAGATGAATTTGTCGAGGATTTCACGTCTGAAATTTCGAAAAATCCTATGGACTTGACAAAGCCGCTATGGGTGTTTTACATTCTTAACGTGAAAACTTCAAAAGCAAATTCCACGGTAATATTTAAAATTCACCATTCAATTGGTGATGGTGTGTCTTTGATATCATTACTCATGGCATGTGCCAATAAAACCTCTGAATCTAATTTACCAACAATATTTCCAACCAAGAAACAAAAATTCAATATTCCTAATAATGGGTTGGTGATCATGAGGCTATTTATGAACTTTTGGACAACTTTTTTGATTATTTTCAACACCTTGGTTGGTTTGTTATGGATTTTGGTGACCATAATGTTTCTGAAAGACACCAAGACTCCCATTAAAGGCAAACGCGGGATCGAATTCTCTCCAAAGAGATTTGTACATCGGATTATTGATTTTGATGATATTAAACTTGTCAAGACGGCCATGAATGTGGTATGTGCTAAATTGTTTTACATGAGATGTCAATATTATTTTAGATGCATTTCTTGTACTTAAGATTTTCGAGTGATGTACGTTGACCTTTTTTATTTAATTATTTTTACTTTTTCTTTTTCAAGAATGGTTAATCTGTAGTCACTTTCATGTCGGTTGACCTTTTTATTTTATTTTTCAAGAATGGTTAACCTGTAGTCACTTTCATGTCGGTCAAGTAAATCATACTAAATAAATTATGAGCGTCCACGGTCAAGCGGTGATTCGCATTTGAGACCTTCTACCTTAGAAATTTACACACATTGTTTTCTTGTTTTAATTAATATTTTGGAATGCTTTTAAAAGGTGCAAGATTAATGCGTATTACTTGACAAAGTGGGTTACATCAATGGTAAGAACGTCCACTACATACACTTTGGATTATGGATTCGAGTCATCTGAGGTAGGGATGAGGAGGGGTTTTTTCTTTATTTCTACTGTGCGGACCAAAAAAATATTAATTAACGTTTATTAGTTGTTCAATTTCAAGTATTTTATTATACGGCGCACTAAATATTAGTTTTCCCTAGGCTGGGCTGGGCTTATAAGTTGTGCATAGTTTGAAGTAAATGCCTTAATGGTAAATAATACTGTAATATTTATTATGAATCACTGTTTACGTAGATTAATATATATTACTAGCTTTTCGTTAATAAATATTATATAATAATAAATTATTTATCTCTAACAATATACTCACATTCTCTAGACTGTCAATGATGTGGCCACGGGTGTAGCAGAAGCTGGTCTCACTCGTTATCTGAACATGAGATACGGTAAAATAATAATTAACAGCTTACATATTCGTTCAATTTCAAAATTTCAAAACGAATGTCTCCACAGGTCAACTTAGCAAAAACAATGCAGGATATATGGAGAAGGCTAATCTTTTACCCAGAAACCTTCGTCTTAGATCAATCGTTTGCTTTAACTTGAGGTCATCGCCGATAATTGAGGTAGACTAACACATTTTTGGTCCTTTCTTTCACTCGTGATTAGTTTGATCGCATTATTTCTAGAGTTGGAAAAATTTGCATGGCCCAATGGACAAGCGGTAGTCTGTATATATGACTGGGCTTAATTCACAGGGGTAAGAAAAAAAAAAAAAAAAAAAACAGTGCCTACTTTGGCCTGGTTAAACGACCAAAGCTCGATAGACCCAATCAAAATTACGTGTAATTTTGCCTACTCGACTCAACTATATGACTTGGTCCGATGTGCTCGATTGAGTTGGCTCGACCCAATCCATTATCAGCTCAATATTTCTCATGGCATTGGAAATTATACAGGATTTGGGCGAGATCATGGAGGAGGAAAAGAAACTAAAGGGAAAGTGGGGAAATATAATAGGCATTGCCCTTGTTCCACTGACTGTTGATGTGCAAGATGACCCCTTAATTTACGTACGTAGAGCTAAGGCCACCATGGATCAAAAGAAGCTATCACTTGAACCCAAATGTATATCGATGGCACATATGCTATTGACCAAGTTATTCGGAATCAAGGTAATTCTTTTACATGCAGACATACACACCCATCTGCCATTTCTCTATGCATGTCTTACAAAAATGCATTCTCAAAATGTTTGTAAGGTAAATGCAAACATCAATGGATTGTAATTTTAAAAAATAAGTGTGTGTGTGAAAAATAATTACCGAAAGCTTAGTTTTCTTTCGAAATTACAAATTCTCCAGCTCCTAAAATATTACAAATTCTTCTATGTACGATATTTGTATTTACCCGACAAATACCTATCTTTCGAGGGTATAATTTGTAAAAGAAAAATAATTGCCAAAGGGTGTTTTTCAAAGATTTCTGATTTTTTACTTTTTGTAATTAGGCTTAACTTTGGAGGAGGTAGTTTTTGTAATTATCCATGTATCCTTAATCCTTGTAATAAAGTTACAACTCAAAATTGTGGTTTGGATTAATTTAATTACTCTTACTCGCTCTAGGATTTACTAGCATCCTGTATATTTATGCTCTTATGTTATGATTTGTACAGATAGCAGGTGTGTTGACAAATGCAATATTTAGGAACACAACATTATTTCTTTCAAATATGGTGGGCCCGCGAGAGGAGATCAGTCCATTTGGTCACCCCTTGTGTTACATTGCTCCTACTCTTTCTGGGTTTCCTCAAGTAAGTGAAAAACATTTTTTTTTCCTTTTTTTTTCACAAAGGACATTAGGTAAAGGGAATATTGATTTATTAATTGATTGTTGCAGGCGTTGGTCATCCATTTCCAAAGCTATGCGGATAAGTTTATCATTTCCATAGCTGCTGATGAAAATTTGATTCCCAATCCTCATCAACTTTGTGATGATATGGTGAAGTCTCTTAAAGATATTAAAGATGCTTTACTTAAAAGAGGGATTGTCTAAGGGCTCTTACTTATGCTGAGTTTGTTGATATGGGGTTGTAAGTTGAATAGCCTAGTGTGAAAGCGTTTGTAAAATTTCAGTTATGTTCGATTCCTACGTACCTCTCTCTCCCTTCCTAAGATTTGTACTGAAACATGATCTATTGTTTACTGATATGATTTTTTAATTAAATTCTGTAGAAAAATAAAAAAGGGCCAGATTCATATATATATATATATATATATATGATTGGGTTCAAATGAGAACCCCGTCATTATATGTGAACCTAGGGACTAATCATGGCCTTAGATCTAATATTGCACAGTGCAATTATATGTCCAGGTTCATTGTGCTTTTTAGAAAGTATTGTAGTGCTAAAATCAGTCCAGTTTTTTTAATTTAATTATATATATATATTTTACGTTTTAAAACATGCAATATGTATCTTAAATTGTAGATCTTGAGAATGTGATTAATTTGATATATATTTCATTTCAAATTTTTGAATTTGCAGTTTATAGACGAGATTTGCGATACTTTTTGTATACAATCGTAGTGTGTTTTTTCTTAATCTATTGTGCTTTACAAAGAACAATGTAGTGCTCTTTGTAAACATTGATATATATATATATGGATTTGTCTGCGGTACATTTACTCATTTTGAGGTATCATACCTCACTAATTAAACCAACTATATGATGACATATCATTGGAACATTATACACTTGGTACACATTAACAATACCCATGAACGGCTAAAAAGATGTATAACCTGCTGTAACAGGTAAAAGATTATGGTTCCCAAATAACGCGATGGGGGAAATGGTTTGGGATGACCTTCCCAAACATAATATTTGTGCAAATAATCTTTTACTAAAAAAGAATAAGACAAAGTTTTGTTTGGGATAAAAGGATTGTATTGGCCTCAAGGCCTTTAAAAGATAAAATAATTGGAAAATGCTATTGGAACCCCAAAAAATTTTACAAATTTACAATTTTACTCCTAAAATAAAATTTTATTTTAAGATATGTCCACGTTTATCGGTTGGAAACCTGACATGACCTATCGTAATATGATAATGCCTCCAAATAGAATCCAGGGTCTAAATAGGTATAACAATGCCACGAATGAAGACATACCTTTAGAGAAAAAAGTTAATAGTTAATTCTTTACAAAATTTTTATGAAAGTTGTGTCACCCCTGAAAATGGTATCAGAACCTAGGTTTATTGAGAACTAAAAGAAAATTTATTATAATTATGTAATTAACTTTTGGGGAAGAGAGTTATCTCTAAAAATGGATTCGAACGAGTGTTCGAGATGTATTTATTTCAGGCGATATTTCCAAATGTTGAAAATATACGAGTTGGATCACAAGGAGAAAGTAGCATATTGGGATAACCAATATGTTGAACGAAGACTCGCAGGAGTCGACGGGGAAACCTTAAGACAATGCGAGAAACAAAAGACGTATCATTTGAGTTACCTTTGGATAAATCAGATATTGAAGTCGGATCTCAAGTACCATAAAGATGCAGCTCATGAATCCCATCAATAGATCCAACTGCAGCGAGGTCTCCGATTCCTCTAAGAATCTTAGAGAAATCCAAAGGACGATACAAGATATCGACCACCATATCCAGGTGCAGATGAAAGAAATGGTTGAACATCAAAATGAAACGTGAGAAATTCTAATTAATGTTCAAAGGCGAGTCAAAGCCCTTGAAGTCAAACCAAGTACATACAGAGGAAGACGACGTATAACTTTTGGAACGGAACCCCTTTGACACCAAAAGGGGAAACCGACTGAGGTTATAAGACAACCGACGGAAGAAGAGAAGATGATAGCAATAATAAAGGGAATTCCATTATAACCCAAGAAGTAATGGAAAGAATCAACATGGAAGATTTAGACGACCTTATCGAATCCTTCACCGGATTAGGTCTTGTGGATCTAAAAATGAACTCAGGAGATTTTTCGGCCTTAGTACGAAGAAGCGCTCAACCAACAAGTTTTAATCAAGGCGAAAGTACGGCTTCACACGAACCAGTACAAGACACCTCAATGCCACATGTCGGGGATTTCACCGTAAAAGGAGATCCTATAGACATAGTAGGCACCAGACAACGTTTACGAAGGCCCAATATTCTCAACACATCATACGGGAAGTCTCAACTTGATCCCATACATCCATATGGGTTAATGTTAAATTTGGACGTTTCAGATTTTAAGAATCGAGAGATACTAATAGACGATTAGACATCTGCAATGCGAATTGCAGCTTGTACTCTCGGTCTAGAGAAGGAAGTGTTCATTCTACTCCTTGAAATGAGCCTTGAGGATCCGTAAAGATCGCATGGGATGTAGCAGGAGCAGATATAAAGAGGGAAGTTATAGTTGGAGAATCATTAAAAGGAATCGTCGATAATATGGCTAAATTATTCAAAATACAATTTATCGGCATAAGATATTTCGAGGGAATGGAAGAGGAAAAACATAAAAAATATCGACAAGTCCTCTATTGCCTCGAGTTACGAGATATTTGTCATGTGGACGAATATATCCAACTATTCACCGAATACCGATGGAAATCCAATGTGAATGATGGAGATGCGGCTCAACTTTTCTTTGCGAAAATACCAAGTTCATGGAGAGAAATGTTGATCCAAGAGTACAAACCAGCAACCGACATGGATACGGTTGCTAGAAGGATGTCTTTCCTAAAAACCAAGTTAGCAGAGTGGTGCCACCAGGAAGCACTTCACAAAAATTACAAGAGACTAAGAGAAATTAATAAATCGGTTCCTCTATGTTGTGACGAGAATGACATTCCAACAGTAGTGGGAGGTCAACCACAGAGGCATAAGCGGAAGAAAGAAAAAAGTCACTCTTACGCAGGAAAACTGGCATTCGATGTCTACCCGAGGATCGCGTATAATTTGGCAGATCGAGATTTCAGTAGAGTTCTCACCCTTAATACAGATTCAAGAGACCAGATCTGATGACGGATAGAAATAGACCCTACTAAATCACGTACAAGATTTCTTATGCACTCTTGAATACTCATCATTCGGAAGTATTCCTGAGAAAAGAGTTCATAGAAATACCAAGGATCTTCGAAGATGTAGCAAAGGCAGTCCTACCAGAGATCATGCAATCTCCAACAATAAGAGAGATTGATATGAGAATTCAGGATCGACCGGTTCTTAATAAAAGTAAGAGCCTCATGATCGAGCCAAGAAGAATGTCTTTCCAACAAGACAGAATGATTAGTGGACCTCAGTGGGAAGGCCCAAGAATCAGCCAAAGCACTTGAGCTCCTGAAGTATTAAAAAATAATGGGGAGTTGAAGTTCCCAGAAGGATGGAGAGGTGTAGAAGTAATATTTGACATCACTCAAAAAGATAACATCTTACCTTGTGATGCATTGTATCACTTGCAACAACCTTCCCTGGGAAAATATCAAGGAATCCTCAAGATTGGAGAAATTGAAACAGTCATGAGTGGAGTGCAAGAAGAATCCCGGAACAACTAACTCTAGGGATAGAGTTTCTCGAGGATCATTAACCTTGGGAAAGATTAAGAGATGGAATGGAGTTTACGGTGGGCGAAAAAAGATACATAATTAAATGAGCACCAGCCCATTCTCCATATACATTCCCGTTGGAATGATATATTCAAGATATCGTGCAGAATATTTCGCAGCCTACATTGATTCAGGTGCAGGAATCAGCACGGCTAAACCAGAAGTCTTCCCCAAAGAAATGGAAGAAGAATTATCTCCAGTAGCGGGAAGAGATTTCTCTAAAAGAATCCTAGTCCTTAAAAGAGGAATCAAGCAAGCGGAAATAATGATGGGAGGAGCAAACAGTACCCCATGGTACAAAGTCAAAACTCTACCAATTTATTTCCATGACACGGGAGCGGATATTCTGTTAGGAAATAACTTCCTACAGACATTCAAAAGATTTACACAAGAAAATGAGACTAGAAGAATTTTTTCACAACCCTTTGTGATCATAAGATAATAGTCCAACGATTAAGAGAGGCATTCCACAGAAAGATGCCAATCGATTTTCGCAGCAAGCGTGGTGATGAAGGAAAACTTCGACATCCAAAAATGAAAGATCGAAGAAGGTATGGAGAAGGAATTCTCCAACTACGAAACGAAAGCGTAGGTGTCCAAAAGGAAGAGAAGATTAAATCGCAAACGATTGAACTCCTCAAAGCCAGCCTAGACACAAGTGCACAACCAGACACCACCGTGGAAGAACAAACTTCACTGGAGGACATCAAAAGAAAAATTCAAAAGAATTTCAATGAAGATCCTCTAGCATGGTGGGACAAGAATGAGTTCAAAACATTATTGAAGGTGAGAACCGGAAAAGAAAATGAGTTTGTCAGATATAAGCCTATCCTAATGAATCAAGAAGATCGAAAAGATATGCAACAAATACTTAAGGAACACATGGACCTTAAGTTGATTGAAGCATGCGTCTCTCCATACAGCAGCCCAGGATTCTTAGTTCGCAAACATGGAGAAATAAAAAGAGGAAAACCAAGATTGGTGATTAATTACAAAGGAATCAATAACATCTTGGAATTCGATGAATACTATATCCCAAGCAGAGAATATTTAGTAAATTGCATTAAGAATGCAAAAGTGTTCTCCAAGTTTGATTGTAAATGTGGATTCTGCCAGATTAAGATGGAAGAAGGAAACAAGAAGTTCACGACCTTCTCCACACCGCAAGGACATTATATCTGGAACGTTATGCCAATGGGTCTAGCAAATGCACCCTAAATATACCAAAGGAAGATGGATAATCTCTTTAAAGATTATTTCAGCTTCATGTTCGTATACATTGATGATATACTCATCGCATCAAAGAACATGAAGGATCATCTAAAATATTTGGATATCTTCTCAGATGTTTGCCACAAGGAAAGATTGGTGCTTTCAGAAAAAAAGGCAGTAATTGCTACAAGAAATATCAAGTTCCTTGGGATAGAAATCGACGAGTCTGAAATCATTCTACAGAATCATATTATAAAAAATATACAAGGATTCCCAGATAAACTCAAGGATAAGAAGCAACTTCAAAGTTTCCTAGGAGTTGTTAATTTCGCCGGGATGTTCATAAATGACCCGACATATTACATGAAGGTGTTTAGTTCCTTACTAAAAAAGGATGCCGATTTTAAATGGGAAAAGGAACATCATGAGGGAATTAAATAGCTTAAAGAAATTTGCAAACAACTTCCCAAGCTAGCAATCCCAAATGACGAGGATGAGCTGGTTCTTTATACGGATGTCAGTGATTATTGGTGGGCGGCTGTTCTTACGAAACTAATGCCCAAAGGAGAAGTGCCATGTAGATATTGCAGCGGGCTATTTTCAAACAGTGAGGCAAATCGATGGAATATCAACGAGAAGGAGTTTTTCGCAGTCAGAAAGGCGTTTAAAAAATGGCCATTATTTCTGCTCTCAAAGAAATTCACCTTAAAAATTGATCACTCGAGCGTAAAATCCTTTTTGAAAAATAAAATTGAATCCAAACCCGAAAAGCCTAGACTACTTAGATGGAAAGATGAATGTCAATATTATGATTTTGGTATTGTGATTATAAAATCTCATGAAAATGTTCTTGCAGATTTTTTAACTCGAGATGGAAGGACACGTTGCTGACGATACCCTCAAAAGGCTAAGGCATCTCAGGGAAAACCTCGAGATCCTTGAACGATAATTTGGGACGCTATGTCTCAATGCAGAGGTCGCAGGACGACTTCAACCGACTGATCGGGAATCCGTTTCTGATCAAATACGAGCATGCTAGCTAGAACAGTGTCAACTGTTCTCAGCTTTGCGAAGGCCTCTCCTCCAGGCCGCATTGCCAACGGTGAAAAAAGGGGTACTTCGAGAACGGGTCTCTAACCCGGAGGTTATGGATTGAAATACCATAATCACGAGTGTTGCAATCGATGCATTCCCCGAGGATGTACAAGCTGCAATGAATGTTGAGGCCCCGGTGTCACAACCGGAGAACTCAAGTCAACCCACAACCTCTGGGGTTAAAGAGGGAGAGTTGAACCTTAGGCCACAGACAGGCAACTCTAAGGTTTAGACTGACGAGATAAATGTTTCTCCGATGCAGGTTTACCAAAAGCAGTGGGAGAAGTTAGCCACAAGAAGAGGTATCAACCCTGACAAAACAATAGTTGATATCTCCGAAAAATATCCGCGAGTTTGGATGAAAATCGGAAGCCATCCAAACGAAGTACAAGAGTGGTATAATTTCGGAGCCTTAGCTTCAGTCTATATCATTGCGCCAGGCTTTCCCGAAATCTCCAAATTACCAAAGTGATCGGGGAAGCAGTTCACGAGACTTGGGCCAATAATCCACATTTGGTCAGAGGAGACGTTTTGGAGCTGTATTTTATCAGTGCAGCGCCTGAGCCAGCAAAGAAGGGATTCAATGAAGCTTTTCATTTCATTAAGTTAAAGAGACCGGATGTGAACGCTTTGAGATATATCAAGGCTGCCTCACCAGAGGACGCGCCAGTAATAGTAGGGGCAATTTCAGAAGATGATGCCTCTACAAGAAGAGCATGGGGACTATGGGTTTGTCTAACGGAAATGGACAAGGTCAAAGACCCATTCAAGTTCTTTCAGAATTCAGCAAATGGATCATTCCTCCTGAATTCTATGACAAGAGCTACTACGAGCTTTGCAGAAACTCTTTTCGAAACAAAGAGGAGAGTTCTCTGAGAAAACAAGATTCCGGTAAGCAAAGAAACATAACGGAAATTTTGTAACATGGCGCATTTCGGACGATGGATTGACCGGATCTGTCAGACATGCCCAGAGCAAAAAGAGCCCGAGTTCGGAAAAGGCTTTCGGCCTAAACCGGATCGACAAGAAAGCACGGCTGGAAAGGACAAGAGACCAGTTGGTTTCAAAAAAGCACGGGGACCACGCACCATGTGAAGAACGCACCATATGAAAAGATTCTCGACAATACAAGATGGCTGGGTCATGAGGGACCAGTAATAAAGGAGGACGGTAGACACAAACCCTACTAATCCACAATAATAGAAGGAAGATGTGAATAAAAGACACATCTTTTATCAACAGGCTTTGGAGTCCGGATTTGAAATTCGGAAATCTGATCTATAAATAGATAGCATTTGAGGGAGTAGAGGACATCGAAAATTCTCTTCTATTTTCTCGTAGTCAAATTTAGAGAGAGTAAGAGAAATAATAAATATTGACTGTAATAATAAGTTTATGTATTCACGAGTGCAAGACTTCTCCATGAGAGGCTAAACGGTTATCTCCTCCCAAAAGGAGGTTACTGATGTAATAATATTTGCTTTTAGTTCTTAATAAAATAAAGGCTTTCGCTTCCACTCATTTTCAGTACTTTTAATTTATCTCCGTAATCAAAATATCTCGTACGCCTGGAGTAGGAAATGAACCAAAGCTGTGCTGATCGGTTGCTGAAGGAGCTGAATAACTTGTAGCTCAACTTTCTCGAAAGGAAGTTAGGTGGTGAGAAGCCGTCTGTAAAACGAGCTAGGAGCGGTGATTTTTCAGTTGGTGGCGTCGCAACCCATCTCACCCGGGATCGACTCGGTCAAAAAGAGGTATGAAGATTATTGAGATATTTTGATTTACGGAAGCATGATGAGTCCGATATGGTCGTAATGGACTATTTCCATTTTGAAGATGACACAAAAAAAAAAAATTAATAATAATAATAATTAATAAAAAAAAAGAATAAAAATTTAAAATTATAATGGGTAAAATGTAAATTGAAACTTATTAAGGGGTTTTCTATCTTCTATTAAAGAATTTTTCCCATTAAGGGCAAATGGGTCAATTCTTTAAAATAAGGGTTATCTACACAAATAAAAACATTGAGAAAGTCATTTAGACAATTTCTAACTTTGACTGTCCCTTTTGAATGAATGTCCCGACGAGATGGCTACTGCTTCGTTTTCATCTCTCCATCTTCTTCCTCCCTCCAAATTCTCATTCATTAAGACTATCTCCAACAGCCTCCTTATAATGGCTCATCGACTATTCTAGGGAGGCAAATACATTAATATAGCTCCAACAGGCTCCCTACAAGAACTCCCTAAAATAGGGAGCTTCCTACTTTATTACTTGAGCTCTCTAAATGTAGGGAGCAACTTTGGCTCCCTATTATTAATTTTTTTACTTTTATTTAAATAGGCTCCCTATTATTTTATTATGTATATGATAAAATATTTATAAATAGGGAGCCTGTTGGAGTAAATTAGAATAGGGAGTAAAATTAGAATAGGGAGTTCCTAAAATAGGGAGATGAGATAAGCAAGGAGTCTGATAAAGTAAAATGGGTTAGGGAGTCTGAAATAATAGAGACAATTAGTTTAGGGTGTGAGATTTAGGAGTTTGATAGACAGTATGTTGGAGTTAGGCCATCTCCAGCTGTTTGCACTATTTTACAGCAGAATCTGCACTAAAATAATGCAAAATCTGCACAACAACTCCAGCAGTTTGCACTAAATTTTGCACTAAAAGAGAATATTCCAGTATATTCTTTATTTCTAATTTCTCTAATCTTATATTATTTTGTAAGGTATTATTAAATAAATAATACATTTTAGTTGTCGTATGTAATTTAAATTTGGTACTTCTATGTTATGAATGTGTGTGTTTTATTTTTATTTTTAATAATTTTGTGTTTAGTTGTCTTATGTAATTTTAACATGTATTGGTAATTCTATGTTTCTACATTTTAGATTGTAATTTTATGTGTAGTCTTTTTAATTTTTTACACTTATTATTATTATTATTATTATTATTATATTGCATTAAATTAAAAATAATATATATATATATATAAATATTATATATATATAATTACATTAAATATAGATTATTAAATTAAAAAAACTATATATATTACATAAAAAAAGATAATATAAATATATATATATATATATATATATATATATTATATATATATATATATATATATATATATATATACTAGTTTAACAACCGTGTATTACACGGATTTATAAAAAACTAAAAAAGAATATTTGTGAAATACAAAGTTTTAAATTTAAAATAAAAAATTGAAAGGATTTCTCAACCGTGCCCTGTTCCATATATTAATTATTATAATTATCAATTAATATTATATTTGAATGTTCAGATAAATTCATTAATAATTATATTTACATACTTATAAAAATTCAAAAGATGTCACTTTTTCAACCTGTCTCTAATCTCTATTAATTAATTATTATTAACTCATTTTATATTTTTATGTTTTGATTAATTTTGTTAATAATTATAGTTATATACTTTGAAATTCAAAATGTGTCATACTCTCAAACCTTCTCGCATTGTGCCAATGTCTAAAAAATATTAATTAATTATTATATAATTTTATTTTTTAATATTTAGATTGAATTCATTACTAATATTTGGTTACACACTCCAATTATTGTAAATATATCATAATTTACCTATACAGATTATTTAAAATTTCAAAAATAAATTATTTCAGATTTTATTATAAATATAATTTATTTAAATTTTTTTTCATAAATAAGTTTTTTTTTTTGTAATTAAAACTATTTCATATGAAATTTTTTTTGAATTAAATAATTAATTTAGGTTTTTTTTTCTAGTAATTGTATATAAAATCTTATATTAGAGTATAAAAGAAAATTATTGAATTAGATAAAATATAATAAAAGAAAACTATTGAGTTTGGCTAAATATAATAAAAGTAAAATATTAAATTAGGTAAGATACAATAAAAGGAAAATATTAATTAGGTATATATTAGGCTCGGATGACACATAATCAAACGAATCACCAAACTTTTTTTATTATTCAAGCGAAGCATACTATGAAGACGCATAGATTATGATTATTTCGCATTAATATATATTTGTTTAACAACCGTATATTGCACGGGACTTATCAAATGATAAATATAAAAAATATTGTGGTAATTACTGAATTTAAATCTAAAATTAAAAAATTAAAAAATAATTCTCAACCCATGCCTTGTACATGTATAATTTATTTATTAATTATTATAAATAATAAATAATTCTGTATTTGGTGTTTAAATTAAATTAATTAATAATTTTAATTACATACTTACAAAAATTCAAAATGCGTCACATTCTAAACCGTGTCTAATATCTATCTTATTAATTATTATTATAAGTATTATATATTAATGTTTAGTATAAATTCTTTAATAATTATTAGTCACATACTTTGAGATATTCAAAAGATGTCATACTCTCAACCCGTGTCGCATTGTACTAATGTCTAATCAATGTTTATTAATTATTAGTATATAATTTAATATTTTTTTTGTTCAAATTGAATACATTACTAATATTTAGTTACATACTTATATTATTGTAAAAAACTCATATTTTACCTATATAAATTATTTGAGACTCCAAAAATAAAATCGTTTTAAATTCTATTATCAATAAAACTTATTTAATTATTTTAGTAGGAGAAGTTGAGTTAGCAGAGAACTCTTGTGCCTGAATATAAATCCTAAGTAAATAAAAAAAATTTAATTAAAATTATTTCATATGTGTTTGTCTTTTAATTAAAATAACAATTTAATCCTTATCTACTAATTATATATGACTTATTTATATTTTAATATTAAGAGAATTAAAGGAAAATATCGAATAAGGAAACGTATAATAAAAGAGTTAAATTAGGTGATATAAAATTAAAATAAAATTACTAAATTAGGTAAATATTAGGCTCGGGTGACACATAATCAAACGAAACACCAAAAAATTTTATTTGTCAAACGAAGCATACGAAGCAGACACATAGGTAGGAGAATGTTGCATTAATATATAGGAGTGATATATTACATTAATTAAAAATAATATATATATATATATATATATATATATATATATATAATTACATTGAATATATATTACATTACAAAAAAAAAAAAGAATAACGCTGAAACAGTGCAGCGTTAAATGTGACGTTGCACTGCACATTCCTTAAAAATAGCGCATGCTGGACTGCTGGAGCAGTATTTCTGCTTTAAAATAGCGTCAAGCGCTAATTCTGCGCACTGGTGGAGAAGCCCTGCCCAAAACTTTCCACAAAAACTTCCTTTTATATCCAAATCGCTCAAACTAATCTCGTTTGAGCTCACAGAGTCATCAGACTTATTCTCCAACATTTCTCCACTCCAACTCCCATAGCCAAATCAGTATGTGTGTCCAGAAACGGCGAAACCCAGACCCATATCCGACGAAATCCAATCGACCTCCATCCCCACTCCGCTTCTTTCTAGAATTGCGTCTGTAGCTCCGCAGCTCTTACGGTTGGTGGTTCAATCAGACAGAGAAGTTGAAGGTTCAAAGGGATAATCCGATGCTCTCATGGTTCGTGGTTTCATCTTCACCCTCTCTCTCTTTTTCATTAAACTTTCTTTTCTTGTATCAATTTTTTTCTATTTTTCTTCTTAAGTTTTATTTCTTCTCTACCATTTCAAGTAAATATCATAGCGTGAAATTGAAAAGAAAAAAAAGATACACTCTCCCTTAAATTAATCATAATGTCTCCCACATATAATTCAATTAATTAAAGACATTATATATGGGATGGTACGTCATTGCCTTTTGTTCTTGCTTTGTTTTCTTCTTAATTATATTGTAACTTCTTAAGGGGTTAATGTATAACGTTTTTAAATTGAGTGGTTCTTTTGATTTCTCTCTATGTTTAAATTTGAACTTAATATAAAATGTTTAACAAACATTGAAGAAGATGATTCAAGAAAAGAATGAAGAGAATTTCTTAAAATGTGATTTGAATATATTGATTGATTGATACATCACGGTGAATTTTGATGTTACATCAGGTGAAAACCCATTTAATATTAAATCAATTTCTAACAATATGCACACCTATTGTAAAGGTTCTTGCTAAATCTGATACCTGCGTATCGGATGAGTTGCTTTCGCCTCCGTTTTCGTCGTCTCCTTCTCCGTCGCTGCCTACGTACCCTTTGAATCATTTTCAGAGCTGGCCACTAAGTATTCCGCATTCGATGATGGCCTGAAGCCCTAGATACCTTTCGCCTAAAATGTCCGACCCGAGTCGAAATTCTCTTCCGCCTCTGTCTCCTAGGAACAAAAATTATGATCATTCGTCACATGAGTTGCCGTCTGGGATTAGGGTCGATGTGGAGACATGATTCGCTCAGAGGTGGAGAGTTAAGTAATAATCTAATAAATGCTAAGGTAGTTTTTTTTTAATTATATATTGAATGCTCTGGGGATTTATATATATATATATATACACACACACACACACACACATATATATATATATTTTGATGCTTTTGGCAGCTGTCATGAGATGTGAAAGAGGATTTGGGCCGGTTTTCGAGCTTGCTGTCGTCGAGTAGTTCGCCACGTGTCGGTTTCTCAAGGAGCTCAAGCAGATTATCTTTTCAGGATGATTTTGGTGATATGGAATTCTCGTGTCTGTTTATTGTGGATGACGTGGACCCACCTGATAGCCAGACAAGGTAATTTTGCTTACCATACTAAACGTACCAATAAAGTGTTGAAATTGGATTTATCCATTATATTAAATGCGCGGATGGGTGGCGTCTTGTTGTGTAGTGCACAGCGCAGTTCTCTTAGAGGCAGAATGAGATTTTAACACTGTTCTTGAAATGGTACTTGTGTGTGGTGGAAAGTTGAAAACTCATTGATTACTAGAAAGAAAACAAACTGAAAATCTACATGTTGGCCATTTTTCTGCTAAATTAATTTTCAAACCCTAGCAACTAAGCTGAACATAAAACTCGAATTTGATTACCAGCACTAAAACAAATTAATTATATTATAACTAAACTCAACCAATTAATTGGTTATAGTACTTCATCAAATTTCCCAATCCAAAGTTTTTTCCAGTTTTATTATATACCCCACGGGCAGTGGAGCCCACCCTATTATAATCGATCAATTAGTAAACAAACAAAGTTAGTGGTATTACTTGGTGTCTTTGTCCCATATGTGCTTAATAAATTAAATGTATAAATAGCATGTATATAAAATGGATAAAACAATTACTTGAAGCATCACGCACGTCGCTCAATAAGGATGAACTGACGGGCCAGATATCGGGTTGTTGAGGATTCGAGCATTTGGACATTGACTCGCAAAGTCTTCATTACCTTAAGACTGTGAAGATGAACACACTGGGATTTTGCTAGAAATCTCAGCACCCTATATTCGCTATTTAGATATTTCGCCTTTCCTCATAGAAAGAAAAGAGGTGCGAATCACAAACGTACCATCCCTTATTTACGCTGATATTCAGTTCGATATATCTGAGATTGGTGTCTCTGGGGAGGAAATAAATGAGATGATGAATTTTCATGAAGAGATTAAGCATGTCAAAGAGCTTAGAGTAGAATGTCAATGCATCCAGGTATATATCGATTATCTAACCTTTCTGCATGTTATGTAGCCCCTTTGATATGTTAGCAAGACAAAGGGGCTAATATTAGATATCTTATTGTTAGGTTCTATCCAAGTTGACGGAAAGTGGATGGCAGCTTCCGAAATCTACGCGAGAGCGTCTGACAGTAGAAGCTTGGAGAGATGGGGTAAAATTAGAAGGTGTATGGATATAAGAATAATTCTCAGATTCACGATGTTGTTAATCAATGTTACCAACATCAGTTAACAACATCGACCAGAGTAAATTAAATTTATGCAGCGGAAATTAAAATATGAGAACACGATTAAACAAATTCAGTTCACAAGTAAAAGTACTTGTGAACTTGGGTGTACAAACCCAAAAACTATATTACTTTCTTTTTAAGTTCAATACAAAATATAAAGTAATATATGAAAACTAAATATCAAGAAACTTGATACTAAATACTTGTTGCCGGAATGGCAAGATCTTCTTCGTCGGTCACGCAACTTCAAAGACCTTGTTTATCACGAACGTAGTCTCCAAGTAGATATCACTTTTTCGTGTTCTTCTTCTCTGCGTCGTGCGTCGTTCTCACAAGAATTCCGTGCGTCTTGATCTGTCAAAAAATCCGTGCATCAAGTAGTCCAAGTATTAGGAGTTTTTGTGTCTTAAATAGACAACCTAGAATCCTAAACTTGGTAAAATCCTAAAAACAAATCCTAAACACAATCTAGGAATAATTAAAGTCTTGTACATAAACTAGGAAACATAATATTGTCCTAAATCTAGTTTCCTAACTTATTTTGTGCCCAAGAAAGATGATTTGTACATATTTGTATGTGATTTTCATGTGTTTTTGCATTGTGTGTTGTGTGCTTTTACGTGTTTTAGTTTATCTTTTTATAGTTTTTATTCATTTTTAATGTTTTTCGTTTCTTATGGTGTTCAATGTGTTTTTACTTTATTTTGTATGAAATAATCTGATTTTGTTTAATGTTAATATCTCAGCTCAAAACGAGGAAAACGGGACGAGCGACGAGCCGAAGCCATGCAGGTGCGTCGACTGACGCACCGTCGACGCACTGTAGACGCTACGCCCGCGTGGACTGACGCACTGTTGACGCAAATGTTTTGAAGCGTCGATCCTAGGCCCGTCAGTCGACGCACTGCCTGTCGACGCGTGCAGCCTGGCTCGCGTCGACTGACGCACCATCGACGCTCTGGCAGTTTGAGCGGTTATTTTCGAAAAATCTATAAAATCTGGAGGTTTTCTTCATTTTGTGTGTGCTGGGACGAGGGGGAAAGGTCCAGATAATGTCGAGAGCCCTCGGTTCATGCCACCCTTTTAATTCAAGCAAAATTAAAGTTTATAGTTCATCGTTTTCGTCATCTCAAGTCGTTCGTCGTTCGAGACCGTTCTGGACGCTGAAGATCGTTGGGATGTCATCGCTTTTCTGGTTCATAAGTTTTCTGAACTTAGTTGTAATTGATTTATGTTTTAGCTTTGGTTAATGTTAATGTAGTTCTTCGGTTTTTAGATTTCAACTGGTTAATGAAGTTCTTCGTTATTCTACCGTTAATATCGTTTGTAGATTATTTTCATTTGATGTAGTAGTTTAATGGTGATTTCTCGTTATAGTATGTTAGATTAGTTGTTTAGATGATTAATTGCTCTGTCGGATTTTGTTTATACTTGAAGCTCGTTTTTATTATTCAATCATGTTCATGCTTTTGGTGATGCTTTTGAATATGATGGTGCTTGTTGGCTAGATGTATCGGTCTAGTGTGCTCAAGGTCGTTTAGAGCCATCGGGATTGACAACCCCGATCGTGGAGACGATTCCGGCGCACTAGACCCTCGCTTTTTATTATTGTTTTTAAAAGCTTTTTATTTTATTGCTCGTAGATGTTAGAACACCTCAAACCCTATTCGATGGCGTGTTTAATTTAGTCTAGTCTAGTTTTTATTTTGGTTTCTACGTACGTAAAATTGAACACCGAAATAGTTTCCGATTAGTCTTCCTTGTGATTCGACTCGAGTCAACTTATCGCCTACAATAGTTCCGTTCTCTTGCGGATGAGCTTTTCATTAATTTTAAACGCGAAAAAGTTCGATTCAAAAGACAAATAACAAAATAGGAATTATTATCAAGAATAAATTTCTCAACAATATCCCCCTTTTGCCTTTCTGGACAAAACACTAAGATGCAAACACAAATGAAAATAAAAATACTAACTCCCACTAAACAAAACACCCAATGTTGTTAAAATTCAAACCAACATTACAAACCAACATTGTTCAAAATAACCAACACTTCACAAAACAACCAGAGTAAGGAACCTATTGACTTCGAATCCTCTTTGAGCGTCGAGGAGATGTCGAAGTTCCTTCACCACTATTCTTCCTCTCCCCCTTTTTGAACAGAAAGAGCTTCCAAAAGGGAGGTGCGAAGAGCCTTAAGCTGTTTCATCTGCAAATCTATAGAAGCCAAATGTGCACGAAGAACCTGGGCAGAAATATTGACCATGTTGGGATTGCTAGTACCAACATCACTAGCAACATCGGCCAAAACAGGCGCCTGCCAGGGCAAATCAATAACTCGGGCACCGTTAACATGCTGATTGCGCAAGGCAAACCACTCAGCCTCACCCGTTAGCACATCCTCGGGACCAAGCTGTAAGCCTTGATTCTCTAACAAGCTGAAAATCAAAGACGGAAAACACAACGATGCCGCGGACTTCGTGGTGGCAAACTTAGTGATAATATCAAAAACATGCTGACCAAAACTAAATCTGATCCCTCTCCCAAGACGAAACAAGAACTGGGCCTGAGGCCGCGTAACACAGGTTGTGTTTTTGGAGGGGACCCAATTACAAATGGCAAGATTATGCAAAATAGAATGAAGAGATGAAAGATGTGTACTCGGAAGCTGCTCAAACCAAGAATTAACCATCCCACCAGACAGAAACTTAACTACCTCATTCATATCATCCACTGTCGAGTCACCCCGGTAGGACTCAGTACCATAAAATTCATCAATTAACTCAAGGGTGAATGAAAAAACTTTGCCACGTATAAAAACCTTCCCATAATTGACAGACTCCAAATCAACCATAGAGGGTAACAAATTGGCAAAAAACTCAACAACAACATCACGCACAAAAGGCATGGCCGTGGAGACGGTGGAATACATACCTTTGTGTCGGAGATAGGCAATGAGATTGTGTTTCTCAAAAAGTTCAACCGGAACTCGTTTCTCAGCAATCATATGACGACTCTGGTAGGCATCAAATAGCTCGACAGCCTCGGCAGTGATGAATCTCTCCGAAAAGGGCACCATGTCTTCAAGCTCGGGCATAGGAGTAGCTGGTCCTGAAGAGGACTCGGATTGAGCCGATGCATTAGAAGAAGGCGGAGATGGAGCAGGAGAGGTTCTTGGGACGGAAGCAGTGCGGAGGACAAAATAGACTGCGAGCGACGCGATGTTGGGAAGGGACTACCAACATGACTAGCAACATCGTCCTTTGCAGCAGCCTTCTTTTTCCTCTTGTCCTCTTTGCATGCAGCAAGAATATCTTTCAAGGGCACATCGAATGATGAATCAGGCGAATACTCAAAAAGACCTGTGTCAAATTCAGGCGTAGCAGCACGAACTGGAGAAGGCGGGGGATCATCGGCAAGTGGCTTGGCAAAACTTGTAACCTCACCGGTGATAAAGTCCAGTACAGTGTAAGGGGGCGAAGAGTACTCAGTAGCAGTTGATCCAGGAGAAACTTCGACCTTTGCCTGGCTGGGAGAGACACTGTCCTTCGTCAGGCTGGGTCTCCTGTCGGCTTTACGTACAAGCTGTTTCCGGCGAGTAAACCTCTTCTTCTCCGGCAGACTGGGAGCAGAAGCAGACGGCGGCACATCTCCGGCAATCGAAGCAGTAGGCTCAAAATCATGATCATCAGGGTCAGACTCCACAACAATATCCTCTTGGAGGTTCATGTGTTCGATAGGCACGTGGCGACGCGGACCAGCCTTGCTTTTTGGGACCGCGTGCGGCACAATGCCGGGCGGTATGTTACGCAAGCGCCTAGACCGCTTCAAGGTTGGGTTCCCCACGCGTCCAAAGGTCTCAGCCATAAAATCTAAATCTGGGGGATTATTGACATCAATTTCATTCCCGGGCTGTCCAGGGAACACTTGAGCAATCGGCGTGGCGTCGACCGGTGATGGAACAGGCACGGCAGTGAGGGAAACACGCGCAGGCGATTGTGGTGGCGATGTTGATAGTGGTGGGTTTGAAGAACTACCACCACCAATCTCCTCAAGAATATCAAGGCCACCAATCTTTGGGAACGACAGCGGGACCTGGTCGCCGGAGCGGCAAACCTCCTCTGGCAGTTCTGGGACAGACGACGGTGGAGAGCTGGTCATCCTGCAAAATCTCACAGAAACACACAATCAAGAAACAAAAATTCGAGAGAATTTGAGAGGAGTAAGGAGTCTGAGAGTTTTAATTCGAAAGGGGTTTTGGAATTATGAGCAAACGGTAAAAAGGATGCAGCTTTTATCCCAAAAAAAAGACCGTTGCACTAGGAGAGAGAGGGTAGAAATAAAAGGAAAATTCCTAAAATAATTAACCGGCTGTTTTTAGGAGTTGAAACATGATTTTTTAATTCCTTTATATAAAAGCACCACTCCCCCTCAAATTAGGCCACATGATCTCATTAACACGCCCATTATCTTCCCCCTTTAAAAAAAATAAAATTGCACAATTCAAATTACAAAATTGGCCAAAATACAGAGCTGATTTTTAATGAACCATCAGCATAGTTGAACCTATCTCGTGCAATGTTAATTTTCACTCACCAAATTCATCTCATTATTACCTGTCCAGCCTTCTGATTATAACTCCACTGAAACACTTGGTTAGCTCAATTTCAAAACAAAATTAAGAGATCTCAAGCAAGACAAAAACACAAGAAACAAAACGCACAGCAAGATGGCATCTTCAAAAAGTATGAATGTCCTAGGGAATGCCTAAAAATCATGACCTAAAAGGTTAAAAGAGAACACATAATGATTTCAGTGTTTTGATCCAATGTTGCTTTTTATTACTAACAACATTATAAACCAACATTGCCTTAGGTGAAGTCAATGGAAACTTGCCCCTTAACCTAAGTTAATGACTACGTCAAAATCTCTCAAGAAGGCGATTTATAAAGATTGAAGTATTTTCGAGTCCAGATTTTCTTCATCCTTGAAGGGATTTAAATCTTTTAATCTTCAGCGATTGCTGTTAAACACCTCTTGTTTTTGGACCTGGGAGAAAACCAGTTTCTGCGGGCAAGTCCCACAATCACCTGCTTTTGAAGAGGTTGGTTCTTTTTGTCATTACTTTTATTACAACAGAAGACCTTATTGCACTTTTAATCAACCTCAATGCATTAGTATAATGTATGAAAAGAAAAGTAAAAATGCATGCAAAATTATACAAATGTTGTGACTGATGTTGATAAGTAGTGTCACAACATCACAAACCAACATTGGTTAGACAATGCACATACCGAGATCTCTTCTCAAACGAGAGAAGGTCTCTTAATCTAATGTCTTAGTGAAGATATCAGCCAGCTGATTATCAGTTCCAATATATTCAAGGCTAACAATCTTCCTCTCAACTAAGTCTCGAATAAAGTGGTACCTTATGTCAATGTGTTTGATTCGAGAATGCTGGACTGGATTTTTGGAGATGTCAATGGCACTGGAATTGTCACACAACACCGTCAAGATACTACTGTGCAGACCGTAGTCTTCAATCATTTGGTTCATCCACAGTAATTATGTGCGCGCACTTCCATCTGCAATGTACTCGACTTCAGCTGTAGAAAGAGAAATACAATTTTACTTTTTGCTGTACCAAGAAATTAGATTATTACCCAGAAAAAAACATCCTCCAGTAGTACTCTTCCTATCTACTACATCCCCAGCCCAATCTGAATCAGTGTACCCTATAAGTTCAGTACCAGTATCTTCAGAAAATTCAAGATGAGCTTGAAAAGGTAAATCTGATTATTCTTTTTCTGTAGTAGTTATCTTGTTGATGAGGAAATCTTAGACAAAAATTCCATCGTCTTTTGTTATTATCTTGGGTTTTTAAATAGATCCTAGAATTTGTGTTTAATTTTATCATTTTTTGGGCTTTCCTGTATTTTACGTGTGAAGAGAAAGCCGATTTGATTTATTTTACTCATATATATATATATATATATATATATATATATATATATAGCATAGATCAATAAAAAATGTATATTTGAAGCAAATCATATTTTAGTCTTAACTTTCTTAAAGATACATTGTACGAAGTAGGTAGTCTTAAAAGATATATGTTCATCAAGCAGTTTTATTTTACTGTTGATTATTATGGTGAAGAAAAGATGAGCGTTTCATGTTTTGGAAATAAATAGAACCAAGGGGACCCTCTTTGGAGCAAATAAAAGTATGGTTTTGTTTGAGCTAAATACACATAACATATATATACAGTATATTGGAAAATTCTATATATGGATTCAATTAATGAAAGGGCTGGTAGATGGAATATAACATTGGAAAACATTTAAGATTAGTAGTTAACCAATTTGCAAGGCATATAAAAATAATGGAGCTGTGACTGCACTTATTTACTACAGGGGAAAGCTGTATGGAGGATGTGCCGACGGATCGATTAAAGTTTCTTGCGTAATGATTTTCAATTTACTAAAAACACTAAAAAGAAAAATTGAAACACTTAATTTTGGGCTCTCCCTAACCGAATGTACTCCGTTAGGTGGTTTGACATGAGTCTTTATCTTTGTTTTATCCCTCAGTGGGGGCTTGTCACTATTTCAAATAATTTGTTGACATTTGCAGCTAGAAGATTTCTGGATCCGTGCGCCACGTAAGGGAATTGTGGTTTTTGCCCTACCGGGAGAACCTGGTCTAACGGAACTGGTGGGGGACTTCAAGATTCAGTTTCATGATCGCGAAGGAGATTTCTACTGGTCAGCAAATTCTCCTCCTTTCTATATCTGCTTTTATAATAATAAGCTTATATTTTTATGGCATCTTAGGATCAGTGTATGCTTCAGTTTATAAAATGAAGCCTCTATTCAATGATGTAAGGCTTCTTTGTTTGCTCAGTAGCTCGTGTATTAATTTTTCAAGCTTTTGTTTTTTTCTTTGTTGACAGCATGATTAATACAAGTGTTAACATGTACTACGTACGATTTTTGTAAATATTATTTTTTGTACAATATGTCTTGAAAGAGAAAGCATCATACTTACATGCCACACTTTGTTCTGGGCAGGAAAATGTGTTGAGGATGTGGATTTAGAAGGATTTGAAATCGGGAAAGATGAATTCTTGAAATATAAAGCATGTTCCATTCCAAAAGATAGAGAGTTCACGATCAAATGCTGCTGCTTGTCGTGGTTTTGATCAACCATCGTCGCGCGAATTGAGCTTATCGGTATAAGGAGGTGAATTTTTTGTTTTTAATTTTTTTTAATTTTTATGTATATGTAGTATGTACTAATCTTAAACCCAAAAAATAAAAAGGAAACAAACAAACTTCTCACTAGCTTTCAACTCATCACTTGTCAAATGCAAAAGTAAGCTCCATGCATAAGAAGCAAGTAATAAAAATAAGTTGAAAAATCTCAACTTTCTTCATTGTATTTTTTCATATATATCTGTGTATGAGGTGACAGCGAAGATATGGATTCATATGAAATGGAGGTGGAGATTATAAGCAAAGCCGAATTCAAGAAGTTGAAGAAAGCCCATTTTTTGTCCGACAAACAGACGAGTCGTCGATCTCATCTGCAGAAAGATATGATGATCATGCAAGGTCTTTGTTTTCCTATTTTACAGTATGTATTACTATTAATAATCAAAATGATTAACTTATTAAAATGTGCTTTTTTATAATTATTATTAATTAATTTCTTCAAGATGAAAATAATTTTAAAATTTGTTTTTTTTTTAATTAATCTCTTCAAGATTAAAATGATAAACTTATTAAAACTCACTTTTTTTTTATTAATTTGTTCATAATGAAAATGATAAACTTATTAAAATTTACTCTTTTTTTTCTTTTATATATCTTCAAGATGAAACTTATAAAAACATATTGTCTTTGTTTGGGGAACAAAGGTGATGAAGATACGGATGTTGAGAAATATTTTGAACCAGAATTCCGGAATAAGAAGGCGTCACGCCTCTCTGTGCCGAAGAAAGGTTCGTCAATGAAATTCCACAACTCGAGCAAAAAGATATCATCTTTTGGGGGAAAAAATGCTAAGAAGAACAAAAAAAAACTTAAAAATATTCAAAGCATTAGCCTCGACTCAAGTAAAGACATTTCAACAAACGATGGGACAGCTCGGATAGCGTCGGGCCTGAAATTAATTTTGGTGCCGTTGCTGCTCGTCGGACTCGATACGAGGCCCGTCAAAAGTGTTACACTTGATTTGCCCGACGATCCAGAGTCTCCGTCATCTTCTGATGATGCACAGTCGATTGAGGTGTCAAGCAAAAAGAGTGAGGATTTCATATAGTTGAATAAAAAAATATTATTGTATTAATATTAGTTTTAGTTTGATGTGTCTTAAATTTTATTGAATCTTGGTGTATTGTTTGGTGATATAATTAATATAATCACAATATTTATTATTAGTGATTTTGGTGTATTCCTACTTTCATTTCATTTTTTTTCAATTTTTTAAACTTTTTAGAAGGTAACTTTTGTAAAACAGTTCTAGAAAAAAGACTTTTAAAACAGATTTTTGAAAATCCGTTCTAAAAAGTATACTTTTTAGAACGGATTTTTAAATTCCGTTCTAGAAAAAGGACTTTTCCTTAACGTCTTTTCTAAATAATGTTCTGGAAAGTTACTTTCCAGATTGGTTATTCGAAAACACCGTTCATGAATGTTATACTTTTCAAAACGTCTTTTCTAAACACCGTTCTGGAAAGTATAACTTTCCATATCGTTATTTTATAAAATACCGTTTTGAAAAGTGTCACATACCAGAACGGTATTTTTGAAATGACGTTCTGGAAAGTGGCAGATCAAATGGGATGGTACCATTCTAAAACAGAAATTTTATTTTCTAGAACGCCTTTTTTTTTACTCTTCTAGAAAGTCTGCTAATCCAGAAGGGTAAAAAAATGTGTTCTAGAAAGTACAGACTTTCTAGAACTATGTTGCTATAGAAGGTACAGAAAGGCATTCAAGATCGGGTAGAATTACCATTCTGGATATGCAGTTTCTGCACTGGTGTATGTTGTGTTATCCTTAATAGTGCACGACTATTAGTTGCTACAAGTGTAATAGAAACGACAACAATTACAGATTGTAACCACCACAAAAAAAAAAAACAGATTTCTGAGGGATTTTTCCCTCGATTTTGAGGGAAAATCCATCGGTTTTGGCAAAACCGAGGGAAAAATTCCCTCGAAAAAACCCTCCTCGGAAATTTTTTCCGAGGGAAATATTCCCTCGAAAAGAATAAAACCGAGGGAAACATTCCCTCGGAAAAATCTCCGTGCAACCCTCGGAAAAATCGAGGGAATGTTTCCCTAGGAAAACCGAGGGAATAAATTCCCTAGGAAACCGAGGGCTTTGTATTCCCTCAGAATTCTGAGGGGAATTATTCTCTCGGACTTCCGAGGGAAATTATTCCCTCGAAAAACCGAGGGCTGTGTTTTCCCTCGGAGTTCTGAGGGTAAAACAGTCCATCGGTTTATATTTTTTGATATATTTTTTTTACTTTTCCGAGGGATTGTCCCCTCGGTTTTGTTTTTTTTTATTGATTTTTAATTTTAATTTTAATTCCTATTCAATTATTAAAACTCCCAGAAATTTGAAAAAAAATCATTAATGAAAAGACAAATAAATAAACCAATTATTATAAAAATATTTGAAAATTTAAGAATAATTACATGCGTTCGACACAATAACAAAGTTTATATGAAAATCAAACTGTCCTATGGATGGGGAGCGGGGTAATGCTGCTGGGGAGGGGGGTACTGCTGCTGGAAACGAGCATACATTTCAGCCATCTATGCCATCTGGGCATCCGTCCGCACCTGAAATTCCTCCTGCTGCCGGCGCTCCTCCGCACGTTGTCGCTTTTCCTCGTCGTATTGCTGCTCCTGCTGTCGGCGCTCCTCCGCACGTTGTCGCCTTTCCTCATCGTATTGCTGCTGCAACGCCTCGATCTTCACCCTCTGAGCCTCGACCTGAGCCTCGAGCTCTCTGACGTGGGTCCTATCAGCCTGGGAGGAGGTGGAAGAAGAGCGGCCCTTGAATAAAACCTTCGTAGAAGCCACCATCTTCCCATACGCGTCGGTGCCGTAATGTCGTCCCTTACTCGACCCGACGACGCCGAGAAAAACCGGGTCCTAGTCAACCTCATTACTCTCCTCCTAGGAAGATGCACGTTCCTGTTCCTGGGTCAGCTGTCGCTCGTACTCCTCCTGAAATACAACTCGTTATTAAATTCTACGTTAAAATTAAAGAATAAGTTAAAAATAAGAAAGAGACTCACATTAATATTAGTAGATCTCGTATCGATCCACGCGCCGTCTTTCTTTTGGTGCGTACGTTTAAAAAGATCGTAGCACGTAGCCGGCACACCCGTCTCCCGCTCCTGTATTCAAACAGAATTTTCAAATAATTAACATTAAAATTAAACAAATAAATATTATATTATTATATTCTAAAATTACTTACTATATCCAAAGCATAATCGATAGTAGATCTAGCACCCCCCGTGTGCTTCGACATCCCAGTACCCGGCCCAGTAGGCTCGCTCCTCCTGTTCTTGCTACACTGCTCGGATTTCTTCTTGCTCTCGGGATTATCCCACTCAACCTTACAAACCCTAGTTTAGATGCATGATATATAAGATGGTATAAATTATATGTTATAAATAAAGAATTCTAATTTAATAAGAAAACATATAACATAATTGTTTACCTATAGACGTCCTCAGGGATGTAATCCGGCTTGTTACCACCATGGGAGGCAACACACCGCTTATACTCGTTAAGATGCCTCTCGTAAATCTCCCCGATCATCGGAAAAAATACATTCCGTATCTGTTTATCATCATACACCTCCGGGTCCCAATAACAAGTCTCCTGCAAAATAAAATAATAATTACAATTCAGTTGATACATATGATTGTGTTTTACGGTAAATATTAACAAATTTAGACATAAAATAATAATTACCTTAAATATCTCCCACCAGAAAACCTTAGTCTCCTTATGGACCGCCTTATAGCACCACCCAGCGGGATGAAGATCCTTCTCAAAGATCATACGGAGTATAGCAGACACCTTGCCCCCTATGCTGTGCAGCCTGTATTCAATTGTGTTTTTTTTTTTTTTTTTACGAATAAAATTTAATCATAATGATAATTAAAATTTTAAAATCATTGATTTACTTACTTCGTCCCTGCAATATAAACCTGAACCATACCCCTCTGCGGTGGGACCAACTGCCATCAGGTCTGTGATGTACCCGCGTCGGACGGGGTCTGCGATGGTGTATGCGACGTCGGCATCGGGGTCTGCGTCGGGGTCTGCGTTGCTGGATGATCAGTATCGAGACCCATATAGTCGGTGTCGAAATCAGCTAAACGATTAGCCGACCCCATATCTGATCAACCCACGCTACCGAATTCTCGACGCAAAGGCATCTGATAAAATTATTAGATAATAATACGAGCATTTTACAAAATATCAGTATATATATTATACACCAAACGTATTAATAAATCCAAATTAAAAAAAAAGTAGTTATAAAAAAAAGTGTGTTTTACAATAAGAATAAATTACATATATTTCAACCAAACTAATCACTTTCACTATTAAATGTATCACCAAACTCATCTTCATCCGTATCTTGATTGGTAAGTAACTCTTTTTCTGTATCATCATTTGTCTCGTTATTACCAAGTTCCTCCACATAATTATCATTGAGGTCGTGCAACTGAAAATCGATATCGTCGAGTTGAATCGGACTGCGTGTATCTATGGCTTCCTCTTGAAATGATTCTTCTGGTAGAGGCTCGATAAACTCAACATTTGGTCTCGCCTTGATTTTACACGTTGCCCACCAGTCCAATTTGTCTCGTCTCAAACTTGGGTACTCACAATAGCATACTTGTGCAGCTTGGGAAGAAAGTACAAAAGGTTCATATCGATTGAGCCTACGCTTATGATTGATATCGACAATCTTATAATTTGGATGGACTTTTGTGCCTGCAGTTGTTGGATCAAACCATTCGCAATTGAACAATAGTGTGTTTTTCTCCGTTCGGCCGGTGTATTCGAGTTGCACAATTTCTATGAGACGACCGTAATAATCATATTCGATTGCCCCAATAGTTGACCCTTTAATACATACTCCACTGCTCGATATTGCTTTGTTAGATCCGTGCTCCAATGTGTGAAATTTATAACCATTTATCTTACATCCGGTATACGTTTTCACATATCTTGATAGACCCTCAGCTAGACTCCTAATGTTCTCGTCGATCACATTATTCGAACGATCTCTAGCCAATTATTTTTAATTTTGAAAATATATTATATAAATAGATACCATAATTATATGATATGCATCTCGGTATCGAACGTCTTACATAATGTTTGAACCAATTGGCAAATTTATTTTCCAATTGTTCGTTTCCGATCATCATTAATATTTGGGTGGAGACGTTGAATGCTCTTCGTGTAAATACTACATATAACGTTACAAAATTGAGAAAAAAAAAGTATTAGTACATTTATATATATGTATAAATTGACATTGTAAATTGGAATGAGTATTCATACCTAATATATTATTCGACCTCCACACAATTTAGCAACACGTATATCCTTGCGGCGTTGTATTCTTTTTCGCTTAGATATCTTTTTTCCTTTGTACCAAACGTCTCTCCATATTTCTTAAACACCGAGGGAATTTCATCACCGTCATCCGCATAATTTTGACCGTCGTCATTTCTAGGCAAATTTGTTCTTTTAGTTGAAACGTGATCTTCAAAATAGTACAAGCTAAAATTTGATGCCTCGTCGACCAGATATGCGTTTGCTATCGACCCTTCAACACTCGCCTTATTTTTCACGTTGTTCTTTAGTTTGCAAAGATACCTCTCGAACGGTTACATCCATCTATACTGTACTGGGCTAGCAATTCTCGCTTCATACGCAAGATGAACGGGCAGATGCTCCATCGAGTCAAAAAAACTTGGAGGGAAGATCAGTTCCAGTTGGCACAATTTTAATGGAATGTCACGCTCAAGTCGACTCATATCTTTGGTGCGAATGATTGTTGATGTGAGATCCTTGAAAAACAAACTCAATTCGGTTAGAGCCTTCCACACGTTCGGAGGAAGCAGTTCACGAAAAGCTATTGGTATCAACCTCTGCATGAATACATGACAATCATGACTCTTCACCCCGATCAGACGAGATTTCTTCTTGTCGACGCAACGCCCCAAATTTGAAGCGTACCCATCTGGAAATCGAAGAGATTTCACCCAATCGCAAACGGCAGCTTTCGACGGCTAATCAAGTGTGTAACAGGCTTTAGGACACTATCCTGACCCATCTGGCGCCAACTCTGGGCGATTACAATACTCATTCAACTTTTCCCTAGATTTACACTTGTCCTTGGTCTTCCCTTTGATATTCATCACCGTATTGAAAATATTGTCAAAATCATTCTTTTCGATGTGCATAACATCTAAATTATGATGAATTAGATTTGTCCTCCAATATGGCAGATCCCAGAAAATGCTTCGCTTTCTCCAACCAGACGTTCGGGATATTTGCGCGTTAACGAGTGCTGCATCTAGTTCAGTGACATTCAGAAGCCTCAATCTTTCTATTTCTGCCAAAACTTCTATCCCTGAGCGCACTTCCGGCGGTGGAGTCTCGACATATCTTCTTTTTCGAAATCGTCGTTTATCTTTTCGAAAACGGTGATCATGCTCAAGGAATTTTCGGTGATTGTCGAACCACGATTGCTTCCCACTGCACTTAAGAGTGAAGGCGTCTGACCGTTCCATACAGTAAGGACAAGCTTTTTGACCGGCCGTACTCCATCCGGACAACATAGAATACGCAGGGAAATCGCTGATTGTCCACATAAGGGATTTTGGATTCCCTCGAAATTTTCAAAAAATAAAAAAAAATCGAAAAAATTAGAAAAAATTAGAAAGAAATAGGATTTGTTTCCAGGACGCCGAGGCGCACCCCTCCCTGCCCCGGTCATTATTTCTTGGGTTTTCTTACTATTTTTTACAATTTTTTTCTATTTTTTCGAGTTCTTTTTCCATTTTTCATCTAAAATAAAAAAAATAGAAAACGCCTACGAAACGATCGACGCCCGACCCCCGTGGTTCCACGACACCGAGGCGCACCCCTCCCCGCCCTGGTCGTGAAATGATGGGATTCGTTTCTATTTTTTACTATTTCTTCTATTTCTTCGAGTTTTTTTCCATTTTTTTATTTAAAATCGGAAAAAAAAATAGAAAACGCGTCCTAAACGATCAACGCCCTACCCCCGTGGTTCCAAGACGCCAAGACCCATCCCTCATCCAATATGGAAAAATCACGATGCTACGTCGCTTCGCGTTTCCCACCGAAGGAGTTCATCGATCGATCGTATCTTGTTGTTGGTCGAATTCCACGACACGTGTGGATACGCACGTGCTTGTTGGTATTTTTCGATCGAAATCGGGTCAAACCACCCCACGTGCCTAAGATGATAGGATCGGTTTCGTTTTTATGATTTTTCAATTTTTTCTATTTTTTTTTTTATTTTTTAAAATTTTCGAGGGAATCCAAAATCCCTCGGAATGAAACCGAGGGATTTTGGATTCCCTCGAGAAAAATAGAAAAAAATATGATTTAATTCCGGGACGCCGAGGCGCACCCCTCCCCGCCCCGGTCGTAATTTCTTGGGTTTTCTTACTATTTTTTTACAATTTTTTCTATTTTTCGAGTTTTTTTTTATTTTTCATCTAAAATCGAAAAAAAATAAAAAACACCTACGAAACGATCGTCGTCCAACCCCCGTGGTTCCACGACGCCGAGGCATACCCCTCCCCGCCCCGGTCGTGAAATGATGGGATTCGTTTCTATTTTTTACTAATTCTTTTATTTTTTTGAGTTTTTTCCATTTTTTTTATTTAAAATCGGAAAAAAAATAGAAAACGCGTGTTAAACGATCGACGCTCGACCCCCGTGATTACACGACGCCGAGACGCACCCCTCCTCCAATATGGAAAAATCACGATACTACGTCGCTTCGCGTTTCTAACTGAAAGAGTTCATCGATCGATAGTATCTTGTTGTTGGTCGAATCCCACGACACGTGTGGATACGCACGTGCTCATTGGAATTTTTCGATCGAAATCGGGTCAAAACCACCCCATGTGCCTAAGATGATAGGATCGGTTTCGTTTTTACAATTTTTCTATTTTTTTCTATTATTTTATTTTTTGAGATTTGCGAGGGAATTCAAAATCCCTCGGAATGAAACCGAGGGATTGCAATTTCCCTTGATTTCATTCCGAGGGATTTTGGATCCCCTCGAAATTTTCAAAAAATAAAAAAAATTCGAGGGATATACATTTCCCTCAGTATTCTGAGGGCTTTATTCTCGAAATGTATTCCCTCGGAAATCCATCGATTTTTTCCCTCGATAATCATGGCGGTAAATAATGGAGGCGGAATTCCGATGGAATGTCGTTCCCTCGGAAAAAAACGAGGGATTTTTTTGTCCCTCGATTTTTCCCTCGGAAAATACCGAGGGAAGACAATTCCCTCGGTTTTTCCTCGGAAAACTACTATTTTTTTGTAGTGAACCCTATTTCTACAATTGTCATCTAACCCTAATAGGTGATCAGTCTAAATTAGAAATTATCTAAACATGACCAGAAAATAGTATAACACAAACAATTCCTTGCGAAAAGTAAAACAATTATTATGGGAATTAATTAGAATATATATCAATCAATTGATTTCAACATCACAAGGAACGAAATTAATTAAACTACTCACACATGATTTTCATAAAATTATAAAATACATATAAATAATAAGACATAATTAATTAAACTACTCACACATGATTTTCATAAAATTATAAAATACATATAAATAATAAGACATAAGTTCTTTTTAAATAGAAAAGAAAAGAAACACGATCTAAGTCATAACCTCTAATCGAATTATGGCTGCTCCTAATTTTCTCCAGATACTTATTCTCCAGCTTCTTCAAGGAAAAAATCCTCCAATTTGTCTTTGTTCCCCATCAAAACTTATTACTAAGAAAAGTCCTAAAAGGCGGTTGTCTTAAATCTCTTTTTTCCCCAAAGTCCAAAAGTGTGGCTGCCTCAATTATCCGAAATTTGACCGCTTACGTGATAAATTTGATATTTTTAAATTTCCTCAACTTCCTTCCACTAATTAATAACAACAATAATTATGGGTTAATCCTATCAAAAGTATAGATTAATTTGTAATTATTTATTTTTAATTAAAGAATCGTGAATTAACTAGTTAGGACTAACTAAAAAAGAAAATTAAGGTAGTTAAACTCAAACAAATGGAACACGTATGAAAATTAATAAGAGATTAATAATATGAGAAAACTCCAATCAAAGTTCATTTTCCGCCCTCGGTCGATTTATCTAACCAATTGTAATGTTATAATCCACTTTTCATATGGAATTATTAGCTCTAATTAGCAATAAGATCCACTACTTGAATTTTCCCTACCGAATATTTAATAGAAAAAAGTTTTTTGATTAAACCTATTTAATGGACAACCTAAAATAATCTCTCTTAATTTAATCCAATAAAAGCATTAGACTCTAGGCGCTAGGCTAATTTGAGTAATGAATTGCATAATCTCGATTTATTTAACTTATGTCATGTAAGACCTAATTGTGCGCGACTATTAATTGATACAAGTGAAATAAAAATGACAACAATGACTAATTGGGAGCAACCACAATCAATTAGAGGTTGCGACTTAGATCGTTTTTCTTTTCTTTTCAACTTAACAAGAACTTATGTATTATCATTTATTTCTATTTAATGATTTCATGATCTATTTTATGATTTTATGAACATCATATGTGAGTAGTTTAATTAATACCAGTTCCTGTGATATTGAAATCCATACACTGATTATGTTATTATTAAATTAATATTTATTTTGCTTTTGTATAAAATTATTTATGCTATTCTATTTTCTTATCAATTTATATAAATTGTAATTTAGATTGATTACCTACATTAGAATTAGATATTAGTTGCTACAAATAGGATTACTTTGTTACCAAACTCACCTCATCTATACCTTTATAGTATAGATGGCCTGCCAGTTTTTGGGCAGGCTATTTGGCACCCTTTCAGTGGGTGTTTTTTTCTTCTTTTTTCTTTTTTCTTTTCTATTTTCTTATGATTTATTTTCTTTTTGGTTTTTTTTTATTTGCATTTTCTTTCTCTTTTTATTTTCTATATCATCTTCTTTATTTTTTTTGATTTATTTATTTCCTTTTTTTGTTTTTTGGTTTTGTTTTTAATAAATTTTATATAAAAAAAGTTATTTTAAATATCAAATCATTAGAATAATTTTATTTTCCAAATTATAACTATCTTTATATGTTGTACTAATTTATGGCAAAAGTTGTGATTGATTATTGTTTAGCGAAAAAATTGAATTTCAGAAAATGTAATTCATTACTGTATTTTCTTTCTTCATAAAATTATATTTAAATTATAGTATTTTATTCTTAACATATTAAAAAATAATAATTATATTTATTTAAAGAATGTATTTTTTTAATTCTTTGTTTGTAATTTAATTTATATTTATCTCCACAAGTCATTAAATTCCGTCATCAAGAATTTTTTGTTCTAAAAATGAAATTCATTCTTTCTTTTTCAGCCATAAAACTTATCATTTAATTTTTTTAATTTAAAATTTATTCCTTTGGTGTTTTAATGTTTGGTTCTTTTTAATATATTTTGAATTTAAAATTTTTTTCTAATGTATTTTTTTTATTTTTAATTTAAAATATAATTATCAAGTAAATGAATAAGACTCAAATCTTAAGGTAAAAGAATATTATATTATATAAAGAGTTATTATTTCAGAATACCTAATCTTATAATTTCAAAATATATATAATATGAATGGCTATTATTAATAAATGTATATTACGTAAAGAAAAATAATATTGTATAAATAATAATTATTTAAATATACATAATTTAATGTATTTAATCTACCAATATAATATAGGAAAGTTCAGAGAGTCAAGAAGGATAGCAATTTTTTTTTCACTAACCATATGAATACATTAAATTAAAATTTCGGATATATTACATATAAAATAAACATACATCAATATATAAATATATTAAATAATATTAGGTTGCCCTATAGTACATTTACGTAATATTCAAAGTGTATTTTATATTTGTATATTGAAGCAAATTGACACCCTATATTACATATAAAATAAACATAAACATACACCAATATATGAATATATTAAATATTATTAAGTTGCCCTACTAAGTACATTTACATAATATTCAAAGTGTATTTTATATTTGTATATTGAGGCAATTTGACACCCTAACCGTTAACCGTTAGTCAGACTCCTTAATATATATATGCACATATATATTAATTTTAGGAGACCTACAAAAATCGCTTAAAACCATTTTTTATTTTACAAATAATACAAAATAAAATAAAATAAAATCCAAAAGTAGAGAAACTAAACTAAAAACTAAAAAAGAATCCTTAAAATAAAAGAAAACATTTAAACCTTTTGAAGTTGCCTAACGAAATGTACCCTGTTAGGTTATCTAACATAAATTTTTTTATTTTATATTATCCATGTATTAGTTGATTCAATGTTACAATACAATATAACACAAATAATTAAAACCCAACATCTAGAATTTTTATTATGAGAGTGAATCAATGATATAGAATGATTAACGGAAATAATTATTAATAAAAATATACAACTCTTATATATTATTTAATTTTATCTAACACCTTATAAATTAATTTAAAAATTACTGAATACAAATTTGCCCGCAACAAAGTGCGGGTCAATTCTAGTTGCTTAGGAAAGTCCTGAAAAGTGGCTGCCTTGAATCTCTTTTCCCCCAAAAATCAAAAGTGCGGCTGCCTTCTCAAAAAAATGTCATTCAAATTCGCATGCGTGATAGTATATATATATATCTCCCCTGCCCTATATATTAATATAAAATTTTTTCTATTTTATGTGTCTTCTTTCTATATTTTATTAGATTTGAAAAAAAATTTTGTAGTTTGATGTCACCGAACTTATTCTCTACTTAATTTAATATTTATATATTTTACCTAATTTAATATTTTTCTTTCACTATATGTTACCTAATTCAATATTTTCTTTATCATATTTTGATTAATTCAATATCTTACTTTTATTATAATAAAAAAAATAATAAGTCAAGTTTAATTAGAAAAAATCTGTATAAGTTGAATTACTTTTTTATTTATAGTAAAATTTAATATAAATTTATTTTTAAAATTTCAAATATTATATTTAAGAAACATACGAGTTATATAAAATTATTATAAAATAAAAATAAATATAAAATATATAAACTTTAACTTGGATACCTAATCACAATATAATTTATTAAGAATAACATTAAAAATTTATATGAAAAATTACTGTTACGATAAAAGAGAGAGAAAGAGAGAGAGAGATAAAAAAAAATTAATAATAAAAAATTATTACACCTAAAAAGATAAATATTAAATATATATATTTTAAACTCCTTATCTAATTCCAATAAAATGCATTGATAAACACATTATATATCTATATGAACAAATTAATGTCTTACACATATAAACAAAAGAATAAAGGCAAAATAATAATAATAATAATAATAATAATAATAATAATAATAATAATAATATAATATTACATATACTACAAGTTAGATATACGATGTTTTTTTAATAGAGTTATCAGTGTCTTATAGATTTAATTTTTTATATCACATATCTACATGCGACACGCGGGTTGTATGTTTTACATTTTTACAAACTCAATTTTCTACGGGTTTCCTTTCAATTATAGGGTATTTATCTATGTTTTACAACTAACTTCGTGACCCCCGGGTAAAAATAATTAAAAATTATTTATTATGAAGACTAGTCTTACTGTAATTAGAACAAATAATGCTACGATTTATGTACAAAAATTATTTATTGTGAAAAATAATATTTGTGTAAATAGAAAAATAATATTACGATTTGTGCATTATTCGTTTAGTATTTTTGCTTCTTACTTTTTTTCAAATGCTGCATAGTATTATTCTCCATGCGTGTGCTCTTTAAGTTCAATAGATTCGTGTGGCCCGTTTGATATTAGGGCAGCCCAATAACATCACGTCGCCAAGATCAATTCACGAACCACTCAATGATTTTCGTTGCACCAATCGAACAACAAAAATATTACAAAATAAATAAATAAATAAAAAATATGCAATTGATACTCGTTCATCCACAAAAATATATATACTTGATAGATACATGCATCAATATAGAGTACATAAAAATATATTTTTAGAAAATTAATTATTACATAATTTCTCTTATATCAGTTGGTATTTCATCCTTACATGCATTAGAGTGCATATTGAATGTACTAAATGCAAGGTGGTTGGTTAATATTAATTTCTTCATTCAGTTTGGTACAATATCAACTCTACAAGTCGCTATCAATTCTATTTCCAACTATGTATAAATTGACATTTTCATTAGTTAACTAACAATCGAACAATCAATTCTTTCCTCAAATAAAATAAAAGAAAATTTTAAAAATAAAAAATTAGTTTGAAAAAAAAAATGTCACAAGAAGAAGAAGAACAGCCAGCCAGCCCGATGGCCAGATTGATGCAGACTCCACACTTCAACCTCTGCATATTAACAGTCATGGGATTTAGGACAACCATTGATGTCGACTTATTCAAGAAAGAGGTGGAACAAACACTCCTCAAGCATACTCGTTTTAGGAGCGTGCTTGTAAGTAAATATCTTAATCATAACAGCTTTACTTTTTTGTTCTCTAATATACTTCCGAAATCAAAATAGCGATTAGGTTTAAAAAATAAAAGATTTCGAAACATTGCACTGAATATACGGTAACTGTACAAAATTGATTGGTATGTTAGTTGGTAATTGAAAAACAACTAGCTTGTTTAAATAAAAATTTTTGATTAGCATACAAAATTACAAAAAATTATATATTTAAGGGGAAATTGTCAAACAGTCCTCCAAATGGAGGTTCAGTTCATTAGTCTTGCATCAAATTTTAAGTCAAATAGACCCTATTTTTTATAAAATATCCAAAATTATGATATGAATATATCGTAATATCCTTATTATAAAAAAACTAATAAAAATAAATAATAATAATAATAATAATAATAATAATAATAATAATAATAATAATAATAATAATAATAATTGGGCCAGCAGGTGGCTGCCGCCGGCAGTCACCGTCAGCTGACAGAAAAAAAAATTCGGCCGCCAGAATTTTTTTCTGACCACCGAATTTTTTTCCTAATCATCAGAAAATATTTCTGGCTGCCGAATTTTTTTTCAGCGAGTTTATTTTATTTCGCCCAAACAATTTTTTACTATATGTCCATGTGATCAATGTAATTTTTTTTCAACGGGCCAGACAACTTCTTACTATATGTCCAAACATTTTTTACTTACTATATGTCCAGATTTCTTACTATATGTACAAAAATATTTCCGGTCAGCGGGAATATTTCTTACTATATGTTCGAATTTCTTACTATATTTACACAGATTTCTTATTTAATGTCCAAAAATTCATATTTGATGTTTAAAAAGTATTTTACTTGATTGGGTAGATTTCTTGCTTGATGTACTAATATTGTTATGTATTTCTTACTTATTATAAACTTTTTTTTGGCCAAAAAAAAAAAAGAAAAAAAACTTGTTTAGCAAATTATTATTATGTATTTCTTATTTAATACAACTATATATTACTTTATAGTGAATCTTCGAACTTTCTTACTTTATATCTTATAAAGTAAGAAAGTTTGTTATTTTATATTCGAAAAAGTTAGAAATTCCTATTTTATAATGAAATATCTTACTGTATTTTTTAAAAAAGGCATTTATAATCAAAAAAGTAAGAAAAAATCCTACTTTATAATGAAAATTTCATACTTTATGTATGAAAAAGTAAGAAATTTTCTTACTACGAATTTCTTACTTTTTAGTGAGATTTCTTACTTTATGTTTTCTGGGTCAAAAAAAAAAATTCGTCAAAAAATTTTCCAGCGGTAAACTTGTAATTGTATATTTATAGTTGGATTATTTTATATTATTTTAATAGAGATAACCTTGTAATTGTATATTTATGATTGGATTATTTGACATTTTGTATAATTAGTTAGAGTATTTGACAAAAATATCTTTTGCTACGTAGTATTTGGCAGTCGCCCCTATATTTAAAGTAATAAATGTCTGTGTTACCAATGGTTTTTTGTTTTATTTTTTTCTTGAAATAATGTTAAATCCAATTTATTGTTTTGATTACGAATCTTGTTAAAAATATTCATACACTAATTTTTAATATTATAAGTTAGTCCAAATAGTCTATTGGGATAATTAATAAAATGATAAAAGAAATCTTTTTAAAATAACACAATGACCTAGCATAGTAATCTTACAATAAAATCAAAAAGGTTAGACGGAAATAAAAATAAAAAGGTCCACAAACTTATTTAAAATGTTTCAAATAATATTAGTATCATCTGAAAAGCTCTAACTTTTCAAAAAAAGAAAACCCAATCAATCAAGATTTATTTGAGTATGAGGAGCTTATGAGCTCTTTAAATAAGTTATAAACTAGCATATTATACTTACACTACACAAAAACAGGAAAATACTGACGGTTTTTCCTGACGGGCAAAGTCGTCAGCAATTTATTTAAAATATAATTTATAATATTCTAATTATAATACATATAATATAATATTATATATTTATAAATAATATTATATATTTATAATAATATGTCATTATTTATATACAATATATATTTATATATTTTCTTATTTATAAATAATATATATATATATATATACATATATATATTATCATTATTCTTAAATATAATATATTTATTATATATTTAAAACAATAATATATCATTATTTATATACAATATATAATTATAATATATATATAATATTATTATTCATAAATATAATATAATTATTATATATTTATAAATAATATTATATATTCATAATAATTACATATCATTATTTATATACAATATGTATATATATATATATATTATATTTATAATATCAACATTTATAAATATAATATAATTATTATATATTTATAAATAATTATATTATAATATATATAAACATAATATATATTTATATCTAATATATATTAAAAGTATATAAACTCTTACATATAATTGACTTGGCGAGACGATAACACCACTCCTCTATTTACAAGAGGTCGTGGGTTTGGTTGGGTGCGGGCTAGACTATGCCCACCCAATTCTTTTTAATAATATTTTATAGGGGCAATTGCCAAATACTACATAGGAAAAAATATTTTTGTCATATGCTATATGACTAATTATACAAAATGTCAAATATTCCAAACATAAATATACAATTACAAGGTTACCCCTAATAATAATGATATAATAATAATAATATCAATAGACAATACACCGCTGCCGCCGCCGCCGTGGGCTATGCCCACCCAATTTTTTTAATAATATTTTATAGGGGCAATTGCCAAATACTATATAGGAAAAAATATTTTTGTCAAATACTATGACTAATTATAAAAAATATCAAATATTCCAACCATAAATATACAATTACAAGGTTACCCCTATTAATAATAATATAATAATAATAATATCAATAAACAATACACCGCGCCGCCTGCCGCCGGAAAATTTTCCGGCGAGAATTTTTTTTTTACCCATCAAATATAAAGTTAGAAATCTAACTGTAAAGTAAGAAATTCTTAATAAGAATTTTTCTTACTTTTTCATACATAAAATATGAGATTTTCACTATAAAGTAAGATTTTTTCTTTTTATTTTAGAAAATAAAGTAAGAAACTTCACTATAAAATAAGAACTTTTCTTACTTTTTCGAATATAAAATAACAAACTCTCTTACTTTAAAGGATATAAAGTAAGAAACTTTATTAATTTTTTGAACGTAAAGTATGAAATTTTACTATAAAATAATATATAACTTGTATTAAATAAGAAATTACATAATAATAATTTGCTATTAAGCAAGAATTTTTTTTTCTATTTTTTTTGGCAAAACAAAAATGTGTGATAAGTAAAAAATACATAACAAAATTTGCACATCAAAGCAAGAAACTTTTGCAATCAAATAAAATATTTTTTGTCATCAATTATGAATTTTTGGATATTAAATAAACAATTTGTTACATATAGTAAGAAATTCGGACATATAGTAAGAAATATTTCCGGTGACCGGAATTATTTTTGGGACATTAAGTAAAAAATGTTTGCACATATAGTAAGAAATACATACATAGAGTAAAAAATGCAGACATACAGTAAGAAAAATATCTGGGTTGAAAAAGAAAAACTGAGTGTACTAACTCCATAGACATGTAGTAAGAAATCCAGACATACAGTAAGAGATTCTGGGCAGGAAAAAAAAAACGCCGAAAATAAATTTCGGCAGCCGTAAAATTTTCGGTGGCCGGAAAATATTTTCAGATGATTAGGAAAAGAAAATGTGAACAAATAACCTAGGTCTAACTTTGAACATGATTCATTAATTGTCATTGGTGTGGGTTAGGTACATGAATAAATAATGTCCTTTAATGACCTAATAAACATTAAATAACATTTAAGATAAACAATATATACGTATAACACATCTCTTTCGACAAAATTTAGGTAAGCCGGAAAGAAATTCTGGCAGTCAGAAAATTTTCTGGCCAGCCGGTGGCGGTCGGCGGCTAATTTTATATTTGATGGGCAAAAAAAATAAAAAAATCTCGCCGGAAAATTTCTCGGTGGCCGGACGGCGGCAGGTGGCCCCATTTTATTATTATTGTTGTTGTTGTTATTTATTTTAATAGTAAGGGTATTGTGGTATATTCATATCACAATTTTGGATTATTTGGCAAAAAGTAGGTACTATTTGACTTAAAACTTGATGGAGGACTAATTGACAAATGGACCTCCACCTGGGGTACTATTTGACAATTTCCCCTATTTTATATATGCTGACGGGCCCAATCCGTCAGCATGTCGTCAGGATTTGCTGACGGTTTGTTAATGTCGTCAACGTTAAATTTACTGACGCCAAAAATACTGACGAAACCGCCCGCAATTTTCATAAATATTACACACACACACACACACACACACACACACACACACACACACACACAACACACACACAACACACCACACACACACACACACACACACACACACACACATATATATATATATATATAATATATATATATATAGTATATATATATATCTTATACAGTAATAAATTCTCCTAATCTATGTGTCAACTTATCACGGCTTCGTGTTACGAAATAAAATTAAAATTATGGTGCTCACTTGCTTATATGCCATCCGAGTCAAATATCTATCTAATTTAGCTATTTCTTTTATTATATATTGCCTAATTCAATATTTTCGTTTATTCTCCTTACTATAAAACTATAATTAGTCATATAGTTAGAAAAAAAATCTAAATTAATTATCTTAGTTAAATAGATAAATTACAAAGATAATCCTTAATTCAAACAAAAATTAATTATGGAAATAATATAAATATATTGTATTTATAGTAAAAGTTAAAATAAGCTTTATATTTAGAGTTTTTAATAAGTAAAATATGAGTTCTTTATAATAATATCTAAATATGTAACTAAGATTAACAAAATCGATCTAAATATAAAATATAAATTATTTAGTAATATTTAATAGATAGCACTGGTACAATTAATACGGCATGGTTGAAAAGATAACATCATTTTGATAATTTCTTAAGTATGTAACTAAAACTATTCATGAACTCAATCTAAATATTAAAATATAAAATTACATAATAATATTAATTAATTAATACTGATTAGACACTAGTACAAAGAAATAAATGAGAATATGGCATTTTCTAAATTATTCTAAATATATAAAAT
>BMAC01000026.1:2702870-2723697 GCA_014905375.1 Phtheirospermum japonicum | reverse complement strand
AATATTTAAAGTTTATTCAATAAAACTCCCCCATAAACTTAAATGCTTCTATCGTCCGCCATGCCAATCAGCTTCTTGCATTTGTCGAGAAGTACCTGTCTCTTATACACATCTAGATGTGTATAAGAGACAGGTAATAAATTCTCCTAATCTATGTGTCAACTTATCACGCTTCGTGTACGAAATAAAATTAAATTATGGTGCTTCACTTGCTTATATGCCATCCGAGTCAAATATCTATCTAATTTAGTATTTCTTTTATTATATATTGCCTAATTCAATATTTTCGTTTATTCTCCTACTATAAAACTATAATTAGTCATATAGTTAGAAAAAAAATCTAAATTAATTATCTTAGTTAAATAGATAAATTACAAAGATAATCTTAATTCAAACAAAAATTAATTATGGAAATAATATAAATATATTGTATTTATAGTAAAAGTTAAAATAAGCTTTATATTTAGAGTTTTTAATAAGTAAAATATGAGTTCTTTATAATAATATCTAAATATGTAACTAAGATTAACAAAATCGATCTAAATATAAAATATAAATTATTTAGTAATATTTAATAGATAGCACTGGTACAATTAATACGGCATGGGTTGAAAAGATAACATCATTTGATAATTTCTTAAGTATGTAACTAAAACTATTCATGAACTCAATCTAAATATTAAAATATAAAATTACATAATAATATTAATTAATTAATACTGATTAGACACTAGTACAAAGAAATAAATGAGAATATGGCATTTTCTAAATTATTCTAAATATATAAATTAAATTATTAATGGGTTTAATTTAAATACTAAAATATAAAATTATTTAATAATAATATAGTGATTACTTTGGTACAAGGATAGTAGATTGAGAATGCGATGTTTTGAGTTTTTATCATTTTTAGATACTTATGAGTTTTAGATTGAAAACTCATTAATTATTACAAATAATTTTATATTTTTAATTTTTTTACAAAACACATGTAACATACGAATACTATGTGATGTTGCAGTCGGTATATATGCACTGTGTAACATTGCATGGATATTATAAGATTATAACATTCAAGTAACACTTCCTTGACAGTGCATTGCTTATTTTGATGACATAAAAGTTGTTATCTAATAATGAATATTTAATTATGTCTAATTAGATAGAGACTTGATAACTTCATATTTCATGAATATAAATAAAGTAATTTTAGGTTGCATGCAGATCATACATGTTGTATGAGAGGTCGTTATAAGTTTGTTCAATAAGTTGGCATCAGGTCTTATGAGAGATCGCGAATGAATCCGCTAACGTTACTTTGGACCTACACTATATTAAATGATCAGTTCTAGTTTAGTACATCCAACCTAATATAGCTATCAGATTGTATCGTAGTATTCCTGACCATATATTTTAGGTATCAATTGTCTAATTGTACTGTAACATTCCTGACTACACATTCTAGGATAATATTAGTTGTGTGTGTTGTTATAAATAGCTACTTCTCTTTTGTAATCAATAAAAATGATTGTACATTTATACTGAAAAGTTAATAATAGAATGAGCTCGCGTTTGTTTTTAATGTGCTCGCTGTTTCTTTTCAATGTTCTCGATTGGTATTAAAACAAGATCATGGACAACAAGAAGCATGGCAAATTTTCTTGGAAAAGAACGAACGTAGACATCAAAAACCATGTATTTGTTCCAGATTTGGACCTCAATATGGAGTCACCAGATGAATTTGTTGAGGATTTCATGTCTGAAATTTCAAAAATTCCCATGGACTTGACAAAGCCGCTATGGGTATTTTACATTCTTAACGTGAAAACTTCAAAAGCAAATTCCACGGTGATATTTAAGATTCACCATTCCATGGGTGATGGTGTTTCTTTGATATCATTACTCATGGAATGTGCCAAGAAAACATCTGAATCGAATTTACCAACAATATTTTCAACCAAGAAACGAAAATTCAATGCTCCTAATAATGGGATGGTGATCAAGAGGCTATTTATGAACGTTTGGAAAACATTTTTGATTATTTTCAATACCTTGGTTGATTTGTTATGGATATTGGCAACGATAATGTTTCTCAAAGACACCAAGACTCCCATCAAAGGCGAACGCGGGATCGAATTCTCCGCCAAGCGATTTGTACATCGGATTATTGATTTTGATGATATTAAGCTTGTCAAGACAGCCATGAATGTGGTACGTGTTATGTTTTTTACATGAGATGTCAATATTATTTTAGATGCATTTCTTTTATTTAATATTTTCGAGTGATGTGCGTACTCATTTTTTTTGTTTTGTTTTCCTTTTTTTTTTTCAAGAACGAGACTTTTAATCACTTTCATATAAGTCAAGTAAATCATACTAAATAAATTATTAGAGTCCACCAAATGTTGTAAAGTGGAGATTCGCATTTGATATCTTTTACCTTTGAAATTCACACACATTTGCTTGTTTTAATTAATATTCTAGAATGCTTTTAAAAGGTGCAATATTAACGTGTATTAGTTGACAAAGTGGTTACCTGAGTTGTAAGTACGTTCACTAAGGTATTGGTTCGAGTTAATGTATGAGTGTCGGGCGGGTAAGTTTCTAATCTACACTTGTGTGATTCTTGTTAAAACATATGCTCTGATGATGGAATGATGATAATCTTTTTTCGTTATTTCTACCTAGACAAAGAAAATAAAAAAAGTAATTATTATTAACGCGTGTTAGTTGTGCAATTTCAAGTATTTTATTATGACTTACTCTTAATTAGGCACGTACACGTACGTATGAAATACGGCGCACTAGATAGTTTTCCCTATGCTGGACATCTTAGATGTGCTTAGTTTGAGGTTAATTCCTTTAACGGTAAATAATAATATTTATTATGAATAACTATATCCGTATATATATATTATTAATTTTTTGTTAATAAATATTATATAATAATAAATTATTTATCTCTAATAGTATACTCACTTTCTCTAGACTGTCAATGATGTTGCAACGGGTGTAGCAGAAGCTGGTCTCACTCGTTATCTGAACATGAAATACGGTAAAATAATAATTAACAGCTTACATATTCGTTCAATTTCAAATTTCGACTTCTGTTTTCTTTAACGAATGTCTCGACAGGTCAACTTAGCAAAAACAATGCAGGATATATAGAGAAGGCTAATCTTTTACCCAGAAACCTTCGTCTTAGATCAATAGTTTGCTTTAACCTGAGGGCATCGCCGATAATTGAGGTAGACTAACACACTTTTGGTCCTTTCTTTCACTCGTGATTAGTTTGATCGCATTATTTCTAGAGTTGGCGAAATTGGCATGGCCCAATGGACAAGCCCAGTAGTCTGTATATACGGCTGGGCTTAATTCACAGGGGTCAGAAAAGAACCGGGCTTGGGCCAATGAAATCACGGCCCGGCCCGATTTTGGAGGTTGGTCCGATGGGCTCGGACCAAGCTGGCTTGGCCCAACCCATTGCCAGCTCTACACCCCCTACATTTACATTAATTGATTTACTATATCAATAACCAACTTTAATCTAATGAGAGAGTATACCATGAACTCAGGTGCACCTTGTAAGGTGCACCCTGTAATTCAATGTATCATCGCATATAACTGGCATATACCATCACATATAACTAGTACATATCATCACATATAACTGATACATATTATCACAAGTAATTAAAATTCTAAATTTAAAATTTAAAATCCTACAATTAAAAAAAATAACCTAAAAGAAAAAATTAAACCCTAAAAATGGAAAATTAATTCCTAAAATAAAAAACTAAACCTTAAAATTGAATATTAAACTCTAAATTCTAACATATCATCACATATAACTACCACATATCATCACGTATAACTACCACATATCATCACATATAACTGGCAGAATGATAGATTTTTTTCGGAATCCTAAAATGGAAAATCAAATAAAAAAATAAAAAACTAAACTTTAAAATGATATATTAAACCCTAAAAATTGAATACTAAACCCCAAAATATAAAATTAAACCCTAAAATGGAAAAGAAAATCCTAAACTCTACATATCATCACGTATAACTACCATATATCATCACGTATAACTATCACATATCATCATGTATAACTATCATATACCATCACGTAAAACAGGGTGCACCTAGGTGCACCTAATAAATTGCCTAATCTAATGGTTCTCATTAATATATATCACCCCTATATATTAATGCGAATTCTCCTAACCTATGTGTCTGCTTCGTATGCTTCGTTTGACAAATAAAAAATTCTAGTGCTTCGTTTGCTTATGTGTCATCCGAGCCTAATATTTACATAATTTAATACTTTTCTTTTATTGTATCTTACCTAATTTAATTATTTTATTATATTTTTCTTATTCAATACTTTCCTTTGATTCTCCTAATATAAAAATATAAATAAGTCATATATAATTAGTAGATAAGATCTAAATTAGTTATTTTAATTAAAAGACAAACTACATATGAAATAATTTTAATTACAAAAAAAGAATTATTATGAAAATAATTAAATAAATTTTATCGATAATATAATTTAAAATAATTTTATTTTTGGAGTTTCAAATATTCTATATAGGTAAAATATGAGTTATTTACAATAATATAAGTATGTAACTAAATATTAGTAATGTATTCATCTAAACATAGAAAATATAAAATTATACAATAATAATTAATAAATATTGATTAAACACCAGTACAATGCGATACGAGTTGAGAATATAACATCTTTTGAATATCTCAAAGTATGTAACTAATAATTATTAACGAATTTATTATAAACATTAATATATAAAATGATTTAATAATAATAATTAATAAAATAGATATTAGACACGGGTTTAGAATGTCACGCCTTTTGAGTTTTTGTAAGTGTGTAACTAGAATTATTAATGAATTTAATTTAAACATCAAATAAAAAATTATTTATATTTATAATAATAAATAAATAGATTAGACATGCACAATGCACGGGTTGATAATACATTATTTTAGATTTAAAATTCAGTAATGATCACAAATATATTTTATATTTGTCTTTTGATAAGTCCCGTGTAATACACGGATGTTAAACAAGTATATATTAATGCAAAAACCTTCCAATCTATGTGTCTATTTCATATGGTTCGCTTGGATAATAAAAACTTTTGGTGATTTGGTTGTTTATATGTCATCCGAGCCTAATATATATCTAATTTTAATATATTTTTTTTATTGTATCTTGCCTACTTTAATATTTTTCTTTCTATTATATTTAGCATATTTAGCCTAAATTAATAGTTCTCTTTTATTATATTTTTTCTAATTCAACAATTTTCTTTTATACTACTAATATAAAAATATAAATAAGTCTTATATAATTAGTAGAAAAAAGTCTAATTGATTATTATAACTAAAAGATAAATTACTTATGAAATAATTTAATTACAAAAAAAAACTTATTTATGAAAGTAATTAAATAAATTGTATTTATAATAAAATTTGAAATAATTTATTTTTGAAATTTTAAATATTATGTATAGGTAAATTATGATATATTTACAATAATTGGAGTATGTAACTAAATATTAATAATGATAAATCTAAATATAAAAAAAATTATATAATAATAATTAATTAATATTTATTAGATAATGGCACAATGCGAGAAGGTTTGAGAGTATGACACCTTTTAAATTTTTCAAAGTATGTAACTACAATTATTAACAAAATTAATCTAAACATAGAAATATAAAATGAGTTAATAATAATTAATATAGATTAGAGACGGGTTGAAAATGTGACACTTTTGAATTTTTATAAGTATGTAAATATAGTTATTAATGAATTTAATCTAAATATTAAAATATAATATTAATTAATAATTATAATAATTAAAGACAGGGCACGGGTTAAAAACAAATCCTTTCAATTTTTTATTTTAAATTTAAAACTTTATAATTTTCATAAATATTTTTTATATTTAATTTTTTATAAATCCCGTGTAATACACGGGTGTTAAACTAGTATATATATATATATATAGTATATATATATATATATAATAAAATATCATTGTAAAATACTGTAGGATTTGGGAGAGATCATGGAGGAGGAAAAGGAACTAAAGGGAAAGTGGGGCAATATAATAGGAATTGCCCTTGTTCCACTGACTGTTGATGTGCAAGATGACCCCTTAACTTACGTACGTAGAGCTAAGGCCACCATGGATCAAAAGAAGCTATCACTTGAACCCAAATGTATATCGATGGCACATATGCTATTGACCAAGTTATTCGGAATTGAGGTAATTCTTTTACATACATACACACCCCTCTGACATTTGTCTATACTTATCTTATAATTACCGAAAGCTATAGTTTTCTTTGGAAACAATAAATTTATAAATTCTCCTGCTCCTAAATTTACTAGCTTACGCTCGTATGTTATGATTTGTACAGCCAACAGGTATGTTGATAAATGCAATATTTTTGAACACAACATTATTTCTTTCAAATATGGTGGGCCCGCGAGAGGAGATCACTCCATTTGGTCACCCCTTGAGTTACATTGCTCCTACTATTTCTGGGTTTCCTCAAGTAAGTGAAAAACAATTTGTTTCCTCCTTTTTTTCACTAAGGACATTAGGTACAGGAATATTGATTTATTAATTAATTGTTGCAGGCGTTGGTCGTCCATTTCCAAAGCTATGCGGATAAGTTTATCATTTCCATAGCCGCTGATGAAAAATTGATTCCAAATCCTCATCAACTTTGCGATGATATGGTGAATTCTTTTCAAGATATCAAAGATTCTGTAATTAAAAGAGGGCTTGTCTAAGTGCAACTAATTTATTTAAATATTGAATCAACAAGCCCGAGTGTAGAAGCTTACAAGGCAGGAACAAATTGTTAGGCATATCATGGAGTGATATTCACAACCAAATTAACTTTTAAGTAATATATAAATGAAAATTCAGTTAATTAAATAATGAACATCACTAAAAACTAATGAATATCTAGTAACACCAAAATAATATTTCCTAAAAAAGTAATGGACAAATTTCAAACAAAATGAACATTAGATAAAAATAACAAATTTCGAATACAAAACAAGATTCATCTGTATAATATGAGACTGGTTACCCTTATATACTAACGCATAATACGCATAATCTAAGTTTTAATTGTTCATGTTTCGGCTGATGCATGTTATTTTATAATGTTTCGATTGCTTACGTGTCAACTTCAAATATTTCGATTGGCACACAGAGACGGATGTACATGAGGGCTTGGGTGGCACAGCCCCCCCCCAAAATAATTGAGTTTTTTATAGTTTAATTTAAAAAAATAGCATTAATTTCTATATTAGCTAATTTTGTTATTTAAATTTTTAAGCCACAGTCTTTCATTTTTTAGAATAAGTAATGTATAATGATTTTTTTTTTGTTGATATTTAACGGTGATTTGAGTTTAGATGTTCATGATTCTTATTTATCATTAAATTTTATAAATTTTAGATTTATTATTTATACCAATTGTTGGGAATGCTTTATTCATTTAAGCATTTGGTCACTTGATTTTTTTTTTTGATATATTAAGTAAAGAAATAACTATTGTTATTGGTATTTAATTTACTTAAATTGCAGTCATTTGGTCTTAAAAATCATAATAGTATTATGACTTATTTAATTAGTCTTCTTTAATTTGTATAAATAGAATCTAGCATTAAATTTTTTCAAAAGTATAATTTCTTTTAAAGTTAGTATTACTTATCTCGTCATGATGACAAGTGTAGAAAGAGTATTTTTTAAAATGACGTATGTAAAATAAAATTGTATAATAGCATGAGAGATCAAATATTACACAATTATTTTAGTTAATATGTAGAGAAAGAGTTGTTTTTTATTATTAGCATAATGCAAATGTAAGACGATTTCAAAATAAGATAACTTGATGAAAATAATAGTATTATATTTTTCTTAAATTTTTATTAGATTTTATTATTATTATTTAATGTGATAATTTTTTAAGTATAATTTTAATAAATAAAAATATTATTATTTCGGTGCCCCACCAAAAGAAAATTTTTGTATCCACCTGTGTTGGCACATAAGCAACCACTCAAAATTATACTTCTAATTTGAAATGAAAAAAAAAAAAATCAAAACGATGGATTCGTTGCATCTAAGTGAGATTTTATTTTAATACAAATTAGTAATAGGAGAAGTAGTTCACTAGTCATTTAAAAGGTGAAACGAATGCAGTGACAAAGTAACTCAATTTTCGACAATTTAGGTTTAAAAAATGAAATTCCATGAGACCTTCTGTCCTTCGCCAAGGGATAATGATGTCACTTCGCGATATTGAGTTTTCTTTGTCAAATCATTTAATTCTCCAAAACTCAACTTAACAAAATAAGATTAGAAGGTTCAAGTGCTAATATGGTAGCTTTAGAGGAGGACGAATTGTGGTAGGATATTAAACTCCTTCCCATGATCCATGCTAAAAAGTAAATTAATTAATATATATATATATATATATATATATATATATATATATATATATATATATATATATAACGGCAAGAAGAGCGTATATTCTTAAATAAATCATGTCAACCAAAAACATCGACTTCCCTCCAAGAGATTTTGAATGAGAATTCTTGAAGTATCTTTTAAAATTACAATATGTAATTTCCTAAATTTTTGTAGGGTAAAATGTAAATTTTCAAATATTACGTGAAACAGTATGTAATTCTTCGAAAAAAACTTTATGATGTAGTATGTAATTTCCTAATTTTATGGATTTTACAAATCTTGCTAGTAGTGTGTAATTTCTCAAAATTTGTTATGTTGATAATTTTCCCAAAATTTGCCTAGTAATGTGTAAAACTTTCTCAAATTTTGCTAAGCAATATATAATTTCATAGATTTTCCAGAGTAGTATATAATTTTGCCAAAATTTGATAACTTACGCCGGCAACCGCAACTAAAATAAAAAAGCATTTTACGGACGAATTTTTCCGTTGTCAATGCCTTACCGACGGGTAAAATCCCTCGATAATTGCACCGGGATTTGCTGATTAGACGCCGACTTGTGATGAGTTGCCTTTTATTTCCGGAGAAATTCGGCCATGTGAAAATGAATTAAAAGAAAAATATTTTTATTTGCCATGTAGGCATAAAAAGAGGAGGGATAATGAAGAAGAAAAACCTAAACTTCCGGAGAAAAATCAAAACTGAAAACAACCAAAATTACTCTCCCGTTTTCAGCCCCATCTCCACCATCACCTTAATTTTCGGGAACCATCCAAAACCCGACCGCCCTATTTTCCGGTCACCACCTATCACCATCTCTGCCACCACAGACCCAAATTTGAACCAAACCTGGAGCCACCCTCTACCATTGCCATCCCCAAACTCTCAATCTCCGTCACCAAAATCCTCAGTTGAATTGTCGTCGATTTCAGCCACCTGCACACTGCCAAGCCACCATCACAGACGGAACTCAACCTCAGGCAAAACCGAATCAAACCATCACCACCATTTTTCTTTCTCCAATCCCGTGGCCCGAGTTCAAAAGGCCAGAACGACACCTCCAAAGTTCATCAGAGAGTCGACCGCTCATCACCAGAATCACCACCACCGTCGGCACTACCTCTGGCCCGTTACCCATCATTGTTTGTTATAGTCCATCAAGGTGGAATTGAAGTGTCGCCTTTCCTGCCACCACTACGGGAAGTCGCCGATTGTTGCTACTGAATGCTGCCGCCATCTTGTCAGTTCACCGAGTCGCTACCGTCTATGATCGAAGAAGGAGGAGAAGCTCGCGGATGATTTCAGAAATTGAAGTAGAAAAAGAAACGGGGCGGACGAATTTAGGGATGGAGATGCATTTTATATTTCTCGGAATTCCCTAAAATTACCAATCAACCAAGGTTTCTCTAAAAATGAACCAGGGTTTTTTTTTATGCCTACATGGAAAATAAAAATAATTTTCTTTTAATTCATTTCCACATGGCTAAATTTCCCCCAAAATAAAAGAAAACTCAGCACAAGTCTGCGCCTAATCAACACACTCCGGTGCAATTGAGTTCATCCGGTAACAATTGGATGAAATTGCAATAATTTTAAAAGAAAATGGATGAAATTGCAAATAGGCCAAAAAAAGGACTAAATGTCAAATTAGGCCAACTTAAAGGACGAAAAATCTCATTTCTTGATTATGATAACTCTGTATATGCACTTGATTGTTTTCATTGTTTAGCACATGAATTCTAGAGGTACACAATGGAGACGAGCTGGAGATAACTATCGCACGAAGTTTGGTGAAACACGATCTTTTACTTATTGCATTTTCTTTAGTTTTCTTTACTAAAACAATTATGATTTTCCCTGCTACTATGATGGGTTCAAATAGAAGTGCACCCGTAAAATAATCTTATTTTGTAACAAAATACTATTATTTTATTTTTATTTAAGAAATTTCTTTCTTTATACTAAAAAAAAAATTATTTGATGATAGCAAAAGAAATTTACTTTATGTTTTCAAAAGTTTTGGACAAACAGAAATATTTACTTTAATACTAAAAACTTCCTACTTATTGATAGCAAAATCTTCTCACTGTATGTTTCATAAAATTGGAGCATAAAAAAAGTTGCCGGAAAGCTTTTACGAATTTGACGGAAAAAATGTCATGGGCAAAATGTCAAAAGAATAGATAAAACCAATTGCTTTAAAACCCCATTGAATATAAAAGTTCTCTAATAATCAAATTACTATAACAATATACTAAACTACCCTTAATAGATTTTTCTCAATAGGAACAGTTGAAACAATCAAATTATGACTGCTAATAAAACTCATTTAATGCAATTTCAATCTTTCCAAACTTGAAATCTAACCAATAAAGTAAAAGATGATAAATAAGGTAATTGCAATTTTGCAAAAAACGTAGGAAAAGGACAACTAGGTATCTATGGGTTGCACACATCATCTTTCCATAATCTAAATTATATGAAATGCTATTATATGAGTAATTACGAACTAACTACCTACTACTTTGTTAAAATTACAAACTACTTTGTTCATATAAGAGTACTAAATTACCCTTTTTAACTATTTTATTTTGTTCTTCAAAAATTAAGAGCTACTCGTGTAAATACAGAACTGCTTACGTAAATTCAGAACTACTCGTTTAAATTCAGAACTACTTGTGTAAATTCAGAACTACTCGTGTAAATTTTGGAACTACTCATGTGAATTTAGAACTACTCGTGTAAATTCAGAACTACTCGTGTAAATCTCAAAAATATTCTTCAAAAATTTAGAACTACTCGTGTAAATTCAGAACTACTCATGTAAATTTCAAAACTACTCATGTAAATTCAAGACTACTCGTGTAAATTCAGAACTACTCGTGTAAAATTTGAGAAATTATACACTACTTCACATAGTTTTTGGGAAATTACATACTACTTTTCAATATTTTTTGAGAAATTAGGTACTACTTTGCATAAATTGCATACTACTTCACAAAATTTTTGAAAAATTATAAACTACTTTCCACGATTTTTGGAAAATTACATACTACTTTGCCAAAATCAAGGTTGAAACAAGGCCAACTATCTGAAATCAAAGATGATAACGAAACCGAATGTGAAATTAAATACCAAGATAATTTACATCGGTAATAATACATTCATTACCATACATCAATGATCCAGCAATAATAGAAATGCGACCTATAAATGATCCAATAGTTCACTATTCTGGTCATCGAAATAAACAAGAATCAAACAATTATATAAAAATAAGAGTCATTTGACATCTGGATAATCACAAACTAAAATTATTGTTATAAAAAAATGTTGAGATTTTTGGATATTTATAACATACTCATGGACAATATTTTCTTACAAATAATGATCACGAACTCCAGAGGATTCTTCAGTGGTCTAGTAATCGAAAAGAAAATCAAACAATTACAGTTTTTATATTGTTATGTAAAATATAAAAAAGTGGATGAACAAATATTCTTGCTGTACAAAGTCTTTTTTGGGTTATTGGAAATAAATACATGCGGTGGTTGTAAGAATACTTTCTTTCAAATAATGATTTAATGTGTGGAGAGTTTTCACTGCTTTGGTAATAAAAATATATATATATATCCAAGAATCAATATGTGAAATATCAAAAACTGGATAAACAAAAATGATATTTACAATCAAAGAAATTACTAAATAAAAAATAAACTGTGTTCTAATTTTGGCTTACAGAAGATTGAAGAGATAAAGAAATGAAGTGACTGCTATTTAGGAGGAGAACCTACTGTAATTTAGGAATTTAGTGATCTTTGATGTTGTGTAATTTGGTTAGTTATGGCAAAGATAATGAACTAGAGAGAGATAAAGTTTGGAACGGATGAAAAGGAAATGGAAAGAGAGTGTGTGTATAATTATACAAGTTAATTAGGGTATTTATGATGTAAGAGTAGTATTGATAATTTAAATGTAATTTTTGATTAAATAGGAAGTATTTGAACTATATGGAAATAAAAGAGTCAACAAATTAAATAGTAAATGGGGATTATGTATTTTTACTATAAAAAATTTTTCCCATGATACTATTACTTAATTTTGTGCGGTTGAATCGAAAGCAACTAATTAACACTTGACTTTATCAAATTGGTATTTACTCATAGTTTTATTACATGTATTCTTACAAATCATTTTATATCAAAATAAGTTAGGCATCTGCACGAAATTTCTGACTTCGTCACTCACTGCTTAGCCTCGTGGAACACGTATGCCAAATTGCCAATCAAGGAATTCCATGTTATGCTTTCAATTTCATTCTTCGTAACATAAAATGAAAAGCCTCTAAAAATATTCCAACTAAAAAATTAAAAAAGAAGAAGAAAGAAAAAAGAAAACACAACACAATTAAGATCTCACATTGTCACAAAAAGTGATGAACAAACTTATAATAGCTAGTGATCGCTTTCAAACCGATCCCAAATCTCACTTATACTGATACAATTTATACTTGAGCTCCAAATCAGGCTTCCACCATTGATGGATCCCATGAGCTTCCTTAAAATTCAGACCAACGCTACAATTAATACTCAGATACGCCGACGGGATAAGATGCGCCGCCTCGGAGTCCTTCCCCCTTGCGGCCGACACGATGCTTCCCAACGAGTGCTTGGTCGCTAGCCGTCCGATCTTCCCGGCACCGATGGACTCCATTTTCTCCCGATGCTCGAAATACCCAATGTACTCCGAACAAATCATGTCCGATTGGTTAAGAAACAAATACGGTATCCACGATGAAAGCGCGGCGAATGGGTCATTTTTCTCTTGACCCTTCGAGCTGGCAGCCATAGCCAGCCCGGCTGTCAGGACGCTATTCGCGAGCCTCAGCCCGAGCTTAACTTTCTCGTTTTTGATCCGTTCGATCGGGGGAGAGGCGAACGGAGGGTTGAAGAGGTAGGTCTCAACTTGAGCCCCCATGTTCTTCGCCATGTGCCGTCCAAGTAGTAGTGCTATCGACGATCCGATGGAATGTCCGGCTATCCAGACATTTCCAGGGCCGGCCTGGGAGACTATCTCCCTGGCCGACTCTGTTCCGATCTGGAAACGCCGGCTGTCGTGGAGGTTGTTGACCATGCAATTGAGATTCATCTTGAGGTCTTCGGCCCGGGTGCCCGACTTGTTGATTGAGCCTCGAAAGGCAAGCACGTACTGTGGGGGCCGTTGGCCCGGGTAGTTGGGGTAGGGATATGGGAAGTTGAACTCGTAGATGGCGCCAAAATAAGATTGGTCGTGGTCGTCGATTAGTAGTCGGTTTAGTTTGAAATTGAAAAACTCCCACCATGGAGGGGCTAGAGCTTGAGGGGCTTGCCGGTTTTGTTGTCGATCGCTTTCGAGTACGTAGACTCCTTGGACTAGGGTTGCAGCTATGGACCTTCTATGGTTTGAGTTGTTCCTGTGATTATAAACTCCGAAATTACGTTTACGAATAGGATCTCCAATTGAAAATCATATTTCTATAGGGTGTTTTTTAGATTTGCTTATAATTTGACTTTTACAGACATATATAGCAATTTTACAGTTTATTACTTTAACATTCAGTTTCTATTTGCGAGCGCTGGTACTAACTTTAATTTTTCAACTACTTTTCATTTCAGCCACAACAAATTGCTTACTCTAAAAGCATAAGCATTTACAAACATTCCTAGCTAACTCTTACTTCATGAATTAAAACAAATCTAACCTTAAAATCAATAGCTATTGAGACAAAGGTAAAAGCAGATTAAGAACTAAATACCAGTCGATGGCTGTCAGAAATGACGGGCCCGTCAGTCCAAAAGTTTCCTTCTCCGAACCCATCGCTCAAAGTCCTTTTGTCTCACGAAAACTCTGCCACACAGCACAAGTAGAAGGGCAGTTGCATAAAAAACAAGATCTCAAGAAAACTATACATTAGTGACAAAAGAAATCCGCACATTTGTTATGCGACTTAAAAGTCCAGTTTTCGGTTAACTACAGATAAATTCTGACGCAAACAGTAACATATATATCACCTATCTACTTTAAACTAATGTCCTCTTGTGAGACCGTAATAAGAAGTAAAACTTCTATATTAAAGAAACTGGAAATTTGAATACATCAAGAATTCAAGCTAAATGTTGGCAATTTTTTAGATGATAACATGACAAGTTAAAATTACCTCACAGGCATAGGTCAGAAAGTCTTGCTGATATTACTCATTCATCACACTCCTCATTGCATGTGTAAAAATGTGCTCCCTCTCATATAAAGCATATGAGTTTCACAAAGGATGACTTTAAGAAACAGATCATGACAAAGCCGTTGACGTCGACTTCATGATTTGATGAAGTCAATGGATTTACAATCCTTAGGAATTAAAACATGGTATCATTATTTTGTCCTTAATAAATAAATGAAACTTGCATTAGATTAGTGTTTAGTAAATTGTAAAGAGTAGACATAAACGAAGTCAACGATAATCTCGAGACAAATTTTTGAATAGAAACAAATAGTAATGGAGACAGTACAGAGTTTTTTCCAGCTAATTGGATCTATGTTGAATACTGAATTTCTACAAATAAAAAAATTTCACTTGTTAATAAATAAGGCTTATTCTTGTTAGACTTAGACAAATAAGCTACCAAAGGTCCAATGGGAAATTGCCAAGCCTTTTCTATTCGGGTGTTTTGACTTGGGGGTGTAACTGAGTCGAGCCGGCTCGTAAGGTACTCGGGATCGACTCGAAAAATACTCGAAATCAATTCGAGATTAATCAAGTCGAGCTTGAGCCCTAGCTATTCAAGTATGTATCGAGCTCGAACTCGAGGTTAGTGATACTCGTCTCGATAGGCTCGCGAACCTAATCGAGTTTTGATAAATTTACCATTTTATCCTTATTATACTTACTTATTTATATATATACCCTAAATATATAATAAAAAACAATATTAAGTATTTTATTTTATGCTCTTTAGTTTTTTTTAAAAAAATTAATATTATGTAACTTGAGTCGAGGCGAGGCAAGTTCGAGTTTTCAAACGAGTCGAGCTCGAGTTTGAAAAAATTGAGCTCGAGTCGAGCTCGAACTTCGAGTTTTGTAGTCAAATTTGAGCTCGATCCTGACAATGTTCGACTCGATTCGATTATTGAATTAAGATTCTATTTTGAATTTGGGTTAATTATTTTTTGTAATACAAAATATTGTGTTTTTAATAATTTATCATACAATTATTTTTTGGAATAAATTACCTGAACGATATGAGATTTGCCTTATAAATCAAAATTGTTATTTTTTTTCCCATAAATGTAATTGCTGTTAAGGCTTTTAAACTTTCCGATTTACATAAAGATTTTTTGAGAATAATATGATATATATTTTAGTGGAGGGAAGAGAGACACAATCCTTCACAACTCTTTCTTTTTATCAAATTATCTTTTTATATTTTTCTCTCTTACATTTCAAATGAAACAACAAGCCTTTATATAGATCCTAAGAATCATTTGGTCTTTCATCTACACAAACTCTTGGTCTTTCATCTACACAAACTCTTGGCCTTTCAATTACTCAAACTCTAGGCCTTTTAACTTCTAAATTTAAAACCCATTAAAAAAATATTTAAAGTTTATTCAATAAAACTCCCCCATAAACTTAAATGCTTCTATCGTCCGCCATGCCAATCAGCTTCTTGCATTTGTCGAGAAGTACTTTCGGTAGCGGCTTTGTGAAGATATCCGCTGCTTGTTCCTAACTTACCACATGAACCAATTCTATACTTTCTTCCTTCACATGATCTTGAATAAAATGAAAACGAACATCGATGTGTTTGCTTCTTTCATGGTTCACTGGATTCTTTGCCAACTCAATTGCAGATTTGTTGTCAACTTTAATCACTGTTGATCCTAGTTGCTTTAGCACCATCTCGCTCAACAAATTTCTAAGCCATATCGCATGACATACACACCAATATGTTGCTACATATTCAGTTTCACATATTGAGAGCGTCACGATTGGTTGCTTCTTTGAAAGTCAAGTAAACGCAGTATCTCTCATAAATAACACATATCCCGAGGTACTTTTCCGATCGTCTATGTCTCTGCACCAATCACTGTCGGAATAGCCAACTAGTTTGTGATCTTTTGCTTTTGAGTAGAACAACCCGAGTGACACCATTCCTTGGATGTACGTAGGATACGTTTCAATGCCTTCCAATGTGAATAAACCGGCTCCTCCATGAATCGACTTACAATGCCAACACTAAAAGAAAGATCTGGACTTGTGCATGTTAGATAGCGAAGACTCCCAACTAGACTTCGGTATTTAGTCGCATCTACTTGTTCTCCACCGTCAAACTTAGAAAGTTTTGCCCCTGGTTCTATTGGTGTAAATACCGGGTTGCAGTCCACCATTCCGTTTTTTTTTCAGAATTTCTTTCGCATATATTTCTTGTGACACAAAAATCCCAGGCTTTTCTTGTCTAACCTCCAAACTAAGGAAGTACTTCATTAAGCCCAAGTCCGTCATCTCGAACTCCTGAGTCATTGCTCTTTTAAATTCCTCTATCATTTCACCATTGTTCCCCATAAAAATGAGGTCATCAACATAAAGAGCGACAAGGAGCAAATTACCATTATTCTTTTTCACGTATAGAGCATGCTCGTATGGGCATTGAGTAAACCCGTTCTTCTTGAAGTAAGTGTCGATGCGGGTATTCCAAGCTCGAGGTGCCTATTTCAACCCATAAAGTGACTTATTTAATTTCAACATTTTCTTTTCTTCCCCAATTTTCATGTACCCGGGTGGTTTCTCTATGTACACCACTTCTTCTGCACGCCATTCAAAAAGGCTGACTTGACATACATTTGAAAAAAATTCCATTGGAATTGAGCTGCAAGAGCAATGAGAAGTCGAATCGTCTCCATTCTTGTAATCGGGGCAAAGATTTCATCATAGTCTATCCCCGCTTTTTGTCGATAGCCTTTTGCAACTAACCTTGCCTTGTACCGCTCTATCTCGCCTTGATCATTCATCTACTTTTTGTTTACCCAGTTTACTCCAATGGGTTGACTTCCGTTTGGCAATTCAACCAGCTTCCAAGTTCGGTTTCGCTCGATTGCTTTTATTTCTTCATTCATGGCTACTTGCCACTTCTCATCTCGTACCGCTTCCTCAAATGTAATTGTTTCAGCTTCCGCCAAAAAACAAACTAAGTGCACCTCATTTGTTGAATTGTATAAATCTTGCATGCTTCGCATCCTTGGTTGTCTTGGCTCGTCTTCATCATCGGTACTTTTAGAGTTTGTTGGTAAATATGTTGGTGCAATGATTGATGATTCTTCAACTTCGATGATAACCTCTGTTGAGTTGTTCCAGTCCCACTCACTTGCTTCGTTTACTCGCACATCACGACTCACCATCACCTTTTTGCTTATCGGGTCGAGTAGCTTGTATCCTTTTATTTTCTCATCATACCCAATAAAATATACTTTTTGATTTTGTCTTCGAGCTTAGTTCTTCGTTGATCCGGTACATGTGCATAAGCCACACTACCGAACACTTTGAGATGAGAGACTGTCGGCTTTTATCCGCTCCATGCCTCTTGTGGTGTTTGATCATCTAACTTTATATGTGGACATCGATTTTGTACATAGATGGCACATTGCACAGCTTCTGCCATAATTCTTTACATATCTTCTCGCTCTTGAGCATTTCTTGAACCATGTCGAGAATAGTCCGATTCTTCCTCTCGGCCACACCATTTTGTTGAGGAGAGTAAGGTGCGGTTATAAATCTCCTTATGCCTTCCTCCTCGCAATACTTCATGAAAGCCATCTAAGTATACTCGCCACCTCTATCAGATCGTACGGCTTTGATGTGTCTACCAGTTGCCTTATTCACCACAATTTTTGAACACCTCGAATGCCTCGGATTTTTCTTTCAAAAAATAAACTCAAGTTTTTCGTGAGAAATCATCGATAAAGGAAATGAAGTACCTTTTACCGCTGAAAGATTCGGGGGCGATTGGTCCACATATGTCGGTATGAATCAACTCGAGAGTGTGTTTAGCTTGATATTCTGCCTTCTTTTGAAATGAGGTTCTCGCTTGCTTGCCAAGCACACATTCTTCACAAAATTTGCCCTCATAATCCATATCCGGCAGCTCGCGCACCATGTTCTTTTTTGATATCTTTTTTAGACCACCATGATGAAGGTGACCAAAGCGAAGATGTCAAAGTGACGCCTTGTCTTCTACATTAACTCGTAAACATTTTTCTCGCACGCTTCTCAAATTCAGTTTGTACATGCAATTTTTGGCCATTTCGACTCATGCTACCAAGCGCCCTCAATTGTCTTTTAATTGTAGTACCTGATTTTCATGAATACCGAGTATCCATTCTCCATGAGTTGCCCCATACTCAGAATATTGCTCTTAAAATCAGGTACATAATAAACATCCTCTATTGAACCTTCCGTACCATCTTCTTGCAAATAGTGAAGTATACCTTGGCCTTTTACTTGGATCTTTGATGCATCTCCAAACGACATCTGTCCATCTTCAACCTCTCGCATCTCCTCGAATAGGTGTTTATGCCCGCACATGTGGTTTCTAGCGCCAGTATCGAGATACCACACCGTGTCACTGTCGGAAATGGTATTTTTGTAGGCCATCATGAGAACACCATCTTCTCTTGTCTCCTCTTCTGCGACTAAATTAGCATTTTCTTCATCTTTTTTCACGAAATAGCACTCATTTGAATAGTGCCCAAACTTACCGCAATTACAGCACTCGGCATTTGATTTGCATTCTTTTGCGTAGTGTCCATGCTTGCCGCAGTTGTAGCACTCGTCTTTCAAGTGATTTGACAGACCGCCTCTTCCACAACCAAGTACTCTACCTCGCCAATTTTGTTGTCTTGACTGCCCCTTCTCCTCATGTTATCCACCTCGACCGCGGCCTCCACCACCACGACAGTGTTGCGACCTCCACGGCCATGCCTTCTACCACGAAAGTGTTGAGTATAGAGTACCTTTTCGTCTTTGATAGACACCTTGGCTTGCAATGCTTCCTCAAGCGACTCGTTCTTCTTCTTCTTTCGTTGCTCGTGTGCCTCAAGAGCACCGGCAAGCTCATCGACTGTGAGCGTCGCAAGGTCCTTTGACTCTTCTATCGCGCACACAACAATCTCAGAATTATCAGTTAATGATCTCAAAATCTTCTCCACAACCCGAGCATCGATTAATGTTTCACCATTACGATTGAGTTGGTTCACCACGGTTTGTACACGCGTGATGTAGTTAGATACAATTTCTGACTCTTTCATCTTCATGCTCTCCAATTCGCCACGAAGAGTTTGGAGATGCACTTGCTTGACTCGGTCGGCTCTTTTGAACACTCTTTCTAAAGTGTCCCACGCTTCTTTTGAAGTAGTTGCACCAGAAATCTTCTCAAATCCTGGCTCGTTGACGGCTCGGAACAGCATGTATAGTGCCGCCTTATCCTTCGATCGTAACTCTTTCAACGCCTTATTTTTAGCCGCGTATATCCCGTGGTATTTGTTGGTTCTTCGAAACCTTCTTCGATCACCTCCCAAGAATCTTGAGATCTGAGAAGAGCTTTCATTTGAATGCTCCAATTCTCGTAGTTTGCCTTCGTTAATCGAGGTAGCGACATTTGACCCGTCACATTCGTCATTGGCTTTGATGCCAATTTGAGAATATATATATATATATATATATATATATATATATATATATATATATATATATATATATATATATATATATATATATAGACCCAAACAACCACCACTGTCATATCGACCCCGACCACCGCAGCCACCTCAAACCATCACCATCAAACCCAGAACGACAGCCGATAAGAACCCATATCAAACCGACACCAACCCCACAAGAACCGGCCGAGGAACCTGCCGAACCATCGCCACCCCAATCACCAACTGCCGTTCACAGTCCGACAACCCAAAATCCAAACCCCAAACCTCCACGACCCGAAACCCAGCAACCCCACATGTAGAATCGCTGCCGCCAAGTCGCCCAGCCACGACAACCTCCAACCATGGCCGCGCCACCCATTCAATCCGCCACCACAGACACCAACCACTTCACGCCTGACTGGCCCATCGCCACCCCAATCACCAACAGCCGTACACAATCCGGCAAACCCAAAAATCCAAACTCCCAAACCGCCACGACTCGAACCCCAGCGGCCCAACATTTTGAAACGCCGCTGCCATAAGCCCGAA
>BMAC01000026.1:2664472-2693488 GCA_014905375.1 Phtheirospermum japonicum | reverse complement strand
TGAAGTATGGAAAAAGGTAAAAGAAAGAGACACTCCCCTGAAGTCGCGCTTGTGGTGAAGAGTCGAACATCTAAAAATATTCAAAGTTGCAAAGGGGAAAGATTTCTGAAATAAAAAAGAAACAAAGAAAACAAACAAGAAAAGTAAATGATAAATAGCTTGGGTTTCCTCCCAAGAAGCGCTCGTTTAACGTGAATAGCTTGACGCAGTCGCATTGCCTAGGAAGGAGGCGGGTCAGTGAGATTATGGGATTCTTCAAAATGATTGACCCCCGATCCTTCGAAACATGGCTTCACACGATGGCCATTGACTTGAAATCTCTCATTGGTCTTCTCGTTGACCAATCTCACCACTCCATAAGGCATCACATCCTCAACTAGGTAGGGTCCACTCCATCGCGACTTGAGTTTGCCGGGAAACAATCGGAGACGAGAATTATACAATAAAACTTTCATCCCAGCTCGAAGATCTTTAGCAACTATCCTCTTGTCGTGTTGAATCTTGACCTTTTTCTGTAAATAACCGCATTCTCATAGGCATCGTTACGAATCTCGTCAATCTCCTCAAGTTGTAATCCTCGCATTGCACCGGCTTGTGCTAAATCAAAATTCACTGCGCGTATAGCCCAATAAGCTCGGTGCTCCATCTCAACGGGAAGGTGGTACGCCTTGCCATACACCATCCTATAAGGAGTGGTTCCCAAGACCGTCTTGTACGCAGTTCGATACGCCCAAAGAGCGTTAATGAGTTTTTCCGACCAATCTTTGCAGCTTGGCTGAACGGTCTTCTCAAGTATAGCCTTGATTTATCAATTACTTGTCTCGACTTGCCCCGACGTTTGAGGATGCTACGTCGTGGAAACTTTATGCTTAATACCATATCTCGCCATCAACTTCTCAAAAGACTTGTTACAAAAATGGGCCCCTCCATCACTAATAATGGCTCTCGGAACTCCGAAACGACTAAAAATATTCTCTTGTAGAAACTTGAGCACCACCTTGGCATCACATGTTCTTGTGGGTATAGCCTCGACCCATTTGGACACATAATCGATGGCGACCAAGATGTATTCGTACCCAAAGGATGTCGGAAAAGTCCCCATGAAGTCGATTCCCCAGACGTCAAATATCTCCACCACGAGGTTGCTGTTTTGTGGCATTTCGTTCCTCTTGATGATGTTTCCCGTTCGTTGACAACGATCGCATGACTTACAAAATTCGTGAGCATCTTTGAAAAGAGTCGACCAATAGAATCCTGATTTAAGGACCTTAAAAGTAGTCTTTTGGCCACCAAAATGGCCTCCGCATTGCTGATCGTGACAAATGACAATATACTATGTTGTTCATCCTCGGGAATACATCTCCGAATTATGTCGTCCTTCCCGAATCGGAAAAGGAACGGTTCTTCCCAAAAGTAATTCCTGCAAGTAGAAAGAAATCTCTTCCGTTGTTGGAAGGATAAACCGGCCCTCACATGGCCACAAGTAAGATAATTAACGATATCAGCAAACCAAGGGGTGGGGTGCGAAGAGACAGCATAAGTAGTTTCATAAGGAAATGCATCATTTATAAGACCCTGTTCGTTCAGATTTCCCCCTACGTCTAAGCGTGACAAATGATCGGCTACTACATTTTCACACCCTTTTCTATCCTTTATCTCGACGTCAAATTCTTGAAGTAAAAGTACCCAACGGGTCAAACGCGGCTTGCTTTGAGGTTTATGAAAAAGGTAATGTAGGGCCGCATGATCACTATGGACAATGACTCGAGAACCCAATTATGTAAGGACAAAATTTTTCTAACGAAGTTACCGCGGCTAAAAGTTCTTTTTCTGTGGTGGTGTAGTTCCTTTGTGCTTCATTTAAAGTGAGACTTGAATAATAAACCACTCGGAGGAGACCATCCACTCGTTGTCCCAAAACTGCCCCCACAGCATCATTAGAAGCATCACACATAATTTTAAAAGGGAGGAACCAGTTTGGAGCAACGACCACCGGTGCCGTGGTCAATTTTTCTTTGAGTAAGTTAAAATCTTTAAGACACGACTCATCAAAAACAAATGGCACGTCAAGACCAAGTAAATGACACAGCGGGACTAATTTTTGAAAAATCTTTTATAAATCGCCTATAAAACCCCGCGTGTCCTAAGAAACTACGAATACTCTTAATGTTCGTGGGAGGTGGTAGATTCTCTATAACATCAACTTTAGCTTTATCCACTCCAAACCTCTACAAGACACAACATGACCAAGTACTATACCACTCGTCACCATAAAATGTCTCTTTTCCCAACTCAATGTCAAATTACTCTCAATACATCGTTCAAGAACATTAGACAAATTATAAAGACAAGAGTTAAAGGAAGAGCCAAATACCGAGAAATCATCCATGAAGACCTCGAGGAAGTCGTCAATCATGTCAGTAAAGATCGAAAACATACATCATTGGAAAGTCGTCGATGCATTGCATAGGCCAAATGGCATCCTGCGAAAGAAAAACCTCCCGAACGGACAAGTGAACGTCGTCTTCTCTTGATCCTCGGGGGCTATAGCAACTTGGTAATATCTAGATAGGCCATCAAGAAAACAGTAATACTCATGCCCAGCCAATTTATCGAGCAACTGGTCAATGAAAGGGAGCGAAAAATGGTCCTTCCTAGTGGCGGCATTCAGCTTCCTATAGTCGATACACATACTCCATCCAGTAGTCAAACGTGTCGGAATAATGTCTCCCTTGTCATTCTCTATGATTGTGATGCCCCCCTTTTTCGGCACAACATGTACGGGGCTCACCCACTCACTGTCGGGTACTGCGAAAATGATTCCTTCATCAAGCAACTTGAATATTTCCTCCTTCACTACCTCCATCAAACTTGGACTTAAGCGGCGTTGGCTGTCTCGAACCGGCCTCGCACCTTCCTCCAGCTCAATGCGGTGCATGCATGTGGTCGGACTGATACCTTTGATGTCCCCCAAGCTCCAGCCGATGGCTCCTTGGTACTTTTTAAGAACAACAATCAAGGCCTCTTATTCTTTCTTAGATAGTTCGGCAAAAATGATCACGAGTTTCTTCTCGCCTTCTTCAAGATATACGTACTTTAGGTGACTCGGAAGTGGTTTGAGCTCGGACTTGGGATCAATATCAGGTCTTTCTTCTCCAAGCTCACAAAGATCGATCATCCCCTCGGAATCAGCATCAAGTCAATTGTCTTCTTCAACTATCCGTGAATCATCATCTTGGTTGAGAAAATCACGCGTAATGGACCTCTCCTCTAAGTCGTCTTGCACGAGTGGAGCAATAGGGTCCAGAGATGAACATTCGGCATTCATTGATGAGGATGGCGTCGTTTAAAAGTCGTGGATGGAAAAATTTATGGATTCGTCCAAAACAGAGAGTGTCATGCTTCCATTCTTCACGTCTATGAGCGTGTTAGTCGTGGCCATGAAGGGTCGGCCCAACAAGATCGTGTGCTCCTGGTTGTTGTCTTCCACTTCCTCTACATCCAAAATCACGAAATCAACGGGGACAATGAGGGTACTGACTTGTACGAGGACATCCTCGACAATTCCCTTTGGGTACCGGACCGAACGATCAGCCAACTGGAGTCTCATCTTGGTTGTCTTTAGTGCACCTAAATCAAACTGCTCATAGATGGAAGTAGGCATAAGATTAACCCGCGCCCCAAGGTCAAGCATACCCCGAGTCTCTTTTCCATTTCCCAAAGTAATTTTAATACAAAAACTCCCGGGGTCACTTTCCTTAGGGGGAAGGGAATTGCGAAAGATGACGTTCGCCGCATTTGAAAAACAAATCTTTTTATTTTCAGAAAAATGTCTCTTTTTTGATGCTAAGTCCTTAAAGAACTTAACATATGCGGGAACATTTCTAATCACATCAAGCAAGGGCAAATTCACATTAACTTTAGATAACATATTATAAAGATCGAGGAATTGCTTATCTTGCTTTTTCGACTGAAGACGGCTAGGATACGGAATGGGAGGCTGGTATGGATTAGTGGATTTGTGAAGAGTTGTCTTAGGCTCGGCCTCCTTATTATCCTTTTTCGAGGGTTGGGCGGTCTTCGTCTTCTTGTCATCCTCCTTGTTTGAGCTTTCTTCCTTTCCATCCGTCTTGGCAGGCGATTGAGTAGAGTCATCATCGGGCGAATCCACGTTATTGTCCATAGTTCGTCCACTCCTAAGCACTGTAATGGCTTGTGCTTGCGACGGTTTGCTTGGCAATTTCCCAGACTCATTCTTCCCTATTTGCGCAGCGAGTTGGCCAAGTGTCACCTCAAATTTATCCATCCTTTTCTTAGAGCGTTGGACTGCTGATTCCGTACGTTGAATTACTGACTCAGTGCGTTGCATAAATTGCGTAAACGTGCGCAATGTTTCTTCCAGCGTTGGCGAAGCTGGTGCTTGAGTCGGTGGTGGAGGTGCAGGTACAGCTGCTTGTCCTGGCTGCTGTGGCGGGTACTGTGGTCATTGCAAGACCGTAACTTATCCTTGTCCCTGTTATTAGAGTTTTCGTGGTGTTGAAATGAATCAACGGGTTCTTGGCTTGGTATTATCGGAATTCGATTCGATTGAGGGAATCAATGTGTTTCAAGCTTGGAAAATAAAAGGAAAATGAAAATAAAATAATTAAACTAACTAAACTAGATTAGGAATTGAAATGCAAATTGGTAGGATGCCTCGTCGGATGCCTTAATATGTAAATGTAAGCAATTAATGAAAATAAGCAAGAAAATGCAAAGTTTCACAAAGTACAAGCATGCATGCACAAGGTACAACTATGCATAAAATCCTAAATAAAGCAAATTAACAAAGATTGAAAGCATAGATGTAAAGAGCAATGGGAATTAGCAAGAAAGTTTGAAACTTTAAGAAAACAAGCAATAAAGAGTAGATCTAGAATTTAAGTATGAAACAAAGCATGAGAATTAAAACTAAAATAAAGCATGTGAAAAACTCAAAGCCATGATGATCCAAGAGCCGATCTATGATCTAGATGTGTCACTCATCTAGATTCCTTAGCCAATTCATATGTTTCATCATGAATTCAAGGTGCTAAGAGAAAAAACATAAAATGAAGAAAATGCATGAAACATGAAGAACAAGCATGGAATTAAAGCATAAAACATAAAATTGAAAGGAAATTTACTTGAATTTAAGGAAAGAGTAGCAAGCTTGAATTAAATTGCATCAAAAGTAACAATCCAAAGGATTATTTGGATTCTTCTTAGGCTTACAAACCCAAGGCCAAGCATGAAAGTAAATCTAAATCTAGAAAAGAAATTACATCAAAACTTGAAATTGAATCTAAAACCTAAGAGAGAGAAATTAGATCTTAAAAACTAGAGAGAGGATTTTTAATCCCCAAACCCATGCTTGGGTTTGGAGAAAATGAGAGGTGTCCTCCAAAATGAGAGTGAGGTCCTATTTATATTACATTTAATTGGGTTTAAATGGGTCAATTTGGGCTTTTTAGGCTTAATTTCATGATTTTGATCAAAATTGACCCGTGTTGACCAAGATGGCTCAAGGTGGCTCGGTCTTGGCTCAAGGTGGCTAAGTTTGGGCGAGCCTGGGTGCTTGGGTCTGGCTGGGGCGTCCTTGATGGGTCCTGAGCATCAGTTTAGGCTGCTGCCTAGGTGTGCTGCTGGGTGGGCTTGGAGCTGGGCGCTGGCCTAGGTTGCTGCCTAGGGGTGCTGGAGCAGGCCTTAGGCGTGATTTTGGGCTGTTGCCTGGGCGCTGGAGCTCTTAGGCATGGGAATGGGCTAGCCTAGGCTCGGCTAGGCTACCATTCCAGAAACTTTGGCCATTTTGGAGCATTTTCACACCTATTTAGGCATGCAAGTAGGCAAGAATAGGCTTGAGTTTGGGCTTCCATGCCTTAGCTTGAATTCAACTCCTTAATCCACCTATTAAATAAGATTTTAAAATATCAAAACCCAAGGATTACATCAAACCTCCAATTAATTGAAACTATTTAACCCAATTAAACATAAAATTAACAAGAATCACGAAAGACAACAAAACTATAAAAACAACTTAAAAACCTAAATAATCGACATAAAAACCGCTAAAACCAAAATAAAATCCTAATTAAAAATACGATAAAAACACAACAATTACATGCAAAACAGTCCCCATTGCTGCTGATATGGTTGTTGGGGATAAAGTTGCTTGGTGCCTTTTGGTTCGGTGTTTGATTTCCTCCGCCTTGATTGTTCGACCAAGAAAATTTTGGATGGTTCCTCTACCCCAGATTATAAGTTGGTGAGAATGGGTCATCATTGTGTGGGTAACGATTTTAATTCCCTTGTCCGGCTTGATTCACTTGATAATCTTGAACGGCTTGTCCTTGTTCGTTGGTTTCCTCAGTTTGTCCGAAGGTGGCTTGGCAAAGGTTCGCGCCATGCCCGTACACTCCACAAATCCCACAAGTTTCTGACTGAATTGGTAATGTGCCTTGAGATAGAAGCGTATTTTGGGACTGTAGCATACCCACTTGCCTTGTTAACTCAGCAATCCTCTTTGTGTCCTCCGTCGATGCTTGCGATACCCCCACCTCATGAATGGCTATTTTCAAAGGTCGCGAGTTCTTTTGTTGTGAGTTGTAACTGATCGACTCGCAAATGTCCTAAACTTCTGTGGCAGTTCGCGACCCAATATCTCCTCCTGCTGCATTGTCAAACATGTATTGGAAATTATGGTCAAGCCCGTCGTAGAAGAATTAGTTGACGAGTTCAGGTGGGTAGTGATGATGTGGAAATTGCGCCAATAGCCCCTTGAAATGCTCCCATGCTTTGTGAAATGTCTCCCCATCCATCTGATTGAATGAAGCTATATTTACTCGGAGGTGGGCTGTCGTCTGGTTCGAATAATACTTTGCCATGAAGTGGTCGTACACCATATCCCAGTTCGTAAGAGAGTCTGGCTCCAGTGATAAAGCCAATTCTCAGCTCGGTCCTTCAACGTGTATGGAAAACATCTCATCTTCAATTGTTCTTCTCGAAGGCCTTGGAGTGGGAATGTTTGGATCACCGAGTAAAATTTCCGCATGAAGGTAATCGGGTCTTCGTTCGGTAGCCCATAAAAAGAGGGCAAGAGACTGAAATGATTGGGTTTGAGCTCATAATCTCGGGCTGCAGGGCCCAAGCGTATGCATGACGTAGCCGGTCCAATTATGGGGCGAGCGAATTCGCGCATACGTGCTGGTTGAGGCTCTTGTTTCTGGTAATACGCATTGGGTGGCATATATGGCCTTTGCGCTTGATGAGATTGATGGAAGTATGGCGGAGGTTGGTTATAGTACGGCGGTTGCTGCTGAATGTACGGTGGATTGTTGTAAAGTTGTTGGTTGGGAAGCTCCGGATTTGGGTTGGCGGGTGGCGGCTGGATGATTGGTGGAATTGGGTCCTCGTTTTGGTTTGGCCCACCATTTTGTTCATTTAGATCATTCGGATTGATTGGAGGTGTCCCGTTAGGATCCATTGGTGACTCGTTCGTTGAGTTTTCTTGAGAACTTTCCCCAAAGTTTCGGTCGACTTTAGCTCTCGCTCTAGTAATCCTATTAATGTTGTCGATGAAAGGAAAGAGTTCTCCACCCAAAGACCTACGCCCTCGTATACACTAAACAAACGATCAAACGATTCGAGACAAAAGAACAAAATTTAAAATAAACTAAGCACGAACAAACATTGTTAAAACCTATTTCAATCCCCGGCAACGGCGCTAAAATTTTGATCCGAACTTTTTACACCTATATTTTTTATTTAAATTAAAAAGCTCATCCGCAAAAGAACGGAGATATTGTAGGTGATAAGTTGGACACGAGTCGATCTCTCGAGGATTGAAATTCAGAGTTTTCAACGTTTTTTTAGTCACGAAAATTTAAAACACACAATCACGTTTTTTGGTTTTTGTTTTTGAAAAATATCAACTATGAATTAAAATGCAAGAATTAAAATAAAGCAAGATTTAAAAACGTAAGGATTTTAATTTAAAAATTGAGTTAAATAATTCTAAATTACCAACTTAATACTTGAAAGCATATAATTTGAACCAATTAAAACCTAAATTTAATTACTAATTAATTAACTTAATTAAAAACTTAAATAAGATTCAAATCAAGCAAGAACTCAATATTAAAATTAAAACGTAACAGCATAAAACTCATAAACTCAAACGATCAACATAAACAAATCTAAACGCATGCATGAAAAATTAACGAACATGAATTAAACGATAACTTGAAACATAAAAACGAGCAAAACATGTAAACTAGGTCGCATAAACTTCATAAACCAACCCAAGTTACCAACTTAAACATATAAATCATAAAAACTGAATTAAAAACAGAAAATAATAACTTATAACGTTCAGCAAGTTCAAAATCCGAAAACAAACTCAAGAACATGAACTTGAAAGTAATATCCAAAGCATAAAAATTATGATTAAAACTTGAGAAATATGACAAAGGAACAAGAAACTTATTAGAAATAGTAGATGCAGCAATATCTTTGACTTCTCCACAGAGACACACTGAAAAACGAACGGAAACGGGTTGGCAACGGTGAACGGGCTTCGGAACGCATTTTCGTCGAATCTTTGATCTCCTCGTCGTTCTCCGCGTTTTGATGTTAAAATCTGAATCTAAACCCTAAGACTATGTTTTTGGTAAGTTTTTAGGATTAGTAGCATGCCTGGAACTCGGATTATAAGTGGGTATTTATAGATTTTCGGACTCTTGGGCTGCAAGTTACGTAAGTTGGTTCTGGGCCCGTTAACGGTAGCACTTTACGGTAAGGAGCTACCGTTAACAGCTACCGTAAACATCTCTGTTGCCTCCTTACGGTAAGGGTTACGGTAAGGGGTAGCTACCGTTAAGTCTTCAATTTTGCATTTCAGTTCGGCGGTAACGGTTATAAGGTAACCAGTATAGTAGCTAGCGGTACTAGCTACCGCTAAGTCTTCATTTCGGCACCCCTGATCGTTAACATCGGTTGTCAGTAACCGTTAATGATTAACGATAGCAGCTAGCGGTTAGTAGTGACCGCTAAGTCCACCGTTATCTAAACGACAACGGTTCCAGCAGAATAACCGTTATAGAAGACCTGGCAACTTCCAAAAGTTGCCAATTTTCGCCGGAAAGCTAGTTTTCTTCTCGTCATTCCAATTCTTCAATTAGAGCATCCTTATATGCATCCTTTTGTTGGCGTTCTTCAGCCCGTTTTACTACTGATAAAGAAAACTAAACTCATTTAGGCTGCATCTTACGAAATAAACCACAAAATATAATAAACGGGATAAAAACACGAAATAAGAAAAATACGAAGAAAATAAACCTAAAAACCCATAAAATCACACTAAATAAAATACAAAAACATACGAAAAATACACACAAAAGTGAATAAATCAGGTTTTAATTCATTTTTCATTTTATATTTAATTTTTATAATAATATATATGTTATTATATATTAAATTAATTTTAAATTTTAAAAAATAATAATAAAAAATAAATATAATGGGACGAATCGACCCGTGGCCCGTGATGGGGCGACCCGGTCCAGCCTGTGAGATGGACGAGGCGGGTCTGGGTCCTCTAATACGTGGCCCGACTCGGCCCATTGTCATGCCTACATGGATACTTGATTTAGAAATTTTAATTTCATTTTTATAACCATGATTAAATAAATATATATTTATATGTCTAACCACATAAAATAATCCCATTTTTACGTGATTTTAATATTCACCCAGTATCTTTAAAGACAAACACTCAAATGTGACGGTTACACGGGTCTTCAGTTGTGTGACGGAGTCCAAACTCGGATCCACCCGCCTAGCTACCGGATCACCTATATAAGAGAGAAAAGAAATAGCCTTCTTTCTCTTCACGATGCCTCCATCCCCAAAACGATGCGTTCATCCTCAAAACACCTCCATCTGCCAACAACCAAATCCTCAAAATCTCCGCCGATTTCGATGATTTAACGTCGTCAGTCCTGAATCTGATCCATGAAAATCGAATCCACCAAATTAAGCTTTCTCCTTTCACGCAAAAAGTTATAGATCAAAGACGGCCATCCCCTCTGACGAGTCTCCATCCTCATATTCATTGTTGTTTCTCCTTTTCCCTCTTTCTTCTGTTTTTGTGAACCATCGTATGCCGTTGCCTATATATTGAAGAGTTTACCTCCTCATATTTGCTATTTTATAGGGTATGTTTAATGCCTCTTTTGAACAATATTAGCTTATAACTTTGATTGAGTTATTTTTCAGTTACAGATTTAGGTTGTGTTCAATATTTTGTCAGTTTATTTGTATTTGATTGATTTTAGAGCAGTTGATCAAGTTTTAAGGCTTGATTGAGTTTTAGGGCAATTTTATGTTTGATTCTATATGTTGTCAATTTATTTGTGTTAGACATAGTAGTGTGTTCGTAGTAGTTTTCATGAAAAAATAAAGTAGTCATAAGATAGTGGTTATACTCTCTATATTATAATCCTTAAAAGTAATTTTACTCAGTTATTTCTTGCTCCAAGTACAAATTCTAAGGTGGGGTTTCTAATTTGAAGCCGTTGGTGGACGTGGGAGAAATTTCAAAGCATTATTTTGGTAGTCATTGATATTTAGTTTTAAGATGAATGTGTCTTTTTAATTTTTATTATTATTATTATTATTATTATTATTATTATTATTATTATTATTATTATTATTATTATTATTATTATTATTATTATTATGCAAGGTAAGGGTATCTCTGCAGGTGTGCGATCTTAGCTCTTTTATAAGGAACTGGTGATATTACATCGCATAGCAATCATTTAAATGCTTGATTACTATATAATATATAAAAAGTGACGATATGTATTAAAAAAAAGTGACACTTTTTCCCCTTAGAGTCATAGTTGTTTATTGAAATCGCCTGATATAAATCTTAATTTCTTTTTTTTTTTTACACAAAGTTCTCTTCAAAATATAGACCTCAGAACTTAGTCAAAGTAGTGGAAACTTGCCCAGATAGTTCTATTAAATGCATGTGTGGCTTAACAATAGAGACAAAGTGGCCTGAGTGAGGTTCGGTGATGTAAGCCTGCTGGGAATAAGCTAAAAATTAATGTCGACGCTGCTCTTTATACTAACATGGTCACTTAGGATCTGGTTGGGTGGTTCACAATGGTTATGGTTCCATGTTATTTTCTTGTTTTGTACTAGGTATTGGTACCATGAAATCCTTTTAAAGCTGAGACTCTTGGAATTCAAGAAGCCATAAGTCGGCTCAAAGATAGATAATTAGATGAAATTATTTTAGAGGAAGATTTTGAGGTTGTAGTTGATTGTTTTAAGATCCTGTGACTGATCAACATGCGATGGGCGAGCACTATTTGCGCTATAAGATCAAACCGATGATTACAAGTTTTATTTTCATTTATCCAAATTTCATGAAATCAAAAGGTGTATTCAAAACTAGAAGTTTGTGATTAATGACATTATGAGTTTATCCAGTTATGAGAAAGATAGTAATCTTTTGTTGTCAGTACACTTATGATTGCTTGATACCTAAGATCTCAAATATTATTGGTCATTGTTCATTTTTTCAAAGTGATGCCTTTTAGTGCAAACGTGACACAATTATATGCAAAAGTGACACTATTTATGGCAAATATTTTGAGCAATGCACTTTTATGTATGTTTTCTTTAGTATAATTTAATGCATGGAACCTTGCTATTTAGTTTATTTGTAATTGTTATTGATTCATATAGAAAGATAAATGTATTGAAGTCAAAAGTGACACTTTTAGAGTCAAAAGTGACAATTTTAGAGGCAAAAGTGACATAAATTATGGCAAAAGTTTTGAACAATTCACTTTTACATATGTTTCATTTAGTGTAAATTAAAGCATGGAACGTTGCTATTTAGTTTGATTGTAATTGTTATTGGTTCATATAGAAAGATAAGATTTATTGGATGCCAAAAGTAACACTAATAATGGAAAAAGTGACAATGTTATATTTTAAGTTAAATATTGATTACATAATAATATGTAAAAGTGATAATTTTATGTGAAAACACTACTGCAGAAACAGGATACGAAGGCAACTTATTAACGGCGGTTCTGGAAAAACCGCCGTTAAATCTATATTTTTACGTCGGTTTTTCAAGAACCTCCATTAAATATATATTTTAACGGCGGTTTTCTGACAACCGCCGTCGATTTCTTTATTCCACGGCGGTTTTATATGAAACGCCGTAAAAACCTTACCTGATACTACGGCGGTTATATAAAAACCGCCGTAAAACCTTACCTGGTACAAGTATTCACGGCGGTTCCTTAAAAAACGCCGTTAATTAGTTCATAAGTTAATTAGTTCGGTAGATTTTACGTCGGTTCTATTAGAACCGCCGTGAATAAGATGACATTTTACGGCGGTTTTATTAGAACCGCCATGCCATGTCACCGATCCTCATCCTTATCAAGCAAAAATCTTGGGTCGTTGATCCGTGTCTCATCCGACGATCTACATTCGCCATGTCATCGATCCGTGTAAACACATCCATGCCTTCATCTTCATCCTCTTCATTCATCATCATCTTGGACCAAGGTCTGCCGACGTCGCCGGAGATCTTCATCTGCATTCGCCAGTTGCCGACATCGCCAGAGATCAACTGCTGTCATTGGACCAAGGGCTACCACGTCGGAGTTCGCCTGGACGCCTGGACGTCGGATCATCAGAGTTCATTGGAGTTCGCCTGGACGTCGGATCATCGGAGTTTGCCTGGACCTTCTCAAGGATGCCCTTGGACGTCAGAGCTTGCTGGAACTCGCATGGACTGTGGAGTGGAAATTGTCGTCGCCGGCTGCTGCGAAGAGTGCGCCGGTGGGGATGCTGCGAGTTGATGCAGCGGCGTGGAGAATGGATGTGGGAGAGACGCCAAGGGTGGCTGTAGTGTAGAGATTTCTGGCGCCGGTTGATGCATTGAGTGCGCCGGCGGGGAAGCAAATGGTTGCTGTTGGTGAGACAAATGAGCTAGACTCGTTGAGCTCACCAGTATTTTTTTTAAAAAATTTATATTAAACAACGGCGGTTCTGAAAACCGCCGTTAATTAGTTGGATTTAACGGTGGTTGTAGAACCGCCGTAAAAAGTGTCTACATTCAACGGCATTGGCTACAACGGCGGTTCAAAAACCGCCGTGAAATCCCTAAAAAAACGCTGTTAATTCCATATTCTGCAGTAGTGAAAAGTGACACATTTTACTAGAAAAGTGACAATATTAATTGTTTAAAAAGTGAAACTGTTATCTACCTGGATAAATGCTTGATTACAATAAAATGTGTATAATTAACACTTTTAAGTGAAAAAATGACTTATATCTAGTGCAAAGGGTGACAATGTTATTTTTTAAGTTTAATACTTGTAATATGTAAAAGTGACAATTTCAAGATGGATACATTTTACTGTAAAAGTGATAATTTTTATTATAAAAATGACTTATTTTAGTGCAAAAGTGACACATATAGTTTAAATACTTGATTAAATTATAATGTTTATAGGTAATTTTTAACTGTGGAAAAGTGACACTTTTTAGTGTAAAAGTGACCGTATTAATTGAAAAGGTGACAATGTTAAAATGGAAAGAAACATTACGAAATTTTCAAAGCTGCTCGATCGGACTGAGAAATACAAATACCCTCTTCATTAGAAAAAATAATGCAACATGAAACTCTAAAATAACACATTCCAAGGGGGATAGAAAGATCAGGGGTAATTAATTCAGACTCTAGTGTTGGAACTATATTCATCGGCTTAACCCACCTGTAATCAACCTCCTTGAAACCCAACCTATCATACTCGGTCACGATTAACATCATGTAATCAGGAGTCAGCTACGTATTAGTATCCATTGCCGATGTGACAAAGTCCATGAAAGCCTCTATCATTTTTCTTAACATATACACCACAGATGTAGAATGTAATGGACAGTTTGGCAAGATTGAAGAAATCAAACTGATAAAAATCGCAAAGCTGTTTCATGGATCTGATATTAAATCTACCTCATATCTCATAAAATTGCTTGATCGTGTATTTGAGATGAATTTCCAAATCATAGATGGTCGTGATAATCCGCCTAAAAATCAAAAATACAGGACAACTAATAATAACCTGGTGCATTTTCTTTACTAATCATACAATTTCGTTCAATTGAAGCGAAGCCTAAAAAAAAAGTTTCTCCCTTTTCCTCCAATAGTAACAAGAGACGGTAGCCTAGACATGGCCGGAGCAAACTCCCACTTCCCACTAGAAATCGAAGAGGAAATACTCATCAAATTACTGAAATAGTCCCTCAACTGCCTCCTTTTGCACTTCGACATCTTAACATTCTTAATCTCCGATTACCGCTTCGTAAGAGAATACCTAATTCGTAATAACAATCTCGTAGAAAAAGTTGATCCTCATCGACCCAGAGGGATCCAGTGACAAGAAATTCCTCCTTTTGCCACTCTTCCAACCCATAACAGGTGACGGTTAAGGAGGATGAGGATGTTGCGGTGAGGGGAAAGAGAGAGAGATGATGTGGAGGTTGCGTAGCGAGGGGAGAGGGAGAGGAGGAGGGAGGTTGGATAATTTTTTATTTTTGGGTGTTAAATTTGGTATTTATATTTTCCTAACCGGGTCAGCAGATGAATAGGGTCATGAGCTCCGTCAAATTGAATGAGAGACCTAAGACTAAAATAATTTTCCTAAATTAAACGTAATTATATGACTAAAATATATTTTCTTAAAAATATATTATCACCTTAAATATCTTATACACTGACCAAATATAAAAAAAAAATTACATTCTCCTAAATTAAACTTTAAACTTCTTCTAACACTATTTTTCATAATTTAAGTTATGGTTATAACTAAAGGCCCTCTTACCATACCAAAATAAATCAAAAGGATTCTTATACAAACCAAATATAAAATAAAAATATATAAGACACTAACTAGGTACAAATAAAAATATTATTTCCTAATCTAAAAGAAAAAACTTTCGTCTATTACATCATCGAAGAGATGAAATGAAGGACACTAGAAACCAGAAGAAAGACAAAATATTATACAAACTTCAGTTCATCTATAGAATTCTTCTTGTCGGGTATGAATTACGATGAAACATGTTGATTTGCTTTTTTTCTTTTTTTTTTTTTCTTTTTTTTGGGATTTCTTTGTCAGATCTGTTATCTTTCTTGTTTGTTTTATTTCAATTACTTTTTATTATAACTCACAATTTTTTTTTACATACACACCAATCTTCTCTCTAAAAGTTCTTTTTTACTAATTATTAAGAAGAAGTATATTTTTATATTTATTACTTGAGATTGTAGAGGATAATTGATGGTCATTTTGTAGTATTTGGAACTTTTCGAGTTGTATATCACTCTTTTAAATCTGCATAGGCACCATCTCTCTCACCGTCTTTGAGGTTCTTGTTTTATTTTAATTTCTTTTCTAATTTTTGTGAATAAATTAAGTACTAATATTTAGCTGTACTTTTTGTTGATTTTAAATGTGTTTTAGTTCTCATTGTTTACATAGTGGTGCATTTGAATTGAAATTATTATCGAAGATTTATCACTGATTTTGGAGATAAGAATAAATTATTGGTTGGAGTTATACAATTAATGAATTTCTATTAAGTTTACATGCCGTTGATGTTCGTTTGATCGATAAATATTAACACATGTTTTGCAAATGCAGCTTATGAACCCATCGTGATGGCCAGTAGGGGAAGACAACAAGTACATGGACTTTCAAGTGATTATGGTTATACTAAAAATAAGAATGCACATATAGATAGTTAAATGAAATTGCTACAAATAAACTTGAGATCAACTCTGAACTCGAATCACTCGAAAAATTAAATTCAAGTGATATTGCAGGGTTTATTTTGAGATTATAATGACATATCTAGTAGAGAATTACCGAGTTACATATTAATGATATTTGTAATGTTCAATATTTTTTTTCACTTTGTTGCTTGAGAATGATTTCTATTTGATTGATCATAAAATGTGTCAACTTTCATAATTGAGCATACACAATGTAGTTAATAGTCGAAAAAACTTGCTTGTTGTTGATTTTGAATTGTTTTTATATAATAAATCATAACCCTAGATTTGAAATTCATTTATATTCTGAGTTACGTTTGTTATGTTTAAATGTTTATTAGTATTTGATTATTTATTGATTCATAAAAGTATATAATAGTTGGGAGTCCCAAGATAGTGCATTTTAAATGTTTATTTGTCGTTGATTTTGTATTTATCTTTTCCAATTTAAACTCGTGATATCCCTGGCATAATCATATCTTGAAGAACCATTTACCGAACTTGTTTTTCTACTATCCACAATATGAACTCTATCACATTCTGATTTAACTACATTAATACTAGACTCTCCTAAAAATGAGGCAACACAAGTCGTGCATAAGATATAAAAATATTTGTTAAATGCAATCAACCATCATAAGTCATAACCTGTTTACGAAATAAGATACATCAATTATAAGTGAAATATAGGGCCTGCTTGGTTGAACTTATTAAAAGTGCTTATAGCTTATTCCATCACAATAAGCTCTTTTAGACTTCTTGGTAAGATTCAAGAATAAGCTCCTGATAGCTTATTCTACCTAATAAGCCCTTCTTCAGAAAAAACTACAAATTGTAGCTTTTCTAATAAGCGCCTACCTTATTTGGTAAATCCTTTTTTATCCTTTTATATTGTAAAAAATATTTTATTTATAAACTAATATATTACTTTATATTTTACGAAAATATTTTTATTAGTCATAATTAAAGTTTTATTTATTATTATAATTATCTTTTTATATTTTCAAGTATTTGTCTTTTTTATTTTTTGAAATAATTTTTTGGGAAGTCTTCATTAATTATTATAATTTTATTTCTTTTATTTTTTATATTTTTTTTATGTATAATATTATATATTTTTTAATCATGTCTATATTGGTAAATTAACCTTCAATCAGCTACTTTAATCAACTAATTACCAAGCACTAATTGAAAATCAGCTACCAACTATCAGTTATAAGTTATCAGCTACCATCTATCAGTCATCAGCTATCAGCTGTTTGAATCAGCTCAACCAATCAGGGTCATATATTTACCAAAATTAACCATAAGTAAACTTGTAAAAATAAGATGAACCATAACCCATGATAAACTTATATATAAATAATAAAAAACTGGAAAATAAAAACAAAACCGAATATCAACTAGAATTTCAAAAATCAATGCAACTTAAATCCCAAGAACATATGCAATAATTATAAGAAGAAAAAAAACCCGAATAAAATCAGATGGATAAGATGACATCTATATCCACATATAACTAAAAGTAAACCATTATGTTTTTTATTACAAGCTATTCTTGAAAATGTCTTTTCTTAGATCTTCAATTGAGGCGTTAGGTGATTCATCCTCGCTTTGTTAGTCCTTGTCCAACTTTTCTTAGCATGCTTCTACAATAATGAAACTAAACATTTAATGTGCATTTTAACATCAAAACCTTGTATCGGAATGTCATTGTCAGCATGTGAAGTACTTGTGTATCAAAACCATGAACAGTACAAAAAGTAAAATAAATTAATGTAAACAACACTGAACAACACCTTGTATAGAGGATAAAAAAATACAAGTGAACAACTAGGAAGATTAATATATAAATATTAGGCGAGTTCTTGCTAAGATAGATTATTGGCAATGACAAAATCAAACAGAAACCAATTATATATAATTATTTCTATAAGATTTTCTACCAAAAAAAACTAATAATTAAAATCAAGAAAGAAATGATATAAGTTATGATTATAATACGCATAAATAACATATACAAGTGAAAATATAACAAACTTTTGGTTTGAGAGTGGGAGTTATATTTCTTTTCCATTGGAAGTTGTCGTGTCTCTATAAAATTGGCCTTTTATTTTTTTAGGATCGAGTTCTAATCCTGAAAAACTTGAAATCTATAACTGAAAAACTAGACTATTCCTCATTTGGTGGAGTGAGAGAGCGTGAGGGTATGATGATAAAATATTAAAAGGAAGGAATTAATCAATAAAATCAATCCTAATCGTAAAATAGAGATAAAATACGTCATAGATGAAAAGAAAAAAAAACTAACCAAAATAGAAAAGGAAAAAAAATTAAAAAATGTAATATTTGGTGGCATTTTCAATATATCCCTCGTGTAAATCCTCAGCCCACTTTTGCCACTTTTGTGTTACTGTCCATCTGGTCTAGCTCAGTTGGTTCAAACTGTATTCTCGTAACCTAGGCCCAAGTAATGAAAAAGGCCCAACATTCCAGTACTCCGCCACAATTATGCTTTTACCAAAACTAAAGGTCCTTTCTGCAATTCCTCGTAAATTAAGGGCTTTCTGGAATTTTCCTCCGCCTTCTTCTTTGATACATCTCCAGTCTCCATCACTATTTACACACAGGACAGCTGCTGCTTTTAGCTCCCAAGCATTTCGTGAATCCCAATACCCTAAAAACTCGAGTCATTCGATTCAATACCAAACCACTAATGGCGATACTCTCCGAGTACGAAGACGACGACCAGAAGAAGCCTTCGTCGTCGGCGCAGCCGGCGAGGAAGACGTTTAACGCCGCTCTCGATCCGTCGGATCCGTTGGGGTTTCTGGAGAAAGTCTTCGAGTTCGTCGCGAAGGAGAGCGATCTGTTCAAGAGCGACTCGCTGGTGAAGGATGTGAATGCGGTGATGAGGATGGTGAAGGATAAGGTGGAGGCGGAGGAGAAGAAAAAGAAAATCGAAGCCGTTGATAAAGTGGAGAAGAAGATTAGGGAAAAGGCGGCGGCGGCGCCACCGGTGAAGAAGGAAGAGATTATGGAGGACAAGGAAGCTGAGACTACGTCGGAAGTGGGAGAGAAGGGGCCTCGAGGTAACAATTCCTCGTATGTAATTTCAGTTTGCTCCAATATTTTGTGCTTTTAATTCTTTTTATTTGTTGAACGTTCTTTTATGTTCCTATAGACATCATGCCATTTCTTCCATTACTGGTGTGCAAAAGGCACCAAAATATTGTGCTAGTTCAATTTAGCTTAAGGTAGAGGAGAAGGCTATGGGTTATACACCATTCATTCATTTGGATGTTTAGAAATTTTGAGGGGAATTAAAAAAAACAAAACAAATATTCATTGATTGAATTGGGAATAGGGTTATGGTGCGGATATAGATGTTCATCCACATAAAAGGGTATTTTGCTTGTTCGTAGTTCTATATCAGTCAAATTTGGGATCCGATCAGCCGAATCTGTTTGTGCAGCTACTTTATTTGGTTTTTGATTCCTCAGAAATATGCTACTTTTGGTTGTCTGATCTTTACACCACCACATAGCCACATTTACTCTTCTGAGCTCTTGAAAGGCTCTGTCCATTGATTTCCAACTGATAATTTGTTTCTGAGCAGCTCCAAACGAGACCAATGGCCTCGATCTGGATACACACTCTTGGGGTCAATCTTTGCAAGAAGTCAACATTACTGTCCCTGTGCCTGCTGGAACAAAGTCGAGATTCGTCGTATGTGATATTAAAAAAAATCATCTTAAAGTTGGGCTCAAAGGTCAGCCTCCAATAATTGATGTAAGTGTCTCCTGCTGTGTGCATGTTCCTAATTGTCCAGTCCAGCATTGTTGCTGTCGATTGTCTATTTTCAAGTACTCAGTTGTATATACAACTCGTATCTGCAGGGCGAACTTTTCCAGCCTGTCAAGGTGGATGACTGCTTCTGGAGTATAGGTAGGCATAGTGAATTATAAAAAGTTTGGATGTCTGCCGTTGATCTGTATATGTTAAATCATTTTTTACGAAGAACTCATGAAATTATTGCATATTGATTATTTGATTTTTTTTTTCCCCCAGAGGACCAGAAATCTCTCTCCATTCTATTAACAAAACAGAACCAGATGGAATGGTGGAAATACTTGGTGAAGGGTGAGCCAGTGATCGACACTCAAAAGGTTGAACCAGAAAACAGCAAATTGGCTGACCTGGACCCCGAAACTCGTTCAACTGTTGAAAAAATGATGGTAATTTACTTTTTTTAGGCCATTTATTCTGTAAAATGTTTGTTCTTTAATGTGTATATTAACATTCAATTGTTTCCTGGAATTATTTCTTCAGTTTGACCAACGACAGAAACAAATGGGCCTTCCGACAAGTGATGAGATGCAGAAACAGGAGATAATGAAGAAGTTTATGGCTGAGGTGAATGCTAGTTATCATTTTTGTCAACCCACTCTAATTGTGATTTCAACCTATTTTTTTTCTAACTAATCAATTTGTATGTATGTAACATTACAGCATCCAGAAATGGATTTTTCAAGGGCCAAGATCAGCTAGGAGGTTGGCTTTTCAATTGGAGTCCTCAACGATACTAGTAAGACAGAAGAAAATTGTTAATTTGCGTAAGTTGTGGTTTGCTTGTTATTTTAAAAGAACTATCCGTGGAGGAGAGTTTTGTTCCTTTAGGTTCTGTAAATACTTCCTTTTAAATGTTTTGAATTTTCCTGATATCAGGTTGGAGTGCTGTATTAATTTCATGGGATTGCTATTTTTAATGAACTAATAGTGTGTGAAAAAATGAATTAACTGTTGGATGTACCCTAGTGCCTGATAGTTCTCGAAGTTAATCGGAATTTAAATTAACCTTTTTCGTTTTAAGTGATATTTCACTTTATTTTTGGTGAACTCTATATCAAGTTACCTAAAAATGCAAGGGAAGTCATTTTTGAAGACCTTTTCCATTAAAAAGAGTTACCGTAGAAATGGCTTAACGTGTGTGTCAAAAACTACTGTGGGATTGTCTCAAGTGAATCGGTTTTCAAATAAAAAATTATATGTTTCGTGTGAAGAGTACTACTTTTCAAGATAAATGTAAAATGATAAGTGCGACTTTATTCTACCTCTTTAATTAATAGACATATATTTGGCACCAAATCCTTGATAATCTTATGGTGTCCATGTAATTGTCATAAGCTTGTGCCACGTTTTATGGATTCCCAAAATGGTCAATCAACACATCCAAGTGTGGTATGGACTTATGGCACCCTTAATGGCGCCTAGAATTGCTGCCAAATCCTTTCAAAACTTTTTCTTGGTACTAATTGGTAGTTGTAGCTTTCTTTTCTTTCCTTTCCTTTTTCTTTGTTTTTATTTTGAAGAAGTTTGACATTGTAACTTGTATTCTATTATCACGAATGTATGCAAAGACACGAAATGAATTAGTGATGTGCGATACAAAAAGCTCGCAAAACTTATAATTAATATAGCAGAATCACATACTTCGAATGCTTATGTATTATTAGTCTCAAATTTCTTGGGCCTATAATTGCCTATTTAGAAAGGATTAAGTGATTTATGGCTCTTATGGCGAGAAAAAACTAATGAAGTAATGATTCGATTAGATTGAATAATAAGTTTGCAGAAATTCAATTGGGACTGTAGGACATCAGACGACACCCCCCCCTTAAACAAGTCACAAAATCATGGTCAAAGAGATTTAGCTGAAAATGTCAAATCTCAAACCTTAGAAAGGCCTGGCTTTGAAGGCTAGGCAAAAATAGGCGTATTCAAATGTTTTTTTTTTTTACTTATTATTTAATTATAATAGGTAAAAATTGTATAATTTACAAATTTGTCTACATATTTTCAATGTGGTTTGCAAAATACTAACCATCTATACAAAATTTGCGTCATATTTATCATTTCATGTAAAATAATCTTACTTTTCAAATTAGAATTATACTTTTAATTTGCAAAAGCATACTTTCCAAAATAATTATTAATAATTTTTGGAAAAGTATGAATTTCACAATAAAAAATATAATGTTTCACTGTAAAAGTTTGATCGTGTTATGAAACTTTCTTCATAAGACGTTCTTACCATAGTTTTTGTGAAATATTAATTATTTGACTATTTTTTGGGTTTCATTATAAAGTTTTATACTATTTGGCTAAATTAAAAAATATATAAAAATCAGATTACTCATTCAAAACGCATGCGCCTTTTCATGCATATGCTTGTCTAGTCATGTCTGGGCGCACATAAGCGGTCAATAAAATAAATTGCCCGCCTTTTGATACGCCTATGCATTAGTTAAGGCATTTTTCAGCGTCTCATGCTTAGGCGATGTCTTTTGCTGCCTTTTAAACACTGCATAAATTATATTATTTTAGAATAACTTATTTTATTTTCTTGGGAGTTAAAACAAATTTCTTTCTAGGAATTGGGAAAATAAAAACGTTTTCCTTTTATTCTATGTAGAGAAAGATAACGACAAATATTTGGGTGAAACGATCTTCATATAATTTCAACTCATTCGCCCGCTTACCTAGCCCACCTCCAATCACTCTACTTGAGGAATAAAATGTAGCTCATAGTATGAGATCACAGGAGATCTATTCAAAGCCATTCGGTTCATGTCAAGAAATAAAAGAAAATGTATTTATAGAAAAAAAAAAAACACATTTCTAAATGTTATATCATAATATGAGATGGATCTTATAGAAAACCTATTCAAAGCCATCCTTTCTTGTTAAGAAATAAGTTATAGAATACATTTTTAGAACGAAAACAAACATTTCCATAGGGTTCCATTGTGTCGTCAGTAAAAACAAATAAATAAGAGACATATGATCGAGGGACTTGAAATATTTCCTATATCCACATAATTTTCAACCGAACACCCAATTTGAACAAAGAAAATAATCCTGAAATAGGTAATACAAATCTTGGTAGGAAATATCGTCATTATCTGTTGAATGTATATGGGTTCGATCCAATAGTTTTCAAATATGCGTCAACCGTATAAATTAAATTGTTTGGTAATATTCTCATCTTGTTGGACTACGATTTCTTGGGATCTTGGATCTTAATATTCAAAAGTTTGATCATTCAAATCACAATTTGTTGTAAGATTCAAATCTTTTACTTTTTCCTTTAGATGTAAAACCATATACGAACAATGGATAGTGAAGTATTATAGTATTTGATCGTCTGATAAGTGGATAATCTTTTATTATTTTATTATATTTATTTATTAGTATTTAAGTATTTAAATGTCACGATGATAAGATAAAATAGATAAATAAGTTAATAGAATAGTATATGATAGGGGTTAGGTACAGGTCCCCCCGTTTAAAACTGGCGTGCTTGTTACTAACAGTGGGCTAATCGTAATCGAACCAAATGGATACCGGTTACGATTCCAGTTGTACCGGTAACGATTCGATTTCATTTTTTGTAATATTATTAATATGTAATTTGAAAAAAAAATGTGACTTGAACAAAATAATATTAACATAATTATCATCAATCAATTATGAATTTACACAAAACACAAGTGCACAAACTCAATATAATTAAACAAACTTACAAGTTACAACTTAAAAATTACCAATTAGAATTCAAATGACAATATACAAATGGAACTGGTGACTAAGTGAGCATTAAAAATATGGACTTGAGTTTAATTCTAATATTAGAAATTAATTTAAAAAAATTAATTGTGAATATTGAAATTAATTTGTCTACGTATCCTCATTGAGAAATTAAAACCCACGTATTTCTTATGCTCACCTTATCACTTACCTTGGGCCCGAAGATGGACAGTGGAGGAGGGGCGTCCTTGTTCAAATATTACTTCTCGTTGTGGTGATATTGTATTGGACAAGCGATCCCGATTATTGTGAAATTGTCAGTTCGTATGAAATTTTGATAGGGTAATGTGAAATTTGATAGAGATAGTATGAAATTCATTAGGGTTCATGTAATATGAATATGATTAGTATGAAATTTGATATGATTAGTGTGAAATTTACCACGTAGTAGAGTTCTTAGTTCCACAATGTAATACAATTCGACGAACTAACATGGGGTATAAAATTAACATAGAGCGGTATGAATTTTGATTGAATTAATTTGAAAGTAAGAAAAAGGAATTGAAAAATAAAATAAATAAACTTAGTTAATAAAAGAAATTAGTACTCTTATGTAGTAATATGAATTGAATGGGAAGTTAAAATTTTAATGGATTATTTTAGATCAATTGTATGCCTAGGGGAACATATGGGATAAATGTATTCCCAATTATATGCATCTCTATAATCATGAGAATCACTTATCAATTTATAACTAGATCTCCGACAATGTGCACATCAATAGAAAAAAATTTGGCATGTAAACCATTAGTTTTGTAATATTTGTACATTTTCTAACCACAAATGGGCTATTTTAAAATAAAATAGATTGTTGTCTTAATCTAAGCAATTTCCCTTTTAAAAGCAGTTAATCTATCTTAAACACATAAATACAAAATATGAAAAATATAACTAATATAAAAAAAATACCCCCGATAGAAGGTTGAAAAATTAATTTGAGAGAGTTTAAACTAGCCACATTAGTGGCGACATCATTGAGTAAAATTGAAAATATATTATTAACTAAAATAAGCTCATATAAAATAGCATCAATTTTGTGCGAAATATTGGTCTCATTATGCTCACTATAAAACTCCCTGAAAGCAATCAAGTATTTTTGCAAATCTCAAATATCAAACAAATTATATGTGGTTCTCATATGATTATTTTCATGAAAATAATCTATCCAAATATCTGAACATATCAAGACTTTAGGTGATGTATTTACAAAATCGCAATAAAAATTAATTTTATATTCGTCAACCACCTTTCTAAAATCACGAGTAACCGTACTCATTAAAACTTTGGTACTCTAGGGATTAAAAGTAAGTTTCGTAAAATCTTCATGATAATCATTGTTAAAAGAAATTAAAAAGAAGACTCATAACAAACAAGATTTTGTCAATACTTTACTTCGGTATATTGAAATAATAAACTCGTACCTTGACATCCGACGGCGGAACCGATCTGGGTAGATGAAGCTGTGAAATATAATTGTACTTGGGAGCTCTCAACGGCAATTTTATTGGAATGCTTCGAGTTCATATGTGTCCTTGATGTACCATAGCCAATATTTTGACCACCGAAGACGTAGTGTTTCATGGAATAATCGCATTGGGCACGAGCTTCTACTGATCTTCGCTTTTGTGAAATGATAAGTGAAGATGGTTAATATAAGTGGCTTAAGAGCCAGCATTCTTCATTGCGGTGACGCATACCACCACCTCCACCTTCTTCCGCATCATCATAAGGATTGATCGGAATGATCAGGATCTTTAGAGGGTAAATATCCATCAATACCAAAGTCAACAGAATTGTAATTCATCGATTTCTTGTGTCGTTAGATCATGGGTAACATAATTGCCGGTAATCGAAGGCCGAATTGATCGACCTTGATCTCATAGAGTTGAGCCACCTCTACGACCACTCCTAGTTTGACGAGAAGAGTTTTACATATTAATTGGAAGAAAAGAATAATATAGAACCACTACAAAAAAACCACATATACTGATGGACATTTTCGTCGGCAACGGAATTGCCGACGAAAATGGTTCGTCGGTAAAAATATTACCAACGGATATTTTTTTCCGTCGGTAAAATACCAACGAACACAAATTTCGTAGATAAAATTTAATTTATCGACGGATCTTAATAAATTAAAAAAAAATACCGATGGATAATTTTCCGTCGTTAATTAATTTTATTTAAAAAATAAAAATTACCGATAAATTTTAGTTCTCGGTAATTAAATTTTAAAAAAAAAATTGTATGGGGTGTGTGTCGACCCGCCTAAAGCCCAACACTCATTAATTTTTGTAGTTGTTGATCGTCAACGGCTCTCTGATCGTGGCCGTTGATCTTGAATCGTTAGTTCACACGATTTTTGGCCATTAACATTTTCTTTTCACATGCGCGGTTAATCATCGGTCACGATTTGAGCTTTTGTCTAGCCGAAACTGAACAGTGTTAAAATGGTTAGGGATTTTGGTTCTAACCAAAAATCGCTATTATTGATTAACAGGATGACTGACCACTAATCGAAACCAATGATTAGCAGAAAGAACCGTATGAGCACCTCTAAAAATAAATGTGATTGAGAATTGAGTCACAATCCCAATATTAAAACTCTGGCTCGAACATTGCCTTCGGCTTCCATTCACAGCAAAATTCGTTGTAAGTTTCTCCTTTAGATTTATGGCACTTTGGCATTTTTGTGGGTAAATATATTTCCATAATTATATTTGTACTTGTTAACTCTTCAACAATATTTTCCTTGATATATGTTTTTTTTCATTGACGCTTACTGTGAATTGTATCGAGTACAACAGTGGTTATACTTGACGAAAGCTACATAATTTTAAAGTAATTCATTATTTTGGTGTACTTGCAATTATTACAGAATTGGAAAAAGGGGTGGGAGTGACATCTTATCTTGGTAGGAATCAGACAAGAATTATTGAGAGTTGCAAAGGGTAATGTAATGTAATAATGTTGGGTACCCCACAAAAACAAAATTGTCCTGACCTGAGAGCTGAGACCCCTCCACTGTTTTGTCTTTGTCTCCAGTCTCAACAGTATGTCAATGTTCACATCACACCCCACCACAAGCGCGCACACAAACAAATTGCCCCCACGTTGAATTCTCGCGATTTCATATATATTTTTTAAAAAATGTAAATGGCCTATATAAAAGGGGAACTAAGTTCATCTATAATGGTTTAACTGTTTTATATAATCCTTTTAGTAGCTTTCACGTGGAATTTCAAATATAACAAATTCTAAATTTATGCTCATTGTTAAAAAGCTTTTTAAGGCAATTTATTACAGGTGTTTTTAAGGTGCACCTTATAAAAATTTATTATCATTCAATTATATGTGATGATATATAACGATTATATGTTATGATATATGATAGTTATATGTGATAAAAATTTTAAAGTTTAAAGTTTTACTTTTCTATTTTAGGGTTTAGGGTTTAGTTTTCCATTTTTAGAGTTTAATTTTTCAATTTAAAGTTTAATTTTTTATTTTTTTAATTAATTTTTCATTTTAGAATTTCGGCAAAAATCTATCATTCTACCAATTATATGTGTCAGTTATATGTGATGATATATGATAGAAATTTAGGGTTTAGAGTTTAATATTCGGGGTTTAGTGTTTCATTTTAGAGTTTAGTTTTTCGTTTTAGATTTTTTTGTGTGTGTGTGTGTGTGTTTTTTTTTTTAGATTTTAGATTTAGAATTTCAATTATTTGTGATGATATGTATCAGTTATATGTGATTATGTGTACCGAATATATATATATATGATGATACATGTGAATTATATAATATAATAAATTAAATTAGTGAGTGCACCTTGTAAGGTGCACCCAGGTACACGGTAATGACTCCCTTTTATGGACTTGACTCATATCACAATTAATTATTTATATATCGAAATGAAAAAAAAAAAAGTGAACAATGTGTGGATTTCAAAACAAAAGAAACAATTATTCTATCTGATAGTAAAAAAGATGGACATGTAAATAAAATATGCATATTAAAAAGATAAAAATTAGTGTAATTGGAAGTATATTATTTTTGGAGTGGGTCTCTTGTGTGACTGCCACACGTATCTTTTATTGTGTGACGGGGCCCAAATTCAAACACAACCCGAATCCATCTGGGTTAATATATAAATTAAAAAAGAATATCCATTCTCTCTCTTTTCCGCTCCACTCGCCAGCCGCCGTTAACCTCGTCTGCAAATTCCCGTGCGCAGCGGCCCATCGCACCTGTCTCTTATACACATCTAGATGTGTATAAGAGACAGCCACAGGACTATTCGCCGCCACACGCTTGGTCGGCGGCTCTTCCCTGCCGTCCAATGGCTTCTTCGGTTGGTTTCTCTCTCCCCGATGAACACCCAGCCCTAATTCAGAAAAAAAAACACTCATCGGCGATTTATCAGAGCCTCCGCCACGACCCGACCGTGAAATTGCTGCGGATATTCAAGTAATTGATGTGGATTTAGTACCTGAAACGGAAAATATTAGTTTGAATACAAATATTGTGGTTCGTTTGGACGGAGATGATGAAGAAAATTCTGATTTCGAACTTGTAAATGAGCACGAAATTGAAGAAGGTAATTCTATACATATTTGTTATCATTTTTTCGAAATTCTATGTTGTTTTCCGTTGCAAATTCTTAGCAGTAATTTCTTAGTCAAAAACTGTCACTTTCTATCCAAAACGTTGTCACTTTCCTAAATATTCCAGTCACTTATCATTCTTTTCGAAACTGTATGCTGTTTTCTGTTAGAAATTTTTAACAGCAAATTATTAGTTAAAAACTGTCACTTTCATTTGCAAAACGTTGTCACTTTTATACATATACCAGTCACTTATTAGAGATGATATATGTTGCTGTAGATGTGACTGGTTCTCTCGTGGATTTGAGGAGAAAGAAGATTAATGATATGCATGAGTTGTATAAGAAACATGGTCGTGCGCTTGGATTCAGTGTTCGTAAATCAACTTCTAGAAAAACTCTCGATGGTATTGTGACCGAGCACTACTTTGTGTGCTCTTGTGAAGGGTTTAGGAAATCTGGGACGTTAAAGAAAAAATGTCCTTTCACGCGAACAGGATGTGCTGCTTCACTGAGGGTAAAATTAAGTGATGACGGGTGGTATGTAGTTATTGAACATAAGACAATCCATAATCATCCGTTCACAAGAACAGAGTGGGGCCACTTACATCGTTCGGAGAGAAAAATTACAGTTGAGAAAGGGAAAGTAATACAAGATATGGTGTCTTCTAGAATGCGACCAACAGATTCTTATCGTTATATGGCCCATGAAGCTGGTGGAGATGAAAGTATTGGTCACACGATCAAAGACCACTTGAATTTTGTGAATCGTTTGAAAATGAAAGAAATAGAAGGTGGGGATGCACAGACCCTTGTTGAGATTTTACAGCAACAACAAGATGATGAGGAGGATTTCTTCTTTA
>BMAC01000026.1:2622285-2663930 GCA_014905375.1 Phtheirospermum japonicum | reverse complement strand
GGGTTAAGTTGGATGAGGAGGCCAAATTATCTAATGTGTTTTGGAGGGATTCGATGATGAAAGAAGACTACGAATTATTTGGAGATGTTGTGATATTTGATACGACCTATCGAACAAATAGATACAATTTGATTTGTGCTCCAATAGTCGGCGTTAACCATCATGAAAAGTGACAGTTTTCTGGTACTTGTATGAAATAATTATTCTTTTCCCACTTGTAGGTTTTTCCTCACAAAAGTGACACTTTCAGTGCTTAGAAAGTGACTGTAATCATTTGAAAAGTGACAGTTTTTTGGTACTTGTATGAAATAAATATTCTTTTTTTCCACATGTAGGTTTTTCCTCGAGCAAAGCACAGGCTTTGCCAATGGCATTTGTATCAGAATGCAATAAGAAGGTTTGGACAGTTGAAATCAAACAATGCCTTTAAAGAATCATTTAAAAAATGCTTGTCGGGATGTATGGATGAGCATGAATTTGAGTCATGTTGGAGTAATATGATTTCAACGTATGGATTGGAAGACAGATCGTGGTTTCAGCGATTGTACGATGTAAGGGACAAATGGTGCACGGCCTTGAACAAAGACTTCTTCTCTGCCGGGATGCTTTCGTCGCAGAGAAGTGAGAGTACGAACAATGTAATTGTATTCAATTCAAAGAAGACAACGAGTCTGACTAGCTTTTATGGGATTTTCAAGAACCTTGTCAAGAATTGGAGGAAGAATGAAACAGATGACGAGTTCCAGTCGTCGAGGTCAACTCCGGCAACTGTCCTGCCATTAACAGGGATGTTGAAGCACGCTTCCGAGGTGTACACATTGAGAGTGTTTGAAGAATTTGAAGCTGAATATATTGCAATGTTTTCAACGAATTTTGAAGAGTTCGATCGCGATGAGATAATTACTACTTACAAAATTTCTGCTCACAATGGAGATGGGGGTGTCGTGTATGTGATGTTTGCAGCTGTTAGTAACTTGATCACCTGCTCTTGAAAGAATCTTGAGGAACGTGGCATCTTGTGTTGTCATAGCTTAAGAATACTTCATAACCATAATTGTATGACAATCCCAGGAGTGTATATACTGAAGAGGTGGACAAAAATTGCCAAATCTCATGTTTGGGACAGGTTAAAAAGCACATCTCGGGGGAGTGGAGAGGAAAATGGAGAGCCTGCTGATGCCATTCCTTGGCGTCGTGACATGTCGCGAAGGTATTACAATCTAGTGCTGGAGTGCCAAGGAAACAAGGAAGTAAGAAAAATCATCGAAGAGGGTTACGTTAGAGATTCACTTGCCGTTTCTGCCTTGAAGAATTTACAACAACCAAACGAATCTTCTAATGTTTCAAGTTCGTCGACTATGTGTTTGGATCCTGCTCGCTCTATTACAAAAGGAAGAAGTAAAAGAAAGCAGGGGCATATTGAAAAGAGCAAGAAGAAGAAGAAAACTACAAATGTTCCTGCCGACAATCAAGCCCTGGAATTTGGTTCCAAGAGTCCCAATATTCGTTTATTTTAGTAGTGATTTTTTTTCTTTTGGTGGTAAAATTATTACTTTTGCTATTATATTAGAAAGTGACACTTTTTATCTATAAAGTGACAGCATTATCTTAAGCAAAACATATTTTGTATCCATTGGCATTTTTGCATCTGAAATTAGCATTAATATTACTGTGGAAACTTCAAGTGTCCAAAAAAAAAAAAAGAAGAAGAAGAAGAAGAAATAGTGCATATAAGATTGCATAATTACATATATTGGAATGGTGTATTTGAAACTGTGAATAATTAGGCAATTGTTTTTAATGATTTCAAAATATGAATGGTTGTCGTCGGCAATTAAAAATGATTTTAGTTAATATTTTTGTTTTATTATAATTATTTTTTAATCTTTTTTCAGCAACTCTTTTTCTGGAAAAAAATCAAAAGTGATAGTAATATCTTAAGAAGTGACAGTATTATAACTTGACTACTATAATTTGTGGAGCAACTCTTTTTCTGCAAAAAATCAAAAGTGACACTTTTTTTGACAAAAGTGACATAAATTGGTGCAAATGTGACAGTTTTTTACAGGGGAAAAAAACAAAAAAATAACGATTACTATCAACTATTAGAAAGTGACACTTTTTATCTATAAAGTGACAGTAATATCTTAAGAAGTGACAGTATTATATCTTGACTAAAATAAAGCATAAATCTAATAACTTTAGTGATTTTCAATAGCACCTGCAAACAAATTTACTAACACCCACGACAAGTAAGCAAAAGAAAAAGTGACAATTCTCAATTTACAATCTACTAACATTAGCTTCCAAGACACTTTAGAAAAAAAAGTGACACTTTTCTCTGCAAAAGTGACACCGTTTAGGGTAAAATGTGACAGTTTTTTCACAGAACTAACATCAAAAAACCTAGTTCTCAACATCAGAAAAGAATGCAACATAATCCTCCAAAACACTTTAGAAAAAAAAGTGACACTTTTCTCTACAACAGTGACACCATTTAGGTAAATGTGACAATTTTTTCACAGAACCAACATCCAGAAACCTAGTTCTCAACATTAGAAAAGAATCCAACATAATCCTCCAAAAAAAAGATCTCAAACTACTTTTTTGATTTCTTGTTCTTCTTTAATTCAGCAACAGCCCTTTTCCTGTCTTCAATCGCCTTCCTCAACTCATCTTTCTTCAAGCAAAAATCAAGAATTTTAACCAAAACACCCGATCTTGCCGTATTGAGATCACTGAAAAACACCCTCAAACATATCTGCGCTCTCAGAACCCTACGTACTAAAGCCTTCAGAAAAAAAAAAGTCCAATAAATACTTCATCATGTTTTACAAAAATAATTCATTGATATTACACAAAAAAATATAATATAGAAAAATAAATAGAAATAGTACCTTTGACAGATCGTCGGGGCTATCATAGGGTTCACCTTTGAAGTGCTCCATGTGGTGTATTAAAAATACACCACAATCGTTTGCCTCCGCTGACGATTGCCACGGGAAGTTCACAAATTCAATTGTGTAGTCACATACAAGTATGCCCTTAGGGTGATCTTTCTCTTGCAGGAAAATAGCAATTTGCTTGTGCTACATAATATAAAAGTAAGAAATATTAAAATAAGTAGACTACTTTAATTTGTGTAGCGACTATTTTTTACAAAAAATCAAAAGTGACACTTTTTGGTGGAAATGTGACAGGTTTTTGCAGGAAAAAAAAAAACAGACTCAAAAAGAATATTCAAAAATAATATTAAAGTAGATAATTTGCATACCACAACTTCAACAACTTGATCATTATCCTCAGATTGTTTTCCTTAAAGTTTTGAACTTTCCCGTCCATTTTCATTGCTTTATCTATTTGTGCTTTCAATTTACAAAAATTTGCATTATTCAAGTTTTTATGTTCATACAAGCATGGTTGTACCTTGAGCATGCATGCTTGTACTTGATGAAACATTGCTTGTTCTTGCAAAATTTTCGATTTTGCTTTCATTTTCATTGAAGGCATACGACCGAGGCATCCAACCAACGTGCTATTTCAATTTCTAGTTTAGTTTAGATAGGTTAATTGCTTTATTTTCATTTCATTTCTTCAAGCTACAAACACTTTGATTCTTACGATTGAATCGAAATCCGATAATATCGAGCCAATGAACCCTATACACCACTAAAATTATCCTAACAGATTCCATGCACTCAGCTCCTCCAATGCCTCCCATTATCGTATCATTAGTCGAGCTATGCTTACCTTCCTATTTAGTGCGTCTGCCACTACATTAGCTTTTTCAGGGTGGTATTGAATGGAAAAACAGTAGTCTTCCATGTGTTCAATACATCTTCTTTGCCTCATGTTAAGTTCTTTTTGAGAGAGCAAGTACTTGAGGCTTTTGTGATCAGTAAAGACAGTGAATGTTGCCCCAAACAAATAGTGTCTCCATTTCTTCAATGCAAACACAATTGCAGCAAGTTCTAGGTCGTGCGTCGGGTAACTTGCCTCGCATAGTTTCAACTTCCGTGAGGCATATGCAATCACCTTTCCATTTTGCATTAGTACCGCTCCTAACCTTTCTTTTGATGCATCTCTATAAACCTTAAATCCTTCGCTTCCACCCGGAAGCGCCAAAATGGGTGCCGTTGTGAGTCTTCTTTTTAGTTCCACAAGACTTGACTCACGCTTTTTCTACCAATCAAACTTGACTTGCTTCTGAATTAGTTTCATAAGTGATCCCGCAATCTTAGAGAAATCTTTAATGAATCTGCGATAGTAACCTACTAGTCCAAGAAAGCTTCTGACGTCTGTAACTGTGTCTGGACACTTCCAATTGATAACCTCTTCCACCTTCATTGGGTCTACGGCGAGACCATCACCAAATATAAAGTGTCCTAAAAAGGCAACTTCTCTTAGCCAAAACTCACACTTGCTAAACTTGGCGTATAATTTGTGTTCTTGTAGTGCATCTAGAACAATTCTTAAATGGCGTCCATGCTCTCTTTCTGTTTTGGAATACATGAGAATATCGTCAATAAAAATGACTACAAATTGGTCCAGATATGGATTAAAGATCCGATGCATCAAGTCCATGAATGCAGCTGGTGCATTTTTCAATCCAAAAGTTAATGAATGGGCGTTATAAGGAGAACAAAAGAATCAAGTCGTCTAGATGCGATTTGGACGTTTAATGTGAAACTGATTGTGTTTGAGAGCTAGTCCTCCGAGGACGTACGCTCAGCGAGTGAATGCATAGAGAGTAGTCCGGTGGACTTACACTCACCGTTTGGTCATTATTAAATGATTGCTTCGAAATTCTATTCTTTTATCTATTTACTTGAACCAAGACATGCATCAAGAATTTTATATGAATATTTTCCAATTACAAACGTTTGTACTCAACTTCAAATGAAGCCATATTTGCACACCATCACCTGCTCACTGAGATTTTTGTCTCACTCCACCTACTTATTTCTTTAAATTAAAACCAGACCTCAATAACGCTTGCAACGAGGTGGAGGACCACGGGGAGTAAAAAGTTGAAGACCCCGTGTTGGGAAATTATAAATTGTAATAAATAAGATACTCATTTGAGATTTTTTTTCCGCTGCAGACTTAGTACTCCTAACTATTCAATAATATGCAAGATATTTAATCGGGTTGAACACTTGACAAGATTGTTGGTTACCGGCATAGCCGGCAATATATATGTTATTGATTGAGTTATGTTTATTATTATCGAATAGTCGCACCTTGGCGCCATCGGGGCGTGACAAAAGTGGTATCAGAGCCTTTTGCCAATGGTGGAATTGTATTTATTTAGAATGGTTTTGATCACAGTTGAAATATATACATTAAATATTTTTTAATAAAATTTTCACTAATGTCCGTAGAATCTTTGGGAAAAACTTGTAGAAATTTATAATCAATATTTTATAAAATTTTCTACTTTAAGTGATTTGCTTATTAATATGGATTTAAATTATTAGTTTTATCAAATACCTTGCAACTATTTTTTTCTCCCATCTATATTCTTGTGAATATTTTAACAAAGATAAAGATATAATGTAAAAAAAAAACTAGTGTTTTAAACGTGTATCGCTCAACACGTGTTTTGATCCCAACATCGCGGAGCGTAATATCGTTATGTATTACGTGAGCTATTTGAACACGTTATTATAATATTAAAAAAATTATTTTATATATTTTTTAAGTTATTATTGATATAAAAACAATTATTATTTCTCAGAAATATAACTTAATATATAATCTCAACAAATATCAAAAAAAACTTACAATTCATAAAATACAGTCAAATTGATTAGTACCATTGATCAAATAATATAAATTAAAAAATGGTAGGTAAAAAACACTGTTATGCCACTATTTACATAGAAACACCAGTGAATTACATAATATAAATAAAAAAAGTTGGTGCAAATAATTATTTAAATAAAAAAATTGGTTTCAAATAATTACTTTAAACACACAAAACAAATATCAATGAAAGTTAATTTTTTCTTATCAGTATATTTTGCCTCACGTCTGAATTAATAATACAGGGTGGATATATACATTAAATAATTTTTGGGGAAATTGTCAAATAGTCCTCCAAGTTCAGGTCCATTTGTCAATTAGTCCTACATCCAATTTTAAATCAAATAGTATCTACCTTTTGTCAAATAGTCCAAAATTGTGATATGAATATACCACAATACCCTCACTATTAAAAAAACTAATAATAATAATAATAATAATAATAATAATAATAATAATAATAATAATAATAATAATAATAATAATAATAAATTGGGGCAGCAGGTGGCTGCCGCCGGCTGCCACCGCCGTTCGGTCGGAAAATTTTTCAGCCGCCAAAATTTTTTTCCGGTCACCAATTTTTTTCGATCATCTGAAAATATTTACCGGCCACCGTAAAAATTTCCGGCTGCCGGGATTTGTTTTAGGTTTTTTTTTTCTCCTAGAAAGTTTCTAACTATATGTCTAGATTTCTTACTATATATCTGAATTTCTTATATTTTTTATTAAGAATTTCAGAGAAGTTTCGCAATCGGAGCTTTCTCTCAGCAATTGGCTTCTCAAACTGTTGTCTCCGGCCATAATCGACGCCGCCACCATTTTCCCCACCAGAAAATGTTTACTCTCGTCGATTTTCGGAGATTTCGAGCTTGAATCGTCGGCGGACAAATTCCTCTCGTATTCGGGCGTTTTCCTGAAATTGAAAGTGAACAACACTTGGAACTTGGGCATCGACCGCAGGAGAGTAACTGGAGACGAAGCCTTCAAATCCGATGAACGATTTCTGCTCAGCAAAATATATCTCGGAGATTCGGTGAACCAACAATCCTTCTTCTCGGCATCTCCGCCTCCTCTGACGGCGGGGCGATTGGTCAATTCCAAAACCAAATCGAAAAACGAATCAGCTCCGACTGCTTCTAATGAAGAGCAAGAGAAGAACAATTGAACGAGAAATTACTATTAAGGAAAATTAAAGCGTCTTCATGCTAAGATCGAAAAATGGATCCCTAGAATCCATCACTTTCGTTGTGATAGTCATTAACATTTAGGAAAATATTGCATTGCTTTTGGTTTATATTCTTAATTTTGCGTTATTTTTCACAATCTAGTGTAGTAAGTTTTTTTTTTCATCCCATACAATTTTTTACTATATGTTTGATTTTTTTATTATATGTGAATTTCTTACTATATGTCCAAATATTTCTTACTTATTGTCCAAAAAATATTTTCGGTCACCGGAAACATTACTTACTATATGTCCTAGTTTTTTACTATATGTTTGAATTTCTTACTATATGTAACAGGTTTTTTATTAAGAATTTCTTGCTTTATAGTGAGATTTCTTATTTTATGTTTATTGAGCAAAAAAAAAAAAAATTTTGGGGAAAAAAAACTCGTCGGAAAATTTTCCGGCGGTGGCCGGCGGGAGGTGGAATTGAGTAGTGATTGTGATATGTTATTTATTGATATTCTTATTATTCTTATTGTATTATTTTTAATAGGGGTAACCTTGTAATTGTATATTTATGGTTGGACGATTTGCCATTATGTATAATTATTTAGATTATTTGACAAAAATATTTCTTTTTAAGTAGTATTTGGCAATTGCCCCATATATTTTTAATGTCCATCGAATTGTGTAATCTATGAAGGTTTTTTTCTTAAATAAATATTTTAGATTTGTGATAGTTCTGTGATATTTTTGATTTACGTGTGAATAGGAGTGAGAAAAAGAAAAAAAAAAAACTCACGCAAAATAAATAAATAAATAAAAAATTTTTGTTTTATGTGCGAATAGGAGAGAGAAAAAGGAAAAAAACTCACGCAAGAAAAATAAATAAATAAATAAATTTTTGTTTTACGTGGAAATAGGAAAGAGAAAAAGAAAAAGAACTCATGCAAGAAAAAAAAAACATCTGACACAAACGGAACGTGAGTTATTTTTAAGTTTGTTTCTCTCTCATCTTCTGTATATATTTTTTATTTTATTAATCTTCATCTCTCTGTCTCTCTCCTTAAATCCACTTCCACGATAGAGATGTTCTTATATGACCACTATTTTCAAGGTAAAACAAAAATGAAATAGAAAGAAATCGAGTCTTTTCCCTTTTTTTAGAAAGATAATTAAACCAAAACAAAAAATAAATAAATCTATAAACATGTGTTCTACGTTTTTTATCAAGGTGTATTTATTTGGAACTTATAAAGACATTTTAAAATTTGTTTCACTATAAGATTTGTATAAATTTTCTTTTATTTTTATTGATTTTTACATATATGTTGGGAGTTTTTAAAAGTTTTGTGAAATCTCATGTTTAAAGATGAGATTTGGTATATATAATTAACTTAGAAGTTTAGGAAAATCCAGTCAAATTACAAATCCAAATAGTAGACTTTTTAAATACCTCGTGACAATTTAAAAATTCAAAATATCTCAAATGAATACCTTTAGACTTTTATGGACATTAAATAATTCTTTAGAAATTTCAATTAAATACCTCAAAACTTTTATAAATTTTAAAATATCTTAATTAAATACATCAGAATTTTAAAAAATTTAAAATATCTTTAAAAGTTCAAAATCAATACACCCCACAAGTCTTTTTTTTTTTTTTTATTGCATCAAAATTAAAGCAAACAACTCTCGAACATTTTTGGTTACTTGAATGGGAATGCATCATGCATGCAATGACAAAGATATACATCCAACTTTATTCTCATAGTTGTCGATCCCGAGTATTCTCCACTCATGTACTTGAGTTTAAAACTTGCAAACCAAGCATCACATTTTCTTAAAAATAAAAATAATATAAAATGTCACAACTCATAAATACGTGTAAAACGAGAATTTTACTTAAAAGTGGACGCTTTTGAACTGTCGTGATGGCTATACAAGATAAAATCTCTAACAATGAGTAGTTGAAAAACCCAACGTTGACATTTGTCTACGATTTCAAACCCCTTTATTCCTATTTTGGTTTCAACACCATCAATTTTGCGGCGTTACCTAATTTTCTCCAAGGGGTATGGATGAAAAAATCATTTTTTTTCTCAAGCACCTAGTTACGATATCTAACTTTTAAAGTGACAATTAAACCTATACATTTTTTGCCTGCACGTTGACCCACTAAAAGTATATGTAACGTATATTAAGTAAGGCTGTTAAGAGAAAAGGAAAAAATCAAAAAATTAGAAAAATAGAAACGCCTGAACTAAAAAATAGGGTATTGCTCGTAATTATGTAAATTGACGGGTCTAATTTGTTATTGTTAATTTCTAGGGGCAATTCTCATATGCATATAAATGTTTGACTCCAAATACTTTAATGAAAACATTAACTTCCAATCAAATCAATTATCTCCTCATTTTATCTAAATTACTACATAAGAATACCATATTATCTTTATTAGTTTTTTTTCTCAATTTTCCTTTTTTTTATTCAACATTTAATACAACCAAATTCCATACTATTACATGACATTTTCATACTACTCACTATCATTGCCATCAGCCGTTAGCGTTCGAATTTTATATTACACTGTGCATTTTCATACTAAATAGTGCAATTTCATACTTGTACTTGTATACAGTTGGAATTCCATATTATACTATTAATCATTATAGGCAAGATTTCGCACTATTCCATTAGATTTATACTATATCATGTAATATTTTATACAATATGTCATACTAAAATACAACCTTATTTTTCCCATTATGTTTATAATCTCAATTTCCTACTATAAATGAAATTCAAACTATATTATGGATTTTATACTAAAATTTTATAAAATCAATAAAATCTAATAATATTATTATCAAATCACGTACTATATTTTAACGTCATACTACCATTATCAAATTCACAATTCTACTAAGATTTTCAAAAAAAAATTAATAAGATTTCATATTATATTTTAAAATTCTTACCATTATCAAATTACATATCAACCCTATTTAATTGCAAATTACATTATATTTTTTTAAAAATTTTTTTTAAATTGAACTGTCAAATTTTATAATAAATTCACAAGATAATTACTCATTCAATTTAGAGCAAAATTTCACACGCCACATTACAAGAGAAATATGGGAGATATATAAATATACATTTTTCTTGGGAGATATATAACTATACATGTGTGTATATATATATATATATATATATATATTATCATTGTAGTAGTTGTTGTTGTTAGGTTTTTAGGTATAGAGGTAATTTTGATCATTTAATTTGTAATTTGAATTAAATTGAAAAATTTTGACTAAATAAAATTACATATTTTTCATTAGAATATTTGGCAATTAGTGATAATATGAGTGTAGTAAATAGAATTTTTTCCTTAATTTTACGAGTTGATGTTGTTATTATTTGAGTGATTTTTCATTAAAATATTTACTAATATAACAAAATACTAATGTTCCTAATTTGTGTTGATTACATGTTTCCATAACAAGATAGTCAAGGTAAATGACCGAGTAATGTAACCACAAGATAATCGAGTATTTTAACTAGACATCGGATAATTAATATCCGACTTTAATTTCTTATTCGCTTATTCCTTATAAACGATATTAATAAGTTCATGATATAAACATAATAAAGTCTCAGTTATAGTGGGACCATTGCAGTACGTCGAATATTCTAATTTGTAATATCGCGGTCACTTCCGATATGAATTTAAATTATCAATTGTGAAATCTATAATAAGCTTAATACACATGTAATTTGGAGATTGTGGGTGTTTGCATTAAGTAACTTTTGACCAGGTTTATACAAAAGAGTCATTTTCAGATTTTTGTCATTCTCCCGATCTGATTAATTTACTGTCCACTCACTCACGCATTCATCTTTAATTTTGTTTTGTGTCCATGAAATGACAAATAAGGTGCCGTCAAGCTTTTATGGTCTTCGTGAAGGGCCCCATGATAATGGGTTTGTATTTGTTCAGTGATTTTCAATTTCATTATTTTTTATTTAACGAAAATAAAATAATTGTAAAAGCGACAAAACAAATACTCACTTTTTAATCTTAAAAATCCATGTAACAAAATATACTTGAAATTGTAACCAAACATTTTTTTTTTTCCAAATATAATTTTTTTTCCAAATATATTTAATTTTGGCATTAAAGTATATAATTTTTGAAAAATTCATTTTCCAATGCTTGAAATTTGAAATTAGACATTTAAATATCCTCGGGTAGAATTAGAATAATAAATAATAAAATAATAATTGAAGATTTTCTTAATCAGTGCTTGTTTTAATCAGTGCACCATCTGACAATCCAATCCAGCTGTTTTTCCTTTTTCTTTTCTTTGTGTTGATCTATCTATCCAAGGCATCTCTCTTTCTTTCTTTTTCTCTCCAAATAAATTCCTCTGTCCAGAACCTTCATGCATTGTCAAAATTGAGTCCATATGTTGAATGTGAAAACTGGCATGAATAAGATTGATTTCCATTCTAAGTGAGATTGGAAAATGAATATTAACAAAATAAATCGTGTATTTCTAATAATATTGTTAACCTTAGATGTCTTTTTAATATTATTTTATTTTATTTATGGGTTGTGGGATGTTAATAATTGTTAGAACTATTTATTTGAGGTAATAATAAGATATTTAATGAAAAACCTCAAATGGTGAAGGATTAGGCTATTCCCAACCTTTATATATACAAAATTCTTGTGAACAGAACTAAACAAAACTGCATTATTCCAGAGTCACAATGAGGCAAAGAACATAAAAGACAAGTAAGACTTGATCAACTCCAACGGCATTGATCTTTTAATTATTTTTTTAGTTTCTTTTATATTTTCTCATATAACACGCGAGCTTGCGTAAAATTGGCATATAAATATAAATATAGGAATTTGGTTGCTTCTAATCTAATTATTATTTTGTTTTTCAATAGACGGAATTCATTAATAAAATCACACTTATGACTATGACCGACATGATCACCGTAACACACATTTATTTCCATACTATCTTGTATAATCAAACCATTATTATTATTATTATTATTATTATTATTATTATTATTATTATTATGTCTTAAAACAAGTATGATGCTTTGGCGTACATAGATCATTATTGATTTGATAGATTTACTTTTTTTTCTTACTATTGTTAGTTTTAACAATAAAAATATTACTTTAAAAGAAGAAGAAGTCGCTTTACGTGTTAATCAATATTTAAGTAAGTTAAAAAAATAATTGCAGATCATATTTTCCTTTAATATTGTAATTTCTTACTTTAGAAGTGTTAATTTACATCTTACATGAAAAGTTTTTTTTTTAACAATTATTAATTAAGGCTTCAAAATGTAATTTGTATATTAAATAAAACTATTAATTTATTTTTATAAATTGTCACTCCTAGTCTCAAATATAGCATCCTGGAAAAAGAGTGGTACGTTTAAAACTTAAAGAGTGACACAAAACTTTAGGCTTAAATGTACCGCCTTGCAAAAAAAAAATGGTACATTTAAGCCTTAAAAAGTGACACTATTTTTTTTTTTTTTTTTTTTTTTTTGTGAAATGTAAACAATTATAATCAAAAAATGACAAATTTAGTAAATAAAAGAATACATCCTACAAATTTGTTCCATATGACAGTTACATACAAATTTTGTCCCTTAAAAAAATCAAAATTTTCATATAGTTTTTTTCTCTTGCACCTATTTTCATATTGTAAAATTTTAAGATTATAAAATATAGAAAATAAATATAGTATCGTGAATATATCATGCTCCCCTCCCCACCCTCCTCTGTAGTACTTTTCAATTGATCTACCGAATTTCCCTAAAATACAAGTACTTCAAAATAGAACCTTTTCACTGAAAACGTGGGTATATACTACATGCTCCACTTCTTGTAAAAAAATAAATAAATAAATAAATAAATAAATCTAATTAGTTGAAATTATCACCCTTTTCGGCTTTTCCCCTAACTTTATAGCCCACATATTTTAAAACCCCATATTCTCATAATTGAATATTAGTTGACTATAGTATGATTACTTTTGCTACACTCTACTTCCCTTAAGTGGAATCAATCAAGTAGTGGGGTTTTACACTTTAACTATTTCATGAGATTGAAAGTTCACATTTCTCCTATTAGAAACAAAGTCAAATTACATGGGTTTTTACTGTTGAAAGATACTCGTCTTTTTTTTTATTTATCAAAGAACAAACTAATTAAATTGGTTGTTGCTTTTTACTTTTTTTATTTCCCCCCTTTGTTTTTGTCTTTTTGAATTTTTCTAGCCTTACTCTAAAGCTTGCTTATTGGTGGTATTGTGTCAATAGTGCTCAGTTCAGTGCACAAAGTTCGTTAATTCAAGTTTAGGTATGAGACACAGACATCCAATATAATGTTGGTTCTAGAAGCCAGAGTACCATGTACATATAGTAGTCGAAACTTGAATGTTCACGCCAAGCAAAGACAGACGCATAAATTTTAACATGCGGTGAGACGTAACATTAGAAACCGGAAGGAACGTATAAATGTCTTATTAAGAACTATTACAAATAAAAAGCATTGTTATTGATAACAATTATTTTATATATAATAATATATGAGATATTGTATTTATTGAATGATTATTTCGGTATTAATATAAATATATTTTATATATTATTATATATGAGGTATTGTATTTATTAAATAATTATTTCGATTATTTATAATTATTCATATAAATATTCTCGTAAGTAATGTTATTATTGATAAGGTGGGATGTCAATAATATAGCATCACTCTTAAAACAGTCCCGACTAATAATATTAAAATTGAGATATTTGATGATATAATATATGTTGGTGTGTGTACTGCTTCACATTCTTTCTTGGGAAATTATCAAGATTTGAATATATACATACATACCCACACAATGCATCACATTTTTAGAAAATACATTTCTCACGACTGCTAATAATTATTATTCGTGATGGACACATGGATACTTTAGATAGTATTGATAAACCTTACTAATGAACTATTTATTGTATGTCTATAAACTCATTTGTGTATAAAGTGTGTGATGATTCTTTGACTTGAACTCAATAAGCACATTGTGTATCGAGTGATGTGCTTAAATCATAATCAATGAGTACACTCGATTTAGGGTATATATGACTTGTGTTGGATATATATCATGATGTAGATAAAGTGGTAGTCGAGCCAAGAAAATAATTCATTGCTTGATTGGAATTTCGAGAGAACTCACTCAAACTTTATATTTGATCGGCTAAAGTCATTGGTCAATGCAAGAGTCATGTTCATTATAGTAATTTGAGTATGATATAATCGTCATTGGAATTATAATTTGATATCAAAGAATCTGTTGATATGTTCTAGGGTTATGAAGTTATAATCTGATGATCGACTCGATTTCATGATCGTAAGTTTATTCCATACCAGACGAGCCCATAAATAGGGTTATATATATTCTCAACTAATAAAAGTGAGATAACACTACAAAAAAAAAATAATTGCCGACGAAAATTACCGACGGGCACCTACCCGTCGGTAAAAGGTCGGCATTACCGATGACTTTTTTGACGGCATAAGTTTCGATGGACACGGACCCTCGTTATATTTGTCCGTCGGCAAGTCCTCGGGGCCGACGGAGCATGTCCGTCGGCAAGTTTTTAAAAATAAAAAATAAATCAGATATTAACTGCCGACGGAAACAAGTCCGTCAGCAACGCCAGTTTTTATTTACCGACGGATTCTTCCGTCGACAATGCCAGATTTTTGCTACCGGCAGATTTACTGACGGAAATCTGTCCATCGGTAAACTTAATATAAAAAGAGGCCTGGTTGTGGACAGATTCATTTAGCAACAACCAACAAAAAAAATCGCAAGGAGGCTGGGAATCGCCAAGGGAGCCATCACCACCGCCGGAGCACCGTCAACATCACATATTAAGGTATGTTATCCTTTTAATTCAAATTTAATATTTTTTTTTTAATTTAGAGTTTTAATTTAATTTGATTTGAATTTAGGAATTAGGTTTTGAGAAATTTAATTGGGGGCTCAAATTAGGAATTTAGGCTTGATTTATGCATTTGTGAATGATTTTAGGTTTAGGGTCCATTTATGCAATTACGTTTTATTTTAAGGTTTAATTTGTAATTATTTATAAATTGAATTCGATTATAAATATTGTATAAAATTAGAGCTAATTAGGTCGTTAGTATTCATTTAAGGTTCATTTATGTAATTAGGGTTTAGTTTATAATTATTTATAAATTAGCATCGATTATATACATTTGAATTAAATTAGGGCTAGGTAGGATTTGATTTGTACTTAGGGTTCAATTGTGAAATTATACAATTATCTTATAAAGTGTATGTGATGGTGATTTTTAAATGCCTTGATAATCGGTTGTATTTAAAGTATGTTATGATTTCTTGTTATATATATTATGATTGATTGATATTGTGATTGATTCGGTAGTTTTCGGTGATGACGTGGTGTACGGTGCCGGCGGGAGGTTTCGTCCCTCCAATAACGGTTTTCAAAATTATTTTAAAAAATGATGGTGGTTTTAAAAAGTTTTCAATTGTTGGGGATTGTGGTTTTGAAATCTGTGGTGATCGGTATGTGGATGTTGTGTTTAAGATATGTTATGGTTTGTTGATATTTTATACATGTGATTGATTGGTTGATATTGTTGTTTTTAAATTTTGTAGATTAATATAGTAAGAACAATAGGGAGTTTGATTAAATTTTTTTGTTTAATTCGATTTAGTATCGAATAGGGAGTTTAATACTAAAGTTGAATTGTTCCCTTTTAGAATACGTACCTTAGACCCGTTTAAAATTTAGTATCTAATAGAGAGTTTGATACTAAATTTCGAACTATCCCATTTCTCCATCGGCAAGTTCTCGACAAATAACTACATTGAGAATATATTCCCAGTGAAATCTTCAATATACTTTTGAAGATTTTTGCTCTTTTTTAGAAAAATCTCGATAAAACATATTTTGCACTAAAAATTAAATAAATATTAAAATCGAAAGAGGATAGTAAGTTGATTTGTTGAAAAAAGGCACTCGTATTTAATTAGAAATATAGGTTTCGATTTTATTTTATTTAGGCATAGTTTAGGTTATTGTGTTAAGTTATATATATATATATATATATATATATATATATATATATATATATATATATATATATATATATATATATATATTATTGTATATTGTACCTGCATGGGAAGGCCGACGAACTATTTGCGTTTGGTGGATATTGTTGTGAGCAGTGAGCTTGCGCACGTCGTTTACTAAATCCTCAATCCCGACTTTGTACACTTCAGCGAACTTATCAGACTCTAATTTTTTCAACCTCAACTCATCGATAATTTTATTAGATTCAGTCAAATCCTCGATCGTCTTAACAACATCCGATTTCTCGTGATTCAAATTCTCGATCTTTAAACTAATTGTTACAATCATCGTGGCCCTATTCTTGGGGCTTGACCAGTTACCCGAGTATCGAACAGATAGTTAATCTCATTATTAATTAGAGAGTCATAAATATAAAATATTAAATTTAATAACAAATCTAGCATTTGGCACACGATTGAAAAGCTGGTCTTAACAATTTCATGAATTTCTCCCTAAGTTTTTTGGTGTTGAAAAGATGGGGTGATGTGGAAACATGGGTATATTGGTTCTTTTGTTGGGCATGTTATGATTAGTAGTGGTTGTTGTTCCTAGGTCTCTAGGTTTTCTTTATGTAATCATTTGTTATAATGAAGAAATGATTACATAAAGAAACCTAGAGATATAGGAACAACAAAAATACTAATCATGTTTATGAATCTCTAATTAATAATGAGATTAACTATCCGTTTCGATACTCGGGTAACTGATCAAGCGCCAAAAATAGGACACGATGATTGTAACAATGAGTTTAGAGATCGAGGATTTGAATCATGAGAAATCAGATGCTGTTACTAATAAAAATTATCGATGAGTTGAAACTGAAGAAATTAGAGTCTGATAAGTTAGTTGAAGTGTACAAAGTCGGGCTTGAGAATTTAGTAAACGACGTGTGCAAGCTCATGCTCACAACAATATCCACCAAACGCAAATAGTCCGACCTTTCCATGCAGGTACAATATACAATTCTTTTATATACATATAGTTTTTTCCGACGAACATGGAAGTCGTTGGTAAAATTAAATTTTATTTATTTATTTAATTACTGACGGGCGCAAAATTCATCGGTAAATCAAAAAAAAAAAAAGGAATTCCGACGACAGCTTGCTGACGGCGTGATAATCCGTCAGCATTTATATTTACCGACAAAGGATTCGCCGACGACGTTGATCCGTCGGTAAGCCGTCGGAAAATCACTTACCAACAGCTTACCGACGGATGTGGCCGTCGACAATTCTGTTTTTTTTTTTAGTGTAAATTGATTAAGACATTAAGAGAAACACTTGATAAATCTTAAGTTTAATTGAGAAATTCTTTTGATGAAGGGATTTTCACCAAAATTATGTATTAAGGTCATGATCGCTGAGTTCAAGTGAATATTCATTATATATTGAGTTCATCCAACTAAGTCATACGAGCTTTGCTTGTATCATCATTAGATTGATGTCATATATATAAAAGTCGATAGGGTCACATTATATGCGATTACTTTTCTAATTTAAGAGTATATCAAAAAAGTATTAAATATTCAGTTAAAATTATAATTTTTAATTTTAATAATTATGATGTTAATTTTTATTTTATAGAATTTATTTAATTTTATCAAATTATATTTGAGTTTGATTATCTATATCTTATTAATAAAATTACTTGGATCAAAACTGTTTTAGACCCAAGTCGTGGATAGTCAAACCCTTTTTAAGGATAAGTTTTTTTTTTAATGTACCTGGTATAAATATAAAGAACTTTTATGGTGCGGTGCCGTGAAGGCACCATTTTTTACTTAATTAGAACCATTAGATCAAAAGTTGCTTATGAATAATGATAAATCAATGAATGTATATGCAGGGTTTGGGGGCATAATACTTTCACGGCATCGTAGTCATTTACATAAATATAATTTAAAGTCATTAAGTTGTTTTATGTGTTTATGAGAGAATATCATAGGTTTTAAGATTCACAATCTCAAAATCCTTTTTCTGATATATTTCCTAATTTTATTTACGGTAGCAACACACAAAGGTTGGAGCTTGTCGTGTGAATACCATTGAACTCAGATCTGAAGTTGGAGCTTGCAATCGAAAAATTAATCGTATTAATACTGAAATAGATACACTGTAAGATTTTCATGTTTTCTATATTTGTTTATTGATAAATATAATTGTTCACATTAATTTATTGGAATCAAAATCTTTTTGAAACTTTCACTACACAATCATTGTATTCGTCCTTATGAATTCCAACACCAATAACCCTCACCAGCCTCTAGATCCGTCACTAATATAATGCTAACTGCATAAGTTGTGACCGCATTCGAATTGGAGGACGAACGGACGGCATGGTCGATAATCGAGCTTAATTTTATATACAAAGATAAAATAAAGCAAAATGATGAAGGTGGTTTTGTGATGCACAAAAGCAATGATCTTTAGCATAGAGGTGAAGTCGTATATCTGTTTGCAGTATTAAATTGTGAATCGAGTCCACTTTGTGGTGGAGGCATGGATTGAAGTTCTGTATAAGGGCATTAATTATTATGAACTTTTCAAAAGATGCTTTGGAATCATCCTTTGTTCTTTGGCGCAATAAACGTTTTAACACATTAATGTACATATATAAACTTCGTTTTAAATATCTTCTAATCACAAAAGTGAATGAGTTTACGTACCTATTTCCAATTATGTACGTATTTTAGATCGTTTGGAAGCTAATACGATGTAAGGATTGGAGGATTTTTATTTTAAGTTATCTCAATGAATCTTTTTATATTCTCAAGTCACCTTTTTTCCTCTTAGTAAACAAGTTGCTCAGGTTGGATTGGAGCCTAACTTGGTCTTTGATTTGGCAACCCTTATTGATCAAACTCTAGTAATCATGTATTCATAAACGGATTATATATTGACACCAATTCAAAATGCAGAAATCACTCTTAACCCTAAAAATACACAACTCACGTAAAAAACATAAATGCATACACAAAACTAATGTGTAGAGAAGGCGGAGAGGACCCATCGGGAAAAGCCATGGCTTCGTCGGAAAAAGTCCAGTGAAGAAAACCTCTGACTAGTTCGTCTCTCGCACCTCCTTTTGCCGTCACTACAAAAAAAATGCCATTTGACATGTTTGCACAACTAACCTGTAGAGAAGGCGGAGAGGACCCATCGGGAAAAGCCATGGCTTCGTCGGAAAAAGTCCAGTGAAGAAAACCTCTGACTAGKTCGTCTCTCGCACCTCCTTTTGCCGTCACTACAAAAAAAAAAATGTCGTTTGACATGTTTGTTGACGGTCACGCCTGTCAGTATTTTTGGCGTCAGCAAACACTTTGCTGATGGGTCTGACCCGTCAGCAAAGCCTCTGACCATAATCCGATAATCGTCAGCATTTGCTGACGGGTAGGTTAATCCCGTCAGCAAACTTAAATAATGTTGACGGGAATCAGTCATCAGCATTTGCTGACAGGCCCAATCTGTCAGCATTTTCAAATAAATTTATTTTTAAATTTAATTTTATTTGATATTTTTACCTGTATTTATTTCACAAATCAATAACTCAATACGAAAATTAATTTGCATTTCCTAAAGGAATATAAAATTAAAAATAAAATATAGTTAATTAACAATTATATCGTATAATGTATAAAACATAAATAAAGTACCAAACATAAGTATTATTTGTTCCTAAATCAACTACACCGTAGAACCATCATCATCATCGCCATCGTCATCGTCATCATCATCATCAGCTGGAGTATCAGAGGACGGTCGTCGACGTCGCGCCATTGCTGCGATGACTTCCTGCATCACCCGGTCACGGAGAGCCGCCTCATACTGGAGCTGCTGATGTGTATAAAGATTTTATACTTATCGATGTTAAATGCTGCTCTTAAAATCCGTGATGTGATGTTTCAACACTCGTGAGCTCTATTTCAATATCACGTCTTTTCAAGCATACTCGGTTTTTGTTATAATTTGGTAGAGTACACTATATAGTACATAGTGACTTTAATTAATGTATATTGACTTTTGAGTACAACACGCTAAATGGACCGACTATATAAAGCAAAGGGCATATCTATAAATCCAACTTCATTCATAAGTTGCACCAATCGGCTATCAATCAAACAAACAGTGTAATAATTAATGCAACTACAAAAGCATTAAGTAATCTCAATCTCAATCAAACAAAGTATTTACTTGTCGATCACCAAGGCATTTGAAAAACCCCACCACGCACTTTTTAAAATTTTTTAAAGCCACCATCACATTTTGAAAATAAAATTTAAAATCCATTATTGGAGGGACGAAACCTCCCGGCCAGCGCCGTACACCACGTCATCACCGACGTCAACCTCAACCAATCCAAACATAAATATTAATTAAACATAACTTGCCGATCACCACGACATTTGAAAACCACCAAATTAATGATAGTTATACAATAATACCTCAATTAAACCTTAATTACACAAAAACCCCTAAATTAAACTCTAATTATACAAAAATACCTAAATTAAATATTTATTATACAAAAAATCCTAAATTATACCCTAATTATATAATAAATCCTAAATTAAACCCTAATTATACAAAAACTCCAAAACTAACGATAATTATACGATAATACCTCAATTAAACCTTAATTACATAAAAGTCCCTAAATTAAACTCTAATTATACAAAAATACCTAAATTAAACCTTAATTATACAAAAAAAACCCTAAATTATACCCTAATTATATAATAAGTCCTAAATCAAACCCTAATTATACAAAGAAAAATCCTAAATTACTGATAATTATACGATAATACCTCAAATAAATCTTAATTATACAAAAATACCTAAATGAACCGCTAAATTATACCATAATTATACAATAATATCTAAATTAAATATTAATTATACAAAACCCCCTAAATAAATGATAATTATAAAAATAATACATCAATTATATACAAAAACCCTAAATTGAACCCTAATTATACAATAATACCTAAATTATACGCTAATTATACAATAATACATAAACTAAACTCTAATTATAAAATAACCCCTAAATTACACCCTAATTATATAATAATACCTAAGTTATACACCAATTATGTAATTATTTTATATAAATTTCGAAAATTAAAAATCTTAATTCATAAAACAATTCAAAAAAATTATTAAAAAAAAGAGAGAGGAGGGAATTTACCTTGTGGGCGGCGACTGGGGTTGCAACTGGGGCTGCGGTGGGCGAGCGGCGGAGGCTAACGACGGCTGGGACTAGGGCGAGGACTACCGGCGGTTGCAGCGGCAAGCGGCAGATGGTGTACGGGCGAGGCGGGCTGGGGCTGGCGTAGGTTTTTTTTCCTTCGTCTTTCCGTTCCTCTGAAAGTAGATCTAATCTACTTTAAAATAGATATGCTGACGGGCACGAAATTTGTCAATATATATTTATTTTTTTTAATATTGCTGACGGGCTGGTACTGTCAGCATTTTTTTTTAATTATGATGATGGGCTGATACCCGCCAGCAAAGGAGCCCATCAGCAAACCTGTCGTTGAGTTAAAATGTTGATGGCTTGCTGACGGGTAGCTGACTACTCGCTGACGGTCTTTGCCCATCAGCAAATGTCGCCCATCTGGAGCATATGTTGACAGTTTTTCTGCTCGTCAGCATATAACAGTTTTTTTGTAGTGCGTTATTGTATTATGCTGAAAGAGATGAACACAAATTCAAATACTAATTACCATATTTGAACAAACAAATGTTGAGTTCATTTCTCTGAATATGTTCAATATGTTTACAGACACTACACAAAAAAAAATTTAAAATATCAAGACCATTACCTAAGGGAAAATTACACTCGATAATAACGAGGAAATTATCGAGGGTGAATCTTACCAGGGGAAATACCTTCCGTAAGGTCACATTCGGTAAATCTTTCTGAAATACGGCGCCAATATTTGCCGCCATTATTACCAAAGGTAATATCAAAGGATTTCCGTGGGCAAATATACCGAGTTCCTATTCCTCTTGAGAAATCCCCAAAGCACTATATCCCTCGGTAAAAACCGAGAGGACTTATTTTCCCTCGGATATTTTAATTAAAAAATAAAAAGTATTTTTAAAAAAATATAATTGCATTAAAATAAATCATACAATATGATTTTACTCATGTAAGATGATTTTAACTTGACTTTTACTAGATAATTATCAACGAACATGTACGTATTGACACGTGTTGTGTAATTTGATCAAATTGTATCCACAATACGAGCAATCGACTTATTCCATTGGAATAGAAAATAATGAAGCGTCGTTATTTTTTTGAAGGTACTACGAGTTGGGTTTCGTTGTTTGATAACCACGAGAAAAGTAATTGATCGGTAAATACGTTTTTCTTAACTTAATTTCTTTTTTTAATTAAAAAAATCGAGGGGACTTATTTTCCCTCAGTCCTAAACCTAAAAATAACAGCAGGACACCCCAGCTACTTTCACTCTACGCACACACACACACACAAAAAAAAAAAAAATATCATCGTCCCCGCCTCTTCCGTCAAGCATTCGTTGCCGCTGCCACCTCCATCAATCGCCGAATCCGCCACCTCCAGCAGCCACGAGCTCGCTCCATCCGCCACCAACTCTCTGCATCCATCCGCCGCAAGCCGCCAACGCCGCTCCAGCCTCCAAGGTAAGTGGTTTTTTTTTCTTCTTTATTATATATAATTGTGTTTAATTAGGGTTTATTCTTGAATTAGTCTTGAATTATGAATTTATGTATTAATTATTGTTTTGTTATATAATTTGAGTTTAATTAGGAGTTCAGGGTTAATATGCAATTAAGATTTCATATAGAGTTTAATTTATAATTAGGATTTAATATAGGATATAATTTATAATTATGGTTTAATTTAGGGTTTAACTTGTATTTATGATTTAATTTAGGGTTTAGTTTGTAATTAAGGTTCGATTATATACAATTGAATTAAACTAGATCTAATTAGGTTTTTAGTATTCATTTAGGGATTAATTATACAATTAAGGTTTAATATAGAGTTTAATTTATAATTATGACTCGATTAATACAATTGAATTAAAATAAGGCTAATTGTGATGTTAGTGTTTATTTAGTGATTAATTATGCAATTCGGGTTTGATTTAGAGTTTAATTTGTAATTATAGTTTAAATTAGGATTTAATTTGTAATTATGACTCGATTATATAAATTTGAATTAAATTATGGCTAATTAGGTCGTTGGTATTCATTTAGGGATTAATTATGTAATTAGGGTTTAATTTATAATTATGACTCGATTATATACAATTGAGTTAATCTAAGGCTAATTAGGTCGTTAGTGTTCATCTAGGGTTCAATTATGCAATTATCTTTTAAAATGAGGGTGATAGTGGTTTTGAAATGTCATTGTGATCGGTACGTGGATGTTGTGTTTAATATATATGTTATTATTTATAATATTATATACATGTTGTGATTGGTTAGGTAGACGTCGCTGAGGACGAGGTGTACCGCGTCGGCCGGGAGGTTTCGCCTCTCCAATAATGGGTTTTAAAATTATTTTAAAAATGGTGGTGGTTTTGAGAAGTTTTAAAATGTAGGTGATGGTGGTTTTGAAATGTTGTGGTGATCTCTATGTGTATGTTATGTTTAATACATACTTTATGGTTTTTTAATATTATATACATGTTGTGATTGGTTGGGTAGACGTCGGTGATGATGTGGTGTATGGCGCTCCAATAATCAATTAAAAAGATTTTGATTGATAATATTCTTTGTTTTTACACTCAAACACTATACCTTAGACTCGTTTTGGAATTAGTATCAAATGGAGAGTTTGATACTAAATCCCGAATCGCCCACTTATTTGGACAGTTTGAAAACTTGATTGTAATATAACTTACTTATGTGTATGTATTTTTTTAATTATAAAATTTTTGTTTCAGTTACTCTATTTTGTTCTCGGGTGCACTACAATATATGTGTACTTAGAGAACTAAGGGGAAATATTGTCGAAATCTTTAGTTAACAAAATTCATATACTAAGACATTGCATTAGTGAATGTCAAGTTTTCAAATGGGACAGGGCCCTTACCAATAACTCAATCATTTTTAGCCACCCTCATACTGCCCGTTTTTTTAATAAATCAATATATCAATCGTGTAATTATAGGATGAATTTTGATCATAGCTGGATGTACAAACGAATCATCAACAGCTTCCTATCCCCACAACTCTTGGATGGAGTCGAGAGTTTCGTTGAATCTACTCAAGCACATTCCGCACATGAGATCGAGTATCCCCTAGTTAAACACCGATCTAATCCGAATCACTATATATGGATTTACCATGGATAAAGCTGGCCCGGCACCACGATTTTCATGTTGGAGGATGTTTTCATAGTTTTCGTGGTGTTGAAATGAATCAACGGGTTCATGGCTTGGTATTATCGGAATTCGATTCGATTGAAGGTTTCAATGTGTTTCAAGCTTTGAAAATAAAGAGAAAAGGAAAATAATGCAATTAAAAATAGCAAATTAAACTACAAATTGAAATAGCAAGTTGGTAGGATGCCTCGTCATATGCCTCAATATGTAAATGCAAAGCAATAATGAAAATAAGCAAGAAAATGCAATGTTTCACCAAGTACAAGCATGCATGCACAAGGTACAACTATGCATAAAATCCTAAATAAAGCAAATTAACTAAAATTGAAAGCATAGATGTAAAGAACAATGGAAATTAGCAAGAAAGTTTGAAACTTTAAGAAAAATAACAAGAAACAAAGTCTAGATCTAGGATTAAGCATGAAACAAAGCACAAAAATTTAATTCAAAATAAAGCATATGTAAAACTCAAATTCAAGACGATCCAAGAGCCGATCTATGACCTAGATGTGTCACTCATCTAGATTCCATAGCCAAATCATATGTTTCATCATGAAATCAAGTAGCTAAGAGAAAAGGCATAACATGAAGAACAAGCATGGAGATGAAGAACAAAGCATGGAAATAAAGCATAAAACATTAAATTGAAAGGAAACTTACTTGAATTAAAGGAAAAAGTAGCAAGCTTGAATTAAATTGCATCAAATTAAACAATCCAAAGGAGTATTTGGATTCTTCTTAGGCTTACAAACCCAAGGAGGTGCTTGAAATTAAATCGAAATCTAGAAAAGGAAATTACATGAAAGCTTGAAATTGAATTTAAAAACCTAAGAGAGAGAAATTAGATCTTAAAAACTAGAGAGATAATTTTTAATCCCAAACCCATCCTTGGGTTGGGAGAAAATGAGAGGTGTCCTTCAAAAATGAAAGAAGTCTACTATTTATATTACATTTAATTGGGTTTAAATGGGCCAAAATAGCCTTAGAGGCTTAAAACTCCCGGGTTTGACCAAGTTTGACCCGGAGGCACCTTCCTAGACCCTTGGCTAGCTTTTTGGCACATTTTGGCTCGAGATGGCTCGACCATGGCTCGATGTGGCTCGGCCATGGCCGAGCCTGGGCGCAGGTGGCCGGCAGGTTGGGGCCTGGGCGTGGGCGCTGGGCCTGAGCTGGGCGCTGGGCGAAGCTTGGCGCGAGGGTTGGCGAGCCAGGGCGAGGGCTGGCAGACGCTGGGCGCTGTGTGGCGCGAGTGGGCACGAGGCAAGGCGAGGGGCTGGCGACGCTGGGCGCTGTCTGGCGCGAGTGGGCAGAGGCCAGGCTGAGGGCTGGTCGATGCTGGGCGTGTGCTGGCGAGAGGCGCGAGGCAAGGCGAGAGGCCGCGCGCAGGCGCGAGGTTGCGCGCGCGGAGCGTGCGAGTGCTGCCGGGAGATGCCGGGCGTGTGCGGGCGGGATGGCGCGCAGGCGCAAGCGGGCGCTGCCTGGAGATGCTGGGCGCCGGGTGGCGCGAGACTAGGCCAGCATTCCAGAATGTTTGGGCATTTTTGAGGCCTCTCTTGGCCTGAATTTTGGTCCTCAATGCCTTAGCGTATAAATAGAGATTTTGAACATAAAAACCCAAGAATTTCACCAAACCTCAAGGTAATTGAACCAATTAAACCAAATTAAATACAAAGTTGGCAAGAAACACGAAAAACAATAAAACAAGAAAAACGACCTAAAAACTTAACGAAAAACGACTCAAAACTACTAAAATCAATATAAAAATCTATCTAAAAATACGAAGAAAAACGCAACAATTACATGCAAAACAGAGGACCATCTTATATCACTCCTAAAAAATTATCAAATGCGCATATCAATATGGTTCAAGATGCAGCTAGTACCAATCTTAACGTGGTTGCCGATATAGAAGAGCCGTCGAACCCTGGGGCTAAAAATTTTTATGACATGTTGAAAGTCGGAAACCAGCCCTTGTATCTGGGGTGCGAGGGACATACTCAATTATGTCTAACTTTCTATCTCATGAATATGAAGTCAGCGAATCACATGTGTCGGAAATGTTATGATCAATTGAGTGAATTAATCAAAGAGATTGCTAAGGGGTATGGGCTTACCGGTCAAGAAGATAGATTGTTATAAAAATAATTATATGATCTACTAGAGAGACGATTCCGAGTTGACCAACTAAAATTTTTGTAATGAACCTCGGTTTAAACCCGTTTCTCACGGCAATTCAAAAAGATAGAAGGCTCGCATCGTGTATAAGAAGATGTACTACTTTTCATTAACTCCCAGTCTGTAGAGGTTGTACGCATCTAAGGCGATAACAAAGGATATGAGGTGCCATGTTGAGCACATGGTTGAAGATGGTGTTATGCCCCACCCATACGATTCAAAAGCTTGGAACCATTTCAACCAAACTCATCTAGATTTTTGCAGCTGAAACTCGAAACGCGAGGTTGGGTCTTTCTATAGATGGTTTTCAACCATTTGAAAGTTTTGGTGCACAATATTCCTCATGGCCTATTATAGTTACACCATTTAATTTACCTCCGTGGATGTGTATGAAAGAACAGTTCATGTTCCACAGTGTTCTCGTACCAAGACCAAAGAATCCGAAAAATAGGCTCGATATGATTCTACAACCTCTAATTGGCGAGTGGAGTCAGTTGTGGATGGTTTGGGCTCCCTCATATGATATCTTTAAAAAATAAAATCTCCAATTGCGAGCAACCCTTATGTGGACAATAAGCAACTTTCCTACGTATTCTATGTTATCTGGTTGGAGTACGGTCGATCAAACAACTTGTACATACTCTATGGATTGCTTAGATGCCTTCACTCTTAAATGCAGCGGGAAACAGTCATGGTTCTACAATCACCAAAAGTTTCTTGAATGCGGTCACCATTTTTAAAAGGATAAACGACGATTTCGGAAAAAGAAAATCAGCCGAGACCACACCACCAAATGCCCGGACGGGGAAAGAGATTTTGGTAGAGGTATAAAGATTGGGACTTCTGAAAGTTACTAAACTAGATGCAGCACTCGTTAATGCACAAATATCTAAAACCTAGTTGGAGGAAACAAAGCATCTTTTGGGATTTATCATATTTGAACACAAATTTGATTCGCCACAATTTAGATGTTATGCACATAAAGAAAATTATGTTTGACAATGTATTCAACACGGCGATAAATTTCAAAGGGGAGGCCAAGGACACTCCAAAATCAATGGAAGAGTTAAATGAGTATTGTAATTGTTCGGAGCTGGCGCCAGACTGATCGAAAAAGTGTCCTAAAGCTTGTTACGCACTTGATAAGTTGTTAAAGTTTGCATTGTGTGAATGGGTTAGATGCTGGAATTCGTAGAGACGAACACTATGCTCGTGCAATGGAAGTTTTAAAAGTTTAGATCAAACAGATCCATATTGTGAATGAATTTATTTATATAATAAATAAACAAGAGAAAGCGTGAAAACCTTACAGTAAATCCAGATCCAAGCTCAATATTAAGGTATCCACGTAATTAATTCTTCAACTGCAATATCCAACTTCAGTGTATTGCTACCGTGAAGAAAACTAGGAAATCTCATAAAATCTCAAGAACTCCCAATCTCAAAATCAAGAGGATTTGCTAAGATGTTTTTCTAAAAACTCTCTCATAAACTTATGACTTTATGTTTATAATAGGTACATAAGAGAACTCTAATCCTAAAAAAGTTTGGATTGTCCAAGACATGCGCTGAAATAATTTTGGCCAGGTACCTTTATTAATATAACATAGATAATTAAATCTAAATCCAATATATTTAATTAAATAATTTCTATCAAATAAAAATTAACATCATAATTATTAACAATTAAATATTATAATTACAAATTAAATATTTTATTACTTTCTTGATACACTCTTAAGTCAAAAAAGTAATCACATATAGTGTGACCCTATAGACCTTTATATATGACATCAATCTAATGATGATCCAAACAAGCTTAGTTGGACGAACTCAATATATAAAGAACATTCACTTGAACTCAGCGAATTATAAGCTTTATACAAAACTTTGGTGAAATTCCTTCCATTTCGAATCACTCGATTAAGTTTAAGATTTATCTAAGTGTTTATCTCAATGACTTAATCAGTTTATCTCATATTTATTAGTCAACAACTAGATCATACTCAACTACTATATTGAATATTTCTCTTGTATTGGCCAATGACTTTAGTCGACCTAATATAGTGATTATGAGTGATCTCTCTCGAAATTTCAATAGAGAAATGAATTCTTTCTTGGCTCAACTACCAGTTTTATTTACATCATGATGTACCCAATACAAGTTATATCTACCCCGACAAGGAGTGCAAGCACTTTTCATGGTCAAAGTACATCACTCAGTAAAAAAGGTGCGTATTGACCTCAAGTCAAAGGATTATCACACGCTTTATACATTCATAAGTTTATAAATAAATAACAAATAGCTTATCAACAGAGTTTACCAATACTCTCTAAAGTATCTATGTGTACATCACGAATAACTATTATACGCAGTCTTGAGACTAACTACATTCTCTAAGAATGTGATGCAGACCACATGCCGACATATATTGTATTATCAATATCTCAATCTTGATAATCATTAGTCGGGGACATTTTAAGTGTAATGTTCTATCACGGACATCTCACCATATTAATGACAACATTAACTCATGGGAACATATATATAAATAATTGCAAACAATCAAAAAATAATTCAATAAATGCATTGTCATATATATAACGATATATATAATAATTGTGATCAAGTACAATGTCTTCAAATCTGATTGTCTCTAGGACATTAATACTTTCATTAGAAACCTTTGGTTTCTAGATGGGTATGCATCAAACTTGTGACGTTGCGTCAACAAGAAGGAATTGCATTTGACTAGGATGAAAATCCATGATTGTCACGTATTCATGCAAAGTTTGATACCAATAGCCTTTCGTGAACTGCTTTCTTCAAATGTGTGGAAGAATCTCATCGAATTGAGCTTGTTCTTCAAGGACCTCATGTCAACAGTCGTTCGCACCGAAGATATGAGTCGTCTAGAATATGACATTTTGTTAATCTTGTGCCAACTAGAACGAATCTTCCCTCCAAGTTTTTTTGACTCAATAGAGCATTTGCACATTCATTTAGTGTATGAAGCGAGAAGTTGTTGGCCCAGTGCAGTATATATAAATGTACACATTCGAGAGGTATCTTCAAAAACTAAAGAACAGTGTGAAGAACTAGGCGAGTGTTGAAAGGTCGATAGCAAATGCATATCTGGTTGAAGAGGTGTCAAATTTTTGTTCATACTATTTTGAAGATCACATGGTAAATAAAAGAACAAATTTGCATAGAAATGACAATAGTCAGGATGGTGTGGATGGCGATGACGAAGTTCCCTTGATCTTTAAAAAATATGGGAAAACATTTGGTACAAAAGAAAGAAGAGTCCTCACTGAAGCAGAATACAACGCCGCAAAGATATACGTCTTGCTAACTTGCGAAGAGGTCCAAGAAAATGTTAGGTAAGAATACTCTTTTTAGTTTTATAAGTAAATGTATATATATTATACTAAAACTTCTTTAATCATTTTTCTAACAACTGATGTATTATTTACACAGAGTGCGTCCGATGTCTCTAACCGAATATTGCAAATGATAGGATCAACAAAAATTTGGAAAATAAACTTGTCAATTGGTTCAAACATTATATAAGATGTTCAATCCCGATATGTATGTCATTTAACTACCGTATGTGTTTATCTAGTATATTTCCTAAATTAAAAATATTTTTTAACGTTATAGGCTAGAGATCCTTCAAATAATGTGATCGACGTGAACATTAGGAGCCTAGCAGAGGGTCCATCACAATGTGTGAAAATGTATACTGTATGTAAAATAAATGGTTATTGGTTTCAGACAGCCGAGCATGGATCTAACAAATCAACATCGAGTAGTGAAGTTTTCATTAAAGGATTAAATTATGTGGCTACCAAGTATGATTATTATGGTCATCTCATAGAAATTGTAAAGCTCGAATACACAGGGCAAATGGAGAAAAACACACTATTTTTCAAATGCAACTAGTTTGATCCAACACCTATAAATACAAAAGTTCGTCCACATTATAAGCTTGTCGATACCAATCACAAGTGTAGATTCAATCAATATGGACCTTTTTTACTTGTTGCCAGGTTATACAAGTATACTATTATTCATATCCAAGTTTGAAATGAGACAAGTTGGACTGGTGGGCAACGTGTAATATTAAGGTGAGACTAAATATTGAGTTCACAATCTAATAAAATTGAATTATGTCGATTTCTAATTGCACGACCCCATTGATAAAGACGTGGATGAGCTTGGTGATGAGGCAGATGATGATACAAAAGAAGAGTTACTCACTGATCAATATATAGACCAAGACACAAATGAAGATGAGTTTGGTGATAACTTAAATAGTAAAAGTGTCGATTAAGATGATTAGTTTAAAAGGAAGTCATTGTGGTTCAAATACGTATGTCCATATTGTAAAATGCACTTATTTTAGTTAATTGATTTATATTTGGATATTTTAAAATGATTGTGTGTGTTTATTATATAAAATGCTCATATTATATTTATTTTTATCAGATGCCGAGGGGTCGTGGACATGGGTCCAGTCTAGGTTGATCAGATTCGGAGTTAGCTAATCATTTAGATGATGTTGATGATGATTACGTGGGCCTTGGTGCTGAAATTCATCGTGGACACCAGATACGGCTACATCAATACCGTCCGATGCGGGTACATCCCGACAACCCTCGTGCGCACCAGAGATGCGACACTTTATTTATGTTTTCAGAAATAAGTAAGTAAATTAATAATTATTCTATTTATTATTCTTATTAAATAATATTTATAACCACAAACACAATTACGGACTAGATAGCAGGGAGATCAGACTGACCCACATATTTTGAGAGATCATGGAGAAGGAGCTCCATTCGGCCAGGTGGTAGTATAAGGCGGTCCTTGAGCATATTCGTTGATTGTGATGGGACATATTTCAGGTAACTAATATATTCGTGTCTAAATTCATTAATCATTAATGTAACTTGAGAATCATATATCAGTTTAATTATAATTATTTTATTTTGTAGGATTATTGTTATTGGGAAACGGAGTTGTATAGTAATGGAGAAGTGATGATTTCATTTTATCACATAATGGGAGACAAGTATGGAAAGTGGATTAACGAGTATAAGCAGACTCGTGATCAAACTAGCCATCCGCCAAGGATAATTGACGAAGGCGTCTGGAGGTAAATTATTTTTGTATGTCTTTTTATTGAATTACAGGTTTTGACAATTACACATGATTAATGATTTATCTATATTTCATGCATCTCAACTAGGACATGGAATGTAGAGTGGGATGATCCCAAGAACAAGAAAATATTCGACCAGTACAGTGCTAATAGGCAGAGCGAGCTTGCTGATCCGGGGACCGAGATGTAGAAATATACTGGGGAGGTCTAGATCTACGAAAAGGTTATTATTATGATATCATAAGTAACTTTATATCATATACAGGAGTGGGAGATGGGTGAGTCGCCCACTGCGTGTAATATTTCTGTACGTATGCGCTAGAAGCACACGTGGGTCGATACGAGATCTCGTAATACGAATGTAAGTCTCTATTAAATTTAAATAGTTATAACTTAACTTTTTTTTTGGTTTTCATGTATAATTTACTAATGGCTTATATCTTAGGTGGAGTACCAGTGATGTCTAAATGAGGCACGTGCTTCTTCACAAGACTCAGATAATGAGGTTGACGCTGACCTTGTTTATCTCGACGTTATTGGGTCGAATAAGGGTCGACATTACGACACCAGCTGCTTTAGGAAGTTGGTGGGTTCTACGAAGGGTTTTAAAGGCAACAATTCTTTCTCCTCCCAGCATGATAGGACTCAGGCGAGGGAACTCCATACACAGCTCCAGGCGCAAATAGAGGAGTTAGAGGCCACGAGATCAGCTCAGCAAGCAATAAAAGATAGGTATAATTAGTCTGAGCTATTACGTGTTCAGCTGCAGCAGGAGTTTCAGGCCCGAATGAACGCGTAGATGGCCAAGCTGTTAGATCGATTTCAACAGTATCCGCCACTCCTCCGATTGGATATTTTTGTAAACTTTTTATATATCTGACATTTTTGTTGTACAAATTGAAGCATTGTAAATTTTATGAAATTTATATGTTTAGCTAATTAAATGTCATTTATTAATGAATTTTTTTCATGTTTTGTTTTTAGTTTGTTAATTTTTATGGCTATTATAAATAAATATAGGGTCAATAATAGTAATTAAAAACAAAGAGCGGAGTACCGCCCTCGAAAAAACTGAGGGCAATATTCCCCTCGATTTTTCTGTGGGTCACATTTCCCTCAGTTTTTTTAGGGGTGTACTCTCTCGATTTTTCTGATGGGATATTGCCCTCGATTTTTTCGAGGCGTATGTTGCCCTCGGTTTTTTTGGAGATAATTTAATTCAAGTCTCGAGTGATTTAACAAAAAAATGATCTTTTGGTATTCCCCTCAGATGTTTATTGAGGGCTCATATTACCTCGGTAAGTTTTAACGATGAGGGTTTTATAGAGGGTAAATTGCACTAAGTATTCCCCTCGGTAAAGTGATTAACGAGGACTTTTTTGTCATTATCGAGGGATTTTCCCTTGGTAAAATACTGTCTTTTGGTAGTGAGAGATAAAAGCGACATGCATTTATAGCTTACATTTAGGTTTTCATTCATAGATAGAGCCTACACATTGCCTGGTACGATTCAGGCCATATCTAGCATCACGTGACACTACATAGCCGTTGCTAGGAATTGTTTGTCACAGGTAAAGCAGTTGTTCTTAGACTGTAGCTACACGTCAGTTGTCCCTATGTTGTTCAACTGAACAATGGTGAGTTTGACCATGGTTAACTCATGCCTCCTTCCTCTCGTCACCTTATGTGAATGTGCCTTAGGAAAAGAGCGATGGTCAGAACTATTATGGAGTCGGCGACACCCAAAACCTCTTACCATTGAAGAAGATGGAAAAGTAAAAAAAAAAACATGAGTTAGCGTGCAAATATGAATTTCCTAATGCCCTCAACACGTGTTCGTTTGCAACTTTTGAACACCTTGTTATGCCATCGAAAATCCCGATTCGAACGTGACTTAAGGCTTCGGGTTCGAAAACGAACGAGATGATATTTCATATCCTTTGGCAAACATTTTCGATAGTGACATGGTACCTATTTTCCTTCAGATTCGAACTTCAAATGGAGGCTAGGGTCTAATGGAGGCGACGGACTGATGGTTTAATGATGGAGGCGTCCGGTTGGTGATTTAATGGTGTGGAGTGTGTGTTTATTTTAAGGATTTGGGCGGATATTTTATTATTATTATTGTTGTTGTTGTTGTTGTTGTTGTTGTTGTTGTTGTTGGGTGTTTTCATAAGGTTAAGAGGTATCCATATTGTTGTGGAAATTATTTATTATATTTCAAATTGCTTGCAAATATATATTAAATAAAATGAAGTATGAATACCACTTGAATTAATATTAAATAAAATAAATTATATAAAGTGGAAAGGCTGGCCTGTAGGAGTCACGTCACTTGACGTTTTTCTAAGATCGTGATGGTTCCGTACAGGTTTTGACGGCACACCACCATCCCAAGATAAAACTCAAGAAGGTCAAAGTCGGCATCTTCTATTGTGGGCACGATCACAAGAAAACTATCAAACACGACCTTATCACGTGGTCCAAAATATTATAAAAGAATACAAGAGTTTGTTTGTATGTTTTGTATGCTCGTGTGTGTGTTTTCTAGACCCCTAAGTACTCCAATTTATAGTGTTAAAATGTCATTTGAAAATCAAGAGTCAAATGCAAAATAATGACCATTATGGGGGTGTTATAAAATTAAATTGTAGGTTACAAATTCATAATAATGCAAATACCATTTTGAAGTTTTAAAACTTCAAAATCATAACAATCCCCCACAAGGCTTAAAATTTCAAGATTATATATAAATCAATTATAGTTGGGCAACTACATACTATGTAATAGGTGCAGGAGCCTTTCGGGCTTGAGCCTACACTTAGTGTTGATGATTTCTATTTGAGAGAACCATAATGGAATACGTCTTAAATTATGACCCTTGATCAAATTTTCATACACCACACACATAGCATCGACATCAGTCTTTGTTCAAGCGGGTTAGCATTATTAATGGCCATGCGCTCTAATCTTGATTCTCATGACAGTCTCTAGGGTTCATCCAAACTCATAGCCACGACCTCATGGCAACTCTCATTCAGATGAAACCTCTACGTGTGATCTATACCCTGCGGAATTCCTGCCTCGATTTCATTAAGAATCATAATCCAAACTAATATCACACAATATAGCACTATCACCATAGGAATGGGAAAATTATCACTTTTATAAAGTTGTGCTAAATGAGTCACGCAATACAGGTTGTTTCTACCCATTGAACCTTCTTCACGAGTTCTTCAATTACAAAGGTTGGGTTACTCCTGGAGGTTACTCGCTTGTGGAATTAAGCTCATCCCCCTAGATGATTCAAAAATACCTTTATTAGGTAGACCTTTGGTCAAATTATCTGCCAAGTTTTTCTCAGATTTCACAAAGTCAAGAGATATCACATTTCTCTTCAACAAAGATTTTATACTTTTATTTCTTGCTTGTAAGTGTTTATTCATTTTTTTTATCTGAATGTATTTTTTTCAGAAGATCAATCACAACTTTGAAATCACAATGAATAGAAATAGCAGGTAATGGTTTTGAAATAAATGGAATGTCAAGTAATTCTCGCAACCATGTAGCAGTTATACAAGTAGTGTCTAAAGTTATTAATTCAACTTCCATTGTACTTCTAGATATAATAATTTTTTTTAAGATCCCCATGTTATTGCTGCTCCACCTAACATAAAAACAAACCTACTAGTTAACTTAATTTCAGAATTATCAGTGATCCAATTAACATCACTATATCCCTCAAGTACATTTGGAAAGTTTTGTAACATAAGGAAGAGTTTAAAGTTCCTCTAAGATACTTAAGTATTCTTTCTAAAGCACTCCAATAATCCTTACTATGATTATGTGTGTATCTACCAAGTCTCCCTACTGCTTAAGAAATATATGGTCTTGTTCTATTTGTGAAATATAATAATGATCCTATAATTTGAGAATAATTTAATTAAGATACGGGTTCTCCTAGTTTTTTGTGTAAATGTACATTTGGGTCATAAGGAGTAGACACTGATTTACAATCATCATAATTGAGTTTTATCAAGAATTTTTCAATAGAATCGGTTTGGTTTAATAATGTGCTTTCTTTTAGAATTTTAACTTTCATACCCAATATTATATGTGCTTCTCCTAAATCCTTCATTTCAAAGTTATCCGACAAATAAGTTTTTACATTTTTAATCAAACGTGAACCAAGAATTAATATGTCATCCACATATAAACACAATATCACATATTCAACACTTTCTTTCTTACAATATATGCACTTATCATCTTCATTTGAATAAAACCCAAAACTATATATAACAACATTAAATTTTTCGTGCCACTATTTTGGATTTTGTTTTAAACCATATAAGGATTTGGTTAATTTACATACTTTATGCTCTTGTCCTTTTACCTTAAACCCTTGAGATTGTTCCATATAAATTTCTTCATCTAAATCCCCATTTAAGAATGCGGTCTTGACATCCATTTGATGTATCATTAACTTATGGATAGAAGATAAAACTAATAAGAATCTAATACTTAAAATCCTAAAAACTGTAGAATAAGTATCAAAATAATCTATTCTTTCCTGTTGATTAAATCATCTAGCCACTAGTCTTGCTTTATATTTATCTATTGTACCATCATCTTTTAATATTTTTTTTCCTAGAAATCCATTTTCATCCTATTGATTTACTATCTATAGGTAAATCAGATAAAGCCCAGGTATTGTTTTGAATTATAGAATTATATTCATCTTTGATAGCTTCTTTGCAAAAAGGTGCATCCATAGAAGATATTGTTTCATCATAAGTTTGTAGATCTACTTCAACTAAGAATGTAATAAAATCATTTCCAAAACTCTTTTTAACCTTGGTTCTTTTATTTTTTCTTAATTCCACTAATGTTTCTTCTTTATTTTCTAAGTTTACATGAGTAGAAGATTCAAGTCTAGACTTACTAGGCTCGTGAGAAATTCTAGTTTTAAAAGGAAAAATATTCTCAAAATTAATATGTTGCATCTCAATATCAATAATTGTATCATTAGAAATTTCACTAACTTCAGAATTAACAACTATAAATCTATTTGCACTACTATTTTGAGCATAACCAAGAAAAATAGCATCTATAGTTTTAGGTCCTATTTTCTTTCAATTAAAATCAGGTATTACTACTTTTTTTAGATACTCCCACACTTTAAGAAAATTCAGTCTTGAATCCCTCTTTTTCCATAACTCATAAGGAATTTTATCGTTATCTTTAACAATAATTCAATTTAGTACAAAACAAGTAGATAAAATTGCTTCCCCGCACACATTCTGAGGTGCTCCAGAATTTAACAACATTGCATTAACCATATCCATCAAGGTCCTATTTTTCCTTTCATCTACACCATTTGATTGAGGTGAATAAGGAGATGTAAACTCGTGTATTATACAATTATCTTCACAAACTTTATTAGTTTTCCTGAATAATACTCACCCCCTCTATCAGGCTTAATTATTTTAATATTTTTCTCTATTTGGTCCTCTACTTCACTTTTATAAATTTTAAATTTTCCAAAAATTTCATCTTTAGATTTCATGAGATAAATGTAGCACTATTTAGAAAGCTCAGTAATGAATGTCACAAAATATTTATTCCCTCCTCTAGTTGGAGTTCTATTTGAATCACAAATATCACTATAAATTAATTCCAAAATAACTGAATTGTATGAATTGATTTATAAGTTTTTTTGTTTTTTTTTAGTTTGTTTGGATTGAGCACAAATTTCACACTTATGATCAACTTTTATTTCAGAGTTTTGGAACAAGTTTAGGCCCATAAGCCTTTTTAGCTTTATATTCCTAATGTATCCCAATCTTTCATGCCATGAAACATTAGATTGGACAATAAAATAAAATTATAACTTTCATTACTATCTCAAATTTAAATAATTCATCCTTACTAATCATTTTCCAACAAACAAAATCATTATTATGATTAATAATAACCTTATTTGAAAGCACTAAGAATACGATAAGATAATGATAATTCATTTGTTTAAGGGATGCCAATAACTTTAGTCTATGTTTTCATCTATGACAAAAATAAATCCAAGAATGATAACCAATATTTCATTTGGCTTTTTTTTTTATTCTTTTCATCTTTTAAAATTTAGTCCATCAAACTTCTCAGGTTTAACATTACTAGCTTCTTCATGTGATGCCATTACACTATTTTTTCAATTATTTTATTTAGAGATTTTATTTTAGGCAAACAAAAGAACAAGAAATAAAATCTGTAGGAGTCACAAATTCACAATGTCAAATAAAACACATAACATATATTTAAACAAGTTGAGTTCAGTTTTTTTTAATTGAAGGTTAACGACTATCAAATTATATCAAATAACTAAAATATTAAATGAAAAACAATAACTTAAAGAGATATTTTCAAATCAAACTCCATGTGTGTACGCATGATAAAATTCAACATTAAAATAAAATACTAGTAACAATTTAACAAATAAATGTCATGTGCAAATATAATAATCATAATATTTTTTTCTTTTTTTTATATACTAAATCAAACATATATACTGTCTCTTATACACATCTTATATATATATATGGGTGGGTTCCAATCATGGTTCTGAAAACCGGACCGGACCGGACCAGCCGATTCGATTGGAAACCGATCATCACACAGGTCCGGTTTTCATGTTAAAACCGTCGAGCTTGAAAACCGGTACAAGATTGGTCAAACCGGTCATGAATCGGTTAGACTGGTGAACCTGTACCGGTTGAACTTCGGTATTGTTGTTTTTTTTAATTTGCTTTTAAAAAAAATTGCTTTCTTATTTTTATATTAAATAAAAACAGACGGGATCTTATTTTTTTTTATTTGGAGTACAAATAAATACAAATTATGATGCTTAATTTATTTCATTTTGAAGTTGTTGGACTTGGAGTGATGATATTAGACTTGAACTATTTTATTTTGTTTCTCTTTATTGTAGTTAATTCAACTCCTATTTATTCATATACTCTTTGAATTGAAATTTAGAAAATTTTATAATCATATTTTTTATTAAGTAGTGCTTTTATTATACAATCACAGTGCTTTATTAATATTTCGATTATATACACCAATAGTGTTTTTATTATATAATCCTAATACTTTTAATCAGATAAGGAAATATACAAAAAGATCTGGTCCATCCATTTTATTAGATCTAAGGTTCATAATTGACCTTCATGTGTGTACGCATAATAAAATCCAACATTAAAATAAAATACTACTAACAATTTAGCAAATAAATGTTATGTATACATACATATATATATATATATATATATATATATATATATATATATATATATGCTACGGTGAAGTAAATTATTCACGGCCTTAGATTGTTGCAAATATATATTAAATAAAATGAAATATGAATACCACTTGAAATAAATTAAATAAAATAAATTATATAAAGTAGAAAGGCTGACCAGTAGGAGTCAAGCCACTTGACGTTGTGGCCTCCCTCCGTTTAGGTTTTGACGGCACACCACCACCCCAAGATAAAACCCAAAAAGGTCACATCTGGCGTCTTCTATTGTGAGCACGATTATAAAAAAACTATCGAATACGACCTTATCACGTTACCAAAAATATTATAAAAGAATGCAAGAGTTTGTTTGTATGCTTGTGTGTGTTTTGCTAGATCCCTAATTACTACTATTTATAGTGTTAGAATGTCATTTGAAAATCAATAGTCAAATGAAAAATAATTACCATTATACAAGTATTACAAAATTAAATTCTAAGTTACAAATTCAAGCAAATACCATTTTGAAATTTTAAAACTTCAAAAATCATACCCATTCCATTCATAAATTAATATTTAATATTACAATTATAATAACCTTAATCATCAAATTTGTATCTAGATGGAAACTAAAAGGGACTAGCCAGTAATTTTTAGAACAATAATTTTAAATTTTCAGTAAGGGGGCGGATATATATATATATATATATATATATATATATATAAACACTTATGATGTGGACCAAAATGTTTATATGTGATATTACGTGATGTATATGGTTATTTGTGGAAAGTGGTCCTATCTTTAGGAGAGGGTGTGCCTCCTGGAAGATGGGCGAGATGTGTTATGTTTTTGAGAAATGAACGAGTTGAAGGCTGTTCCTTAAAAGTAAGCGAATTGATGTATCGGGAGTAGCGACCTGTAGTATGAGGATGAGTTCTCATATAGGGTCGTGATCTCTGGTGGGTTGAGCTAAGTATTTGAGCCTGATTGAAAGTTTAAATATGTGTATGGGCCTAGTGGGCTGTATGCCCGAGCTTATTTCGGTAATATATTGAGAAGTTTATTATTTATGGGAACTTGCTATATATGAGAAGTTCTAATTGAAAGTCGGTTATAGAGTTGTGATTAGAATGGAATTCTGGTTATGTAATGTAACCCTAAATAGTGGAGGATTTATCCTATCTCTATAAAAGGGCTTATGTCTCTTATTTTATTATCATTATCACGCCATTATTACTTTACGCATTGATATACTTGAATATTGAGAGAGAGACGAAAGTGTTGATTTTGCTTATTAACTTAAACGTCGGAGGGCCTTAACGGGCTCGAAATCCGGCCCGTTCTACGCGCTGTTTTGCAGGATCGGCGAGGTCGCTGTGACGATTGTGGAGGGCTTTAGAGGTCGCTGAGACGTATTTCATCATCAATTCATGTCGCTGGTCTCTTTTTGAAGTTAATACCCCCTATATTTGGTGGTCCAACTTTTTGGGCTTATCAACTTATATGTTATTTTAACTTTTTTTTTTTGAATTTTCTGTTATTTTATTTTACTTTTTTGTTATTTATTTTATTGTGAGTTAAATAATATTAAATTAAATTTATATCTTGCGTAGGGTTAATTACTTTTTTTTGAGAATTAATGATGATTTAGTTTTATATAATGTTAATAAATTAGTTTTAGAAATTATATATAGTCGAGGTCTGGCAATCTGCATATCATTATTTGGCCAATAACCTCTGGTACTCCTTTTGAGACTACAAAGTTTTAATTCTATATATCCTTGGTTTTTTCTAACCTTTTTTCCAAATATAATATATTAAAGTCCATTATTATTATTATTACTACTATTTCTATTGCTCGTATGACAATTCATTGTTTTGGCTAGTTATCGGTGTATACAAAGTTCCAACAGAGGTTCAAATGAATTTAGTTTTAAATCAATAGTTTTGCAATTGTAATTGTCCACTTCACACGCGTAGGGAGAACGAGAAAATAATTGAATAAATGTGAGATAATCTAACCGGAACAATCGATTGTTTAGAAGGGCGAAAATGCGAATTTTAATCAGATTGTGAAAATATGTCTGTTTGAAATGGATCGTGCAATTCCTAAATAAGTTTTTTTTTATGGAAAACTGCGATTCCTAAAAATCATTAAGGAAAAGATGAAATATGAATTACACATTAAACTTGCGATTTCATTATTTTTATTTTTTAAAATTAAGAATCGCATACAAAGTATGGTACTCCAAAATTATAAAAAAAATGAAACTGAAATCGCACATCAAGTGTACGATTTTCAAATTAAAAATAAAATAATTAAGGATCACACACTTACTATGCGATTCCACAAAAAAAATTTAAAAAAAATTAAGAATCGCACAATAAGAAAGATAAGTTTTTTTTTT